>VXAU01002658.1:602215-612219 GCA_013399695.1 Formicarius rufipectus | reverse complement strand
TGGCTGTCCTATTGACTCAGAAAGCTGTCATTAAACAGTCCACTCACTTGGACAATAAATGTCCAACTACAAATTCCCACTCCCAGCATGCTGAGATGAAATCTTCTCACTCGAGTTTCTGAAGTTTGGAATAAGGGCAATATAATTTGGTGATGAATACTAGTCACTGAGATAATGTTGTGAATATGTTTAATTAACATTAATTTTTATTATTATTCTTATTTTATTATTATTTATTATTTTATTTATATTTTATTTATTGTTTATTTTATTATTTTTATTATTTATTATTTTTATTATTTTATATTAACATATTAAAAAACACCTCCTGGAAACTCTTTTACAGAATCTTTGCGAGACAAAGATTTTTTTTCTCAGTCTGAAACTTTCATCTTTTAGAGGTCTATTAGTGCTGCAAAGCTTTGTTTTCTGGTTGGTTTGGCTTTTGGAATGATTTTTATTTCATTAAAACCCCCTAAGCTGAGGTGAGTCATAGAGCCCTTTTCACATAGGCTTTACAAAGTTTAGATGCAACTTTTTAAAAATTTCAGCCTAATTTTCATCAACCACTCATTTGCTTACTATATGAGCTTTATGTGCTCTTGGCTCTGAGGTATTTAAACAATATGAATGTATGGAAGGGATGGGGAGGGGTGGCTGCACTGGCACATCTCCTGGCAAGAGCTGGCTCTGGGCAAGCATCCACACATTTCCTTGCCCATCACAAGAGGGTTGGGCTACATGACCTTTCAAAGTCCCTCCAACACCAACTGTCCTATGTTTCAGTAATTCTCATGCCTGCATGTGCCTCCTTGGAATCTTTCCAGTGCAGATCAGTAGTTCTCCCTGAGTACAAATCCCATTCCACCTGTATTGCCCATGGAAACAACACCAAGAACGTGTTCTAATGCAGTTCATATCAATTGTATGGCATCATCTTGGTGGAAGGACAGTCATTTCACCCCCTGTCCTCTCCTACCGATCCTTTCACGTGCATTTTCCAGCCAAAAACTCCCTGAGATTCCTAAATGCAGGAGACACCTTCCCGTGGGCCTGTCACCCTATGGCACACGTGGCACCCTGGCAAGGATGGGAGAGAGGATGCTCCAGGTATTCCACCTCAAAGTGAGGCACCTGAAGCGTCACAGAGGTTTTGACATCCAGGGCCAGGAGGGACCTCCTGTGGCGGCCAAAGTTAGGCCAATTAAGAATCACAGTCACAGCTCTGGGATAACATAGTTAAGAACTTAGGAGTGTGGGGCACTTGGAAATTCCAGCCATGGGATAACAGTACAGAGACCAAGGTGGGAGCAGGAGGAAGAGAAGGAGGGACCTTACACTGGAGCAAGGAGGGAAGGACTCAAAGTTGTGCCCCCCGCTGCAGGCCATGGGGTGACCCTCGGGGCGCACAGACCCGCCGCGGCCACAAGGGGGAGATAGCGGGGCGCTGCGAGACGGCTCCCGAGCCTGGGTGTCCCGGGATATTCCCTGGAAAAACGGAGCTCTGGGCACGGTCGGGCGGAGCGGAGGCGGAGAGGGGGTGGCAGCTCTTGCGGGAGCTCCCGGGATCGCCGTGGAAGGAGATGCTGCCCGTCAGTAGCGCAGTAGGCACTGTGCGTGCTGTGCTAAGGCGCTGGATGGTGCCAGGCAAGGAGGAACACGTGGAGATTTGGGGTTGGACCTTGAATATCCCCCATGATTTGTCTCCGACGCTTTCCAGCGCTGTTTGCCGTTTTATATGACCACCGATCTCAGCATGGACCCAGAAGCTTTAGAGCATCCACTTGGTGAGAGGTGTTAGAAAGTTGTCATCGCTTTCTGTGGCTTGATTTTAGTAGAAGGAGGCTTCCAGAGTGATCTCTGTTGGGAGCTGCCAGAAGCTTCCCCTGTCCTGTGGAGCAAAGGACAGCCAGGGCCAGGAGGGACCTCCTGCCGGTGGCCAAGTGGAGCCAATTAAGAATCACAGTCCCAGCTCTGGGATAACAGAGTGAAGAATTTGGGAGTGTGGGGCAGTTGGGAATTCCAGCCATGGGAGAACAACGCAGAGACCAAGGTGGGAGCAGGAGGAGGAGAAGGAGGGACCTCACGAGAGCAGGGGGGAAGAATTCAAAACTGTGCCCCCGCTACAGCCCATGGAGATCCACTGGGGTGCACAGACCCCCCTGTAGCCCATGGGGTGACCCTCAGGACAAGAGCAATGGCAGAACGAACAACCCACTGCAAACTCCCATTCCCTGCTCCCTGGAACTGCTGGAAAGAGGGAGGAGTGGGAGGAGAAAGGTGTTCTTAAGGCTGATTTATTTCTTTCTCTTTACTTTTAGCTCTTATCTTGTCAGTAATAAATTTAGCAATTTTAGCCACTCTGAGTTTGCTTTGCCCTTATCTCTCAGCTGTTTTTTGCCTTTTCTCCTTTTCCCTTTCCCTCTGGGAAGGTGAGGGGACCTTGAAGTTTGGGTGGACCCCGGGTGAAAACTGCCCCATGCCTACCACAGTGCTCTGCGCTTTGCCAACATACCGCGAAGGCGTTGCGGGCAGTGGGGTGACCCCCGAGCTCGGGCAGCGCTGCGGCGGCAATACCCACTGCGGCCACAAGGGGGAGACAGCGGGGCGCTGCGAGACGGCTCCCGAGCCTGGGAGTCCCGGGATATTCCCTGGAAAAACGGAGCTCTGGGCACAGCCAGGCGGCCCAGGAATCCCGGGATATTCCCTGGAAAAACAGAGCTCTGGGCACAGCCAGGCGGCCCAGGAATCCCGGGATTCCCTGGAAAAACGGAGCTCTGGGCACAGCCAGGCGGCCCAGGAATCCCAGGATATTCCCTGGAAAAACGGAGCTCTGGGCACAGCCAGGCGGCCAGAAATCTTGGGATATTCCCTGTTTGCCATTTTATCACCGACCTCAGCATGGACCCAGAAGCTTTGGAGCATCCACTTGGTGAGAGGTGTTAGAAAGTGATGCTTAATTTGGCTTCTGGGCAATTTCCCGACTGCTCAGTGTGGTGAAAAACACGGTGTCTATTTGTGGCTGTTCCGAGCAATGACTTTGGGATCACACTGACTGACTCTTGATCTTGTCATTGTCGATGCTGTATCCCTGACTCATAAGAGAGAGTCCAGGACATGAACATTATTTGGGGACATCCCCCCCTCCAGCAAAGGTGACTCACATCCTATGCCATCCACATGTGTCATCTGCTCTATCAAGAACCTCACACGAGACAGGTTAATGTTACAGCCAGAGCAGAAAGTGCAATTCTGACATGAAGTCCTTCCAAATCTGCGAGTATTTTGGCACCCAGAACTGCAGCAGGTTTGTGATACGGCAGTGGAAACGTGACGTGTAAACCCACGATAACTGAGATTATTTAAAGTGCCTCCCAAGGGTTATTTTACACTGGTAGCAGATCATACACTGACTTGGCAGGCCTGGGGCGGTATCAGGGTTAAGTATCTGGGTGACTGGGGAGGTTTATCCTGCTGTAACTTTATAGCTGCATGTCACGAATTAGTGGCTGTTAAATGCTGAAGAACCACGTCGTTTGCAGCTCTTTGGCAACCCCTGTTTAGTTCTTGCAATGTTCCAGTTGTCCCATCCCTGCTAAGAAAGAAAATGTTAAACTGTAATTAATGGTCAGAGCTGAAATGAGAAGGGGTGGGAAAAGAAGCCTTTTGTTGTTACCTCTTGTCTTCATACACTTCAAATTTCAGGAGAGAACTGCCCAGTGTTTATTGAGGAATACACTTTAAGTTAGGTCCAACCTCTCTGGTTATTTCCAGGGCTAGTTTACTTTCTCTGCTTCAAAATGTTTTCAAAACAAATACAAAATAAATGCATTACAAGTGAAACAGCTGCCGAGGAAGGAGGATATCTCCTGCACCTCACAAGCGTAGGAAGCACTTTCAACACTATTTTCGTTCCTGGTGTTTGATTTAAAGACGTCCTCACGCATAAAGTGTGTGCTGAACGAAGAGAGGTCAAAAAGCAAAGGAACCGGCAATGTTTAAAGATCAGAGGACTCAGCAGCGCTGTTAGTGAGGATTCCAAAGGCAGGCAGAGGACCTGACTTTGGAAAGGTGTGTTGGAAATGGCTCATCCCTGTGTCCTTCACAGCGGAGACAGCAGGATGTCAGCTTGTCCAGCTGTGTGTCCAGATGGATTTTGAGTATCTCCAGGTATGGAGACTCCACAACCTCCCCACTCCAGGGTTTTACCACCCTCGGAGTAAAAGGTGGTGGTGGTGGTGGTGGGGTTAATGTTTAAATGGAATATTTTTGTATCTGTCTGTTCTCTTTTGAACTCTGCCCCATCAGATGTTTGCACACAAAGATATTGTCTCACCTTCTCCATGCTGGACAGTCCCAGGCTCCCCAGACTCTCATGAACCACAGAAACTCCAGTCCTTAATCATCTCTGTGCCCTTTGATGGACCAACTCCAGTCTGTCCGTGTTTCTGCTGCCCTGGAAAACCCAGGGCAGCACTCCAGACTCTGTTTGAGTGTCATCAGTGCTGAGCAGAGGGAAGGATTCACCTCCTTCACCTGCTGGCACTGCTTTTCCCAGCTCATGTTCAACGTGTTTCCCACCAGGACCCCAAGGCCTTTTCATCCAAAGTTGTTCTGCAGCTGCTGAGCCCCCAACGTGTGGCGATACAGGGGGTTATTCCTCCCTAGAGGAGAATTCACCCCAATGTACTTATCTCTTTAATTATATATCTACTACAAAAGGCAGCTTTTGAAAGCAGAAAGTATATTTTTTAATAAATTTTCAGTGACTCCCTTGCCTTTCGTTCCTGAAAACGTGTGTCAGAAGCAGGCTGGTACATAAAATCCTCAGAAATGAACATTTTTAAAAGGTCTCAAGTCACTGTTAGTCGTGATAGACATGAGCCCTCATTTCCTGACAGTGTCAATTTTGAGAGGCTCAACCTTCTCTGTCATTACAAATAACAGTAAAGCTAATCTGGGCTGATTTCCTATGCTAAGCAAATTTACCTGGATGATCTTTTTTAAACAGACATGATGTTTTAATTGACAGCCCAAGGATATCAGCGAGGCAAGTTATGTAAGGACAAGCAACGTCTATTTTCAGACTAAGCAGCAGAGTAGAAAAAAAAGGAGGTAGGACTTGTTGGGCAGGAATGTTTCTGTGGAATTGATAATAGCAAAATGTAGTTTTAGGCTGTGCTAAAATCACAGATAAAACCAAGGTAGGTGGCCATTTATCACTAACAAGCCTTCATTGCACTCTCTGCACAAGATTTCAGTGAGTTCTACCCCCCTTGAGAAGCTTACACGAGGGGTAGTATTATTTCTAAACTTCAACATTCGTGAAATTCTACGTTCTCACTTTACTTTTGATTCTGTGCTATCAGGTAAATTGACCTGAATTACTAATTAACACCTTCTGAAATGGAAGGATTCTGCACAAAACGGATGGGGGAGGAACACGACTAATTGGATGCTGAATACAGTGTCTCTTCAGCTGGGAAGGCACAGCGGGCTGCTCTGAGGGTTTGGCTCCGTGTCCAACTGGACCCTCACCCCCAGGTAGACAATAAATCGAACACAAAATATCAGATTTTGGCGGCATCTCCAGCAGCGTTGCTTTGAAAACGTGTCCCCTTAATGGCAATAAACTTGTTCTTCAGTTAATTTAGGTCTGATACGTGATTCGCCTGCTCCCCCCACCCCATCCTCAGGTGAAGGCGCTCGCCCTGCTCTTCAGGTGACGGGCATCAGCTGCTGGCACAGCTGCGGGCTGTCGGCTAAATGAGCTTCATTGACGGTGCAGCCCCTTAATTAAGCCGCGTGCCAATTAGCCGTCCCTCGCGCCACCCCCCGGCCCAGGTGAGGGCAATTAAGGCTTAAAAACGGGCTCCTCAGGGCTCGCTCGTGCCCCTTTTCTGAGGGTGGTTTTGTTATTAGTAATTTTTAAATTTAAATTCTTTTTATTTTGGCGTTTTCTGGTGGAATTCGGTGAGTCTTCTTTGCTTCGGAGGAGTGAAATGAGGTGGTGAGCGACACAAAGGTAAGGGATGGTTTTCTTTGCTCGATAGTCTGTGTGGTGATGTTGTTTTCCAGAAATGCACTGAACTTTGTGGGAACAAGTAACCGGTTAATTGGTTGCTTCAAAAACTGTTGGTTTGGAGGTTTTGGTTCGAATATATGTTTTTTTGGGGTCCGTGTATTGGTTTGGGGTTTTTGGTAAAAATATATGTTTTTTGGGTCTTTATGTGTTGGTTTAGAGTCTTTGCTACAAATATACATTTTTGGGGGTTCTGTTCATTTGGAGTCTTTAGTACAAGTATACGTTTTTGGGGACTCTGCATGTTGGTTTGGAGTCTTTGGTACAAATAAAGTCTTTTGGGGGGCTCTGTGTGTTGGTTTGGAGTTTTTGGTACAAATGTGCATTTTTGGGGGCTCTGTGTGTTGGTTTAGAGTTATTGGTACAAATGTAGATTTTTGGGGGGGGCTCTGTGTCTTGGTTTGGTGTCTTTGGTGCAAATATGGTTTTTTGGGGTCTCTGCGTGTTGGTTTGGAGTCTTTGGTACAAACCAAGGTCTTTTGGGGGTCCTGTTCATTTGGAGTCTTTGGTACAAATGCACATTTTTTGGGACTCTATGTGTTGTTTTAGAGTTTTTGGTACCAATTATGTTTTTTGGGGCTTTGTGTGTTGGTTTGAAGTCTTTGGTACAAATAAAGGTTTTTTGGGGCCTCTGTGTGTTAGTTTGGAGTCTTTGGTGCAGATAAAGGTTTTTTGGGGCTCTGCGTGCTTTTTTAGAGCTTTTGGTACAAATTATGTTTTTGGGAACTCTGTGGTGGTTTGGAGTCTCTGGTACGAATATATTTTTTTTTGGGTCTCTGCANTTTGGGGGCTCAGCGTGTTTGTTTGCAGTCTTTGGTGCAAATATGGGGTTTTTTTTGGGCTCTATGTGTTGGTTTGGAGTCTTTAGTAGAAATGACTTTTTTTTAGGGCTCTGTTTGCTTTGGCTGCTGTGTTTCTTTAAAAACAAACAAACAACCCATTTAGAATAGGTTTGCCCCTTTTCCGGTTGGTGTTTGAGTATCAGAGAATGCTGGAATTCTTTAATTCTGATGTGTTTTAATTTAAAAGTTTAAACTTCCTGTCTGAACACTTTGCACAAAGGGAAATGGAGCTTCTCGAGTACTGGGTTATTATTTGCTGTGAGTCTTCCACTGTTACATGTGTTACCTGCTTGATTTGTGTTCCTGAGAGTCTTGATGCCTTTTCCTTTGTTAACCTTTTAATTCTAGAGATAAATGATTATGGGAAAATATCTCTGTAGAAAGCTGACTTCTATCACATGAAAAAAAAAACCGCAATCCTTAATGGCTTCGGTTGAAATGTAAGCAAAAGAGATTAATGCTTACTGTGTCTTTATAAATGTTAAATTATTTTTAATTGGTATGTCGATGCTTGACTTGGAGTCTTCTCTGTGTTCAGTACTTTGGAGCTTGAGGTTTGGATCTTCAGTAAGAAAAATCCTGTTTATGTTTGGGGGGCTTCTGTTGCGAGGTTGGGTTGTCTGTGGGAAAAGGCTCTGGTGCCTTCAGAGCAGGGGGAGAGGAGGGTTTGGCAACGAAAAGGTTGGGAAATTGTGAATTACCCCCCACCCAAGGAGAAAACGCTGTCGGAGGGAAATGGGGAAGCACAGCTTGTTAAACCTGGTGATTTCTGCGTTGTTAAATCGCATTTGACAGTAGGAATAATGCGCTGTGTAGGGCCGTGGGAGAAGTGGGATAAAGGGAGGGGACAGAATTGACGTGTGGAAGCTTCAAGTGCATGCCCAGCTGCAGCTCTTCCTGAATAATGTCATTTCTCAGTGGCAGTTTATCCTTGTTTTTATGACTGAACTGAATCCTAATGGGGAAGATGGAACAGGATAAGTTTTAGGGGAAACTTTGACCGAGAGGCATTGCAAAAAAAAGTGGCTTATTTTTCCCCCCTCCCCCCTCCTGAGTATGATATTAAAAGAATTACCGGGTAGCTTTGTTTGGTTCTTGGTTTAACAAAGGCTCTTGGCTAAACGAGGGTGAAGAACCAGAAAAATCTTTGTTTTGAGGATGTAGCGGAGAGAGGTGGGGACTGAGGGATGGCACCGCGTGGTACCCCACCTAAAGTCCCATTTAAGAGGCCTGAAGCGGTGCGTGGCTTCAGATACCGAGGGTTAAATGCAGATGTAAGAGAGGAAAGATAGCTTTGTAAGAGTAAGTGCGAGTGAATGCATGAGACTCAAGGCTGTGGTTTGAATGTTATGCCTGGTCTCGGGGGAATTTGGGCACCTATTTGCCGTGTGTGCTGTCAGCTGTGGTATCTTTACTGGGTTTGAAACGCTTAAAAACAGAGCTCATACTTGAAAAAATAGGCCAGAATAGCAGTTAGCTTTGATCTGTAAAATAACACCGAGCGAGGTACTAGATGTAGTAAAAATATCTATTTCTGAGCTGACGGTGGAGCACAAATGAGGCGCTGAGGTGTTAAGGTTTCCAGATAAATTGGAATGACTTTGAGAGAACTAGGTGTGATTTTATCAGACACGTTTCCCTTTGTGCTCATGTTTTCATGGAGAAAAGCTGTGAAAAAGCAGAGCTGAATCACGGTTGCGCTTTGATCAAAAGAGATAAAAGAAAATGTTTTGTTTAAAAAACTCTTAGTTTTTGGGGTCAGCTAGTGAAAAATTAGTGCACCCCGTTAAGTACTTTCTTTTTGAGCACGAACAGAAACTGGTTGATTCTGTGAGCAGGCATGCATAAACAAAATATGACTTTTCAACTCTTCTATTCATACCTAATATCTGTGGTGTCTTTCTCGTTGACACTAAGTAATGGATACAGAGCAGTACTGAAAGACAGAAGGAGGTTCTGGGAAGTATTCTGCAGGTCTCGAAGCTGGTGATACTGGGAATCCGTGTCGCCTAAGGGACATCCCTGTGGAAAAGATGCACATTGATTTTTGGTTGTGAATTTTTTTAACGTGTTAAGGGGCTGTGTAAGATCCGTGTGTTCTGATGCCAAGTTCTACACATCCACTCCGTAGTTTTGATAGGAGGAATTATCCTTTGCGAGCAGCTTTGACTCTTTTTTTGTTTTTAAGTACCCTCTTACTAATGCCCTACAAACAGTGAGAATATGGCAAGAAAAGAGAGAAAAATCCAAAATCTATTTGAAAGGAGAGATAAAAAATTAATCTTTAGTAGCTTTTTTGGTACAGCTGCAACATTAGGAAGGATGCTCATCATCTCCCCCTGTGCTGCGCGTGCTGGATCGGGTGGGCTGCAAACAGCAGGATCTCTGTGTGTGTATGAGGGGAAGGGGGTTGCGTCTTGTAGGACGACACCAAAAGTGCGTTTTAAACTTAAAATGACAAGGATTTTCGAGGCTGCGACACCAACCCTGCCCTGCGCTGGCGCTGCCCGATGCGGCCGAGCGGGAGCGCCCGCGCACCGCCGAGGGACGAGCCGGCATCCTGCGCTCCGTGTCGGGGGCCAAATACCCCACCAAGGCCCCTTTCGGGAGCTCCGTGTTTGTCCCCGCAACCCCACAGGCATGGGTGGGACCCTCCGATCCCTGCGGTGACCACCCCGCCCCTATGGTCGTGTGGAGGACCCTCCCCGGCTTATGCGAGAGACCCCCACGGTCATGTGCAGGGAGGGCCACGCGGGGACCCCACCCCGGGTCCATGGGATGACTCTCACCCCCTGCCTGGTCCCTGCGATGACTTCCCCTCTCCTCAATCCGGTGCATGCGAGCCCCACACAGGCCATGCGGGGACTCCCCCTCCCGGCGGTCCCTGCGATGACCACCCAGTCCGTGAGATGACTCTCCCTGTCCCCTAGTCCCCGCGGTGATTCCCCCCGACTCCATGCAGTAATGCCCCCAGCTCCCCGCAGTGGGATCCCCCCAGTCCATGGGATTCCCCGCCCCACCCCTTCCCCGGTCCGTGGGATGCTCCCCCGCGGCGGGATCCCCCCCTTCCCCGGTCCGTG
>VXAU01002658.1:577903-602088 GCA_013399695.1 Formicarius rufipectus | reverse complement strand
CCCCTCCTCCCCCAGACCCGGCACGGGGGTCCCGCCCCCGCAGGCCCCGCCCATCTTCCCTGCCATTGGCCAGCCGACGCCCAGCGCCGCCGCTGATTGGTGGGTGTCCTGAGCCCTCATTTGCATGCGGCGGTGGCGGAGCAGCGCCGGACGAGTCGAGCCGGAGCCTCCGTCGCTGCCGGCACGTCCCGCCCCGGCCTGGCCCGCAGCACCCTTCGTGGCCTCTCCCGCCCCATCCCGGTCCGCTGGAGCCTCCGCCGGCGCGTCCCGCAGGACTTCCTGCCCCGCAGAAGTCGCCGCCGCCCCATCCCGCCCCGCAGGACCCTCCAGCGCTGCATCCCGCCGGGATGGAGGTGGCCGCTCCTTGCCGCTCCGCTGCCGCTTCTCCCGCGCCGCCGCCGGCTCGGTAGGGCTCTTCTTGCCCCAACCTCACCTTTCGCGCCGCTGGTTTGGCTTCAGCCCGTGTTTTCCTATGGCTGGGATGTACAGCTCTACTCTGAAGACGCTGGAGGATCTGACTTTGGACTCTGGTTATGGGGCAGGGGATTCCTGCAGGTCGCTTAGTCTATCTTCTTCCAAGTCCAACTCGCAAGCCTTCACCTCTTCTCAGCACAGAGGCAACTGGTGGTACTACTCGGGCTCCATGAACAGTCGCAATAACAGCTGGGACACCGTGAACACCGTTCTGCCGGAGGACCCCGAGGTCGCCGATATCTTCTCCAAGTGCCCTAAGCTTCCGGACCTCGAGGAGTACCCTTGGACCGATGAGGACATCGGCAGGGTGCTCCGCAAGGGAGGTGGCCAGGGCAGGACCTTCTCGCAGGATGCTGTCCGGAGGCTCTCGCAGCTCCTCCGGCGCGCCCTGATCAGGGTCTCCAGGGAGGCTCAGCGGCTCAGCGTGATGCACTCCAAGTGCACCAAGTTCGAGGTCCAGAGCGCCATCAAGCTCATCCACAGCTGGTCCCTGTCGGAAAGCTGCGTCCTGGCCACTGTCAAGGCGCTCTCGCTGTACAGCATGAGCGCCGGGGACGGGCTGAGGAAAGGCAAGTCCGCCAGGTGTGGCCTCACCTTCTCGGTGGGCAGGTTCTTCAGGTGGATGGTGGACACGAGGATCTCGGTGAGGATCCACGACTACGCGGCCATCTCCTTGACCGCCTGCATGGAAAACCTCGTGGAGGAGATTAAGGGAAGGGTTTTGGCGAGCCAGAGCCCGGACGGCGGAGGGGAGGTGTCGGCTGAAGTCCTGGAGATGGTTATCAACAACGACGCGGAACTTTGGGGGGTCTTGCAGCCTTACGAGCATCTCATCTGCGGGAAGAACGCTAATGGTAAGACCGGGCTTTTAGGGTTTGTTGTCTCCGTACCAGCGAAGCTTTGCAGTAAATCCCCTGATCGCTGTGGACTCGGTGGCTTTCTTGGCTTCTCTTGCCATCTGGATCGCGTCTTGGTCGTGGTCTGTGTGCGCGTTCTTGTTTTTTCCCGGCAGGAGCGATCCTGCTCTGTGCTTCACATGTCCCGGCCTCCGAAAGGCACAGAGGCGCTGGGGAACCGAGCCCCGCTGTCCTGACAAACCTCTGCCTTGCTGCCAGCTGCAAGTTTCAGCATTTGTTACTCTAAACTGGCGTGTGAACGTGTTTCTCTGTAACAACGTGTCGGGGGCTGCAAAGGGCTCTTCAGAAAACACCTCCGTCGCTTTTAAACAAAATCTATTATAGTTTATCATCTATATTATATCATGGCTATCTTGCAGTTTCAACTTAAAGATGCTCTTGGCTCATACAGTCTGGAGAGAGGAAACATTGGTTTTTATTTTTTTCCCCTTTTGCAGTAGCAAAACTCAGTTTCTGAGCCAAAGCTTAGAACTATTTGAGCTTCTTTCTAGTTCAGCAGGAACCTGTGTTGTCGTTTCACTCTTGCAATAAACACTGAGCCTGGGTTTGGCTTGCCAAGGTGGGTGTGTAGGACGGTGCCTCAGTAATGAGAATGACACAGCGTCGAGGTATTTACCCCTCAGTTTCTTTGGGGAGCAAAGTTTTTGAGTGCTTAGGCAACAAATAAGCAGCTGGAGGAATGCTGCCGTCCTCCTGCAGAGCTGAGGAGCAGTTCGGGAGGATTAAGCCCTGACAGGTCTGCTGAGAAGCTGCTTTGTTCATTTGGCATCGTCCCAGTGAGGAAAACCCAGAGAAACGTGGAGTTTAGGAAGTTATTCTGTGTACCACGCACAGTCCCGGCACTCTCGCTGGCCTCGTCCTTATGGTCGGCTATTCCTATAAACCTGTTTATCTCTCTATTAACCTGGTTTATTTCTGTAAAACCAGGTGGCTTGCCTTTTTCAGAAGGTAAAGCAGAGCCCACACCCCTTAGGTGAGTGTGAGCAGGAAGAAAGGGCTGACTCACCTTGTCTTCCCCGGGTGCGGCGTTTCCCCGCAGTCACCCCACGCCCAGGCAGCGATGTCGCGATTCCCATCACGATAGATAAGCGCAGTGCGTGTCCCCTGGCTCCAGTTCCAGGCGGAGGGGCCGCCTGGGGATGCTCACAAAATCCCTCCTGAACACTTTGTCTGCTGCCGGTGGTGAAATGAGCGTGGGGAGGGAGCCCTTTGGGATGTTATCTTGCCACCTGTCACTTTGAAACTCGCCTATCTCCGTTTTCAGCTCGGAGCCCTTGAATGACTAGAAGGGGGCGAGGGTGCCCTGCCTGTCAAAGCGCTTGTAGGTCTTTGTTTGTCACCTGGCTCAAAAACAGGACTTGTTTCCTTCCGGCTTCCCTAAATAAGGAAGGGAGAGAAGGGCAATATGTGGACTAAAACGCACATTTCAGCTCGGTGTTTGTGCCACGCGAGTTGCGTGTGAAACACAGAGGGAGAGTCAGCCCCTCTTTTTTTTTTTTTCTTGAAATCTATTTCTGAAGTGAAATCTCCCTGGGAAAACTGCCGTGAATGGTGGTGTTCAGTGGAAAGAAGGGCGACTGTGCAGGGAAATGCTTATAAATATTCAGAGCGCCAAATGGTCAGCTGTGATAACAGTCCTGCGGTGGCCTCAGAAGGACCGGCTTCTGCTGCCTCTTTTGTTGTTGCTGCCTTCCAGATCAATCCTGTCAATAATGGGATGCATTTTTTAAGTCTGGAAATTGAATAAAACGGCACATGAAGGCATCCTGTGATTTCCTGTGACAGTCTGTCACTAGCGTTTCACCTGACACAAGTCAGTGAATCCCCTAAATGGCTTTTCTTGCCGTTGTAAGGCCACAAATGGTTTTATATGGATGCAAAAAAGCTCGAAGTAACTTCTTTATTCTTCTCCCTGTAGGAATTGTAAATGAGTAGCATTCACATCGTTCTCGGCAGGGCTTTCAAATGATCTTGTCTTTTACATTAATTTAAATCTGAAGTAGATCTGGCGCTGCAACAACTGGATTTATTCCTGTGTAAGGAACAGGAGAACTTGTTTCACTGTCACATTTCTCCCTTCTCCGGTAGGAGCATTTTAGTGGAATACTCATAAATTGCAAACTTGGCGTGTGTGTGTGTTAGGTTTTGTTTTATAGCCCCGAGTTTGATGGCAGAGATAAAAAGCACTTAGAGGTTCAGTTCTAACTCCAGTCAAGCGTTGCAGGCTGGGGATGAAATGTGTGCTATGCGGGAAGATTATCATAATGGATATTTTTGGCATTATGATCTATGGAATACCTTTTCCATTATTAGATCAGGATAGCCTGGTGTTTTGGAGTCAAAGAAATAGTAAGTAAATGCATAAATCTTCCTCAGCTTTCCAGAGACTGAGCTTTAGACCTGTTTTCCTCAGTGACTGATCTCCCACCACAGCCCACTCCTGGTCTTAAGGCTTGGACTAGTCCTGTGTATTAGAACAAACACGTTTTAATCAACACCTGGTGTGTGAAGGGTAAACTTTAAAAGTCTTAAGTGCTTCAGGGGGCATTTTAATATTATTTTTTAACAAATAACAATCTGTGGCTTGCTTGTTTATTTGCCCTTTCTGTGAAGCTGCTCTTGAGTCAACTTTGTGCTGCCTCTGACATGTTCTGTGGTGTCAGTGTGAGTTTGGACTGCCCTGGAAGGAGCAATGTCCTCTGATCTCGTGGCCTTAGGGAGCTTTGCCAAGCTCTGGGTGTGTTGATGCCTCCAAGGGCCAAGTCTTCTTAGGAAGAGTTTGGTGAGCTGGTGCAAGCTGGAAAGAAAAGGAAATGAAAGCAGAAAAAGTTGCAAGAAGCTCCTGGAGAGTGTTGCTGTTGGAAGGTTTAAAAAGTTGTGTGAATTGGAGTTAATTTTTTTATTTTTCATGTTTTATTTTCTGATTTTAGTTACACAGATGTGTGATGTGCAGTGGTCTGATGCAGCTCGAGCACAGAATGCACACGGTGGTTTTGAGACATGCTGATTTGGAATATTAGAGCTTGTGCCTCGAAAATGGTTGTTGAGAGAGAGGAGCTGAAATACAACTTGGAAATGTGCTGCTTTTCCCTGTCCTACCTGCTTTGGGTGCTGGGCTCCTTAGAATGGGACCTGTCAGCAGTGCAAACACGGCTGGCTGTGGTTGCCCCGTGGACTGGAGCACTCGGGTTGGCTTTGACCCTCTGCTGAGCCTGCCACACACCTGCTGTGCTGGTTAATGCATCAGCACATCCTGCTGCTCTGCAAACACAAGTGTTGGCAGATGTTTCTGCTGGGGGAAAAAAATAAATAAGGTGGGGGTGGAATTTAATTTGATAGCGCTGTTTGTTCGTGTGCCTCCTTAGCCCAAACACTTCAGGTTCTCCCTGGATGGATCCATGAACGAGCTGATGGGGAGCAGAAACAGGGTCTGAAATAAGCTCTGCTTGTGTCTTGGGGGGTTTTTCTGAGCAAGGGGCTGAGAGGGAGTGGTTTGGACTCAGGAGAATGAAATTTCCTTCTCTCTGATGCTGAACGCTGTGGCAAACCGTACCACACATCCAAGGTGGATGTGGGGCTCAGTGCCGCTACCCCAACTTCACTGCACTAATACAGGCCAAAAATGGTAGCCAATTTTAAAACTGTAGATAAAAATCCTCATTGTTAAATCTGTCATTCCAAAAAGTCCTTTTTATAGTTATCAGAATGGTCTGAAATAAAGTTATTTCAGTGTAGCTGTGGTACTGTGCTGAAATCCAGCACAGGGGCAAAGGAGGAATGACATTTCCATAAGAAAAATACCCTTTTGTTATCTGAGCTGGACAAACTGGTGTGCTCATCAAGAGCCTCATCAATTTTAATAAGCTGTCAGCTCCACAACTATGGAGGAAAGCACTGCATGGTGGAAGGGGTGGATTTTGGGGGAGAGAGCTGGGAATGCAATCAATAAACCACGCTGGTGCTTGCCCATGATTTCAGACAAAACCAGTCAGCTCTGTCTTGTGTTACTGGATGTGAAGCAGGAGGGTAAAGCAATTTTGGGGCTTCCTGGACAGGGCTCTGATGGGCTTGTGCCCACCTCTCCACGTGGGATGAGCTGGCTGAGGCTGCCAATCCTGGTCAGGTCCTGGCTTTGTTCACCTCTGCACCCCCAGCACTCCTTGTGTGCCCCACTGCTCCCCTTCTCAGAGCTTGGATTTACATCCCCGAACCCCCAGGGCCAAGTTCTTTAAGCCTGATTATTAGTGCTTGTATGTCCACAAACACCAGGTGCATCTGTGCAGGTGTGTCTGTTTTTAGTTATGCATCTTGTTTTTGTTAAAATATAAGGTGTGTAAGGCTAAAATGCCTGTTTTTTTCTTTCCCCCTTACAGTCAGTTTTCTGGGTGTATTGTTTTTAATTTAGTGATAAGGGTCTTGAGGTCATGATGCTGCCTGAAGTTAATCCCCCCGCCTTGCAGGTAGTGGTGTCCTTGCAGTGCAGCTGCTTAGAGGGCTGGAACTGCCTCAGTGGGATTTCCAAATTCTGCTTGTATTTGGATTTGGAGTGGAATTGGTGTTGGTGACAGCTTGGCCTGGTGGGACTGGGGAGCTGGGCTGTGCGGGACAGCTCTGTCACCTGCTGTGTCCAGGCTGGAGTCCCTGCTTGCTGCCAAAGGGGTTGGAAATGAAGGAATTCTCTTGGGGCCAGCACAGGATTTGAGCCTTGGTGTTTTTTCGCGGGGGTTTGCTGTCAGGGTCAGGGCTTTGTTTCATTTCAAGGTGAAAAAATGAAGCTGCTTTTGCTCAAAGTTGAGCAGTGGTTGGGTATTTGGGGTGCTCTTCCATTTTGGTTTGTGGGTGTCAGCAGAAATAATGAGGAATGAGCTCTGAGTGTTCATATTCTTAAGAATAAAATCTGATTTAAACCTGAACTCAGGTGGTCTGGGGAGAGTGGGTGGCTGTCAATGTACATCCCTGACACTACCAAGTGCCTCCCCTTCCTTGAGACCAGCACCCACCAGAGCCATGGGTGTTCTCACATATAAATCCTGCCCAGTTTGGGGCTATTCCAAAATTAAATGCCCCGGTGACTCAGGGCAGTGGTGGATTTTGAATAGGTAGTGATTTGTTAGTGGGGTGAAATGATCTCTTTACACTGCGAAGTTTTGTTTGGGTATTAATGTTTTCATGTCACAGGGTTCTATTTCTGCTGCTGCTGGAAATATTCCAGTTAATGCTCCACTTCTAACCAGGATTTTGTGTCCCAGCTTGGTGTTGGAATGGGGGGGTTTGCAACACCTCAAAGGGAACATGAAGTTTATAAAAGTCCTCTATTGCAGGAAACATAAGGACTGGAAATGCTTATTTACAATAGACTATAAAATTCGCTGAATACAGTTACTGAGTTGCAGAGCACTGTGTGGGCTTGGGGTTCAACACTTAATTAACTTCAGGAAGAACCAGAGCTCAGGAGGGCCTGTTTCCACTCAGGAGCTTAAATTCCAAATCTCAGTGCTGGTTTTTAAAGAGAACTCCTTCTACAAGCACTGATGATGATCCTGTGACCTTCACTAAGCTGATGTGCTGCCCTTTCTTAAAGTCCAGTATATTTTACTTGAGCAATTTGTCCATTGTGCCACTGGAATTCCAAAGAGGAGGAGCAGAGGCTCCTAAACACAAAAACCCCCCCCCCGGAGTACCCAGCACATCCTTCAGCTGTCCTTGATCCTTCTGAGTGTTTGGAAACAAGAGGAAAACAACTTGTCAAGTCAATACAAGTGGGCTTTATTTATAAACATTCTCGTGTTGTCACTTTGCAGTCTCACACAGTGGAGATGAAGGGAAACCTCTCCCTGACCAAGTTCTGCTCCACCAGTGCACGGAAATGTCCATTTGCTCGTGTTGAGCCATGAGAATTCCGGCTGATGAACAAATGATTTCACACAATCATTTCTGCTGTTCTTCTCATTTGAGGAGGATTAATTTGCATGTTGTTTTGAACCCAAGTGCCCAATGTGACATTTGGTTAAATGCAAGCAAGCCTGAGGCAAGAGTAAATCCAACACAATGGTCTCCATGCTGTCTTAATTGACAGGCTGGGGCCAAAGCACTTCTCCAGAACTCTTGATTATTTTATGTTCCTTACAGAAGAAGAGCTATATTAAAAAAAAAGTTGTATCAGGTGGACTTTGAGAGCATCTATTGAAGGATTATTTAAAGATATGGGTTTGTTGTGCACCACCAGCTTGGAAGGGACTTGAAGGTTCATCTGGTCCAACCTTTCAGCCATATGGGTGAGGAGAACCTTTGGAGTGGAGTTGCAGGACTTGTGCCAAGAGAGCAGTAACCAAGGGGAAAGGATGCACCAGTAGCTCAAAGTGTGGTCCTCTCACATCCAGACTTGCCTTTGGAGCAGGAACCAGGTTGGATGTGGAGCTCAGGAAAGCTTTGGGAGCAGAGGGTGGCTGGGGGGCATCTGTGTGTGCCTCGTGGATGGAAGTCCCTGAGGACTGTGGTCTGCTCCCAGCCCATCCCTCAGTGATGGGACTGCAGGAGTTGTGTCCCAGGTGCTGTCTGGGGAGCTCCTCTGTGGGGCAGGGGTTGGGACTGGCCCCTGCCAAGACCTTGCCATGAAACCTCTCCTTGCAGGGCATGTTGAGCAGAGCTGGGATTTGGGGCTTGGGAGCATCCCTAAATCAGTGCCAGGGGTTGCTGCCAGTGCCCTGATGCCAAAAAGCAGGAGATAAAAGCCCAGAGACAACTTGGGCTTGGAGCAGCAAAGGGGTTTGTTGCCAACATGGCCAAATGAGGCAGTTCCAGGGCACAAACTGCCCTTGATCCAGGTGACATTCAAGAGTAAAGCATCTTAACATGCGTATTTATGAGCTGTGATATCTAATTATCATATTCATAGGGGTGGGGTTTGGGGGTGGAGCCTTCAGGGTCTTCTCCTGGCACAGTTTTGGGTGGTCTGTCCATCCTCCAGCCTCTTCAGGAGTTGTTTTCTCCTCTTTCTCACCATGCCCTCTCCACCTTGGTTTGTGAGGTTCTTTGTCCTGGCTGGTCCATCTTGTTGAACTCCTCGGCTCAAGGCCTCCCTGCCTTGTTCCAATGTCCACGTTCCCCTGATTTAGGCCCCCTGGGTTTATCCTGTAGCACTCCCAGCAGTCTGCTCAGGTTGTGGTCCAGTGACTGGAGCAGGACAGGTTGTCCATCAGGTCTCAGGCAGAACAAGCACCTGGGGCAGTTTTCAACCAGAGCCAGGGACCTTTGCTGGCTCAGTGAGCTCTTGTAGGTCTTGCTCTTGCTTTGGTGTTCCTTGGGTGGCTTTGACTCCCAGGTGTCTCGTGCACCTCGTCCAGCTTGTTCTGGTGGTTCAATTCTTACACCTGGACCACTTGTTCCTCTTCAGCCCTGTTTGATGTGCGTGGGGCTCCTTAACCTTCCTCACACCTGAACTGAGCAGAGCCCCAGAGGTGTGTCGGGGCTGCCTTGGGCTGTCCCTGGCCAGGAATGAGCAAGCAGAGAAGAGGAAAGCAGTGGAAAAAATGTGGTTCTGCACTTCTTGGGTGGTGACACTCGAGCGCTCGAGATGGTGAAGGGTGTTTGTGGGATAATCATGGGCCAGAGACAAAGAACTGAAGCCAAACAAACAGCCCAGGCAGCTTCTCAGTGCAGGGGGTGTCCATTTACAACAGCTGCTAAATTTTCTGTGGGGCTGTGGCAGATCAAAGGAAATGCTGTTTATGGTTTTTCAGGGATGAGAGGAAAGGGACACTACAAATCTGCTTGTTCTATTCTCCAGTGTTTACAACATGACAGGGCCTGGTGGATACTTCTGTTCCTTGAATTCCTGTCCCAATGTGCAGCCTGTTGCCTGGGACTGGGAGAATCAAGGAGGGAACGGGACTGGGAGAATCAAGGAGGGAACAGGACTGTGTTTACACTGGAATTTATACATTAAAAAGATAAACACGCAGAGACATAATTATCTGTTATTTTCTTGATCCTATATAGCTCTGCTTTTCTTCCCCATTAATTCCAAGATGACAGTGAAGAGAGTTTCTTGTAATATTTACATTTTATTGTTTGTGGATAAGGCACATGACTCCTGGAGCTGAGTACTGGCAAACAGCTCAGGCAGGGAAGGACGCCAGTTTCCAGTTTTGCCTCTCTCTCTCTCTTCAGTCTGGTTGGATTTTTGATGCTTTAACAGAATTTAGTGAATCGCTTTCTCGTGTGCTTGTTTTGTTTAAATAACTCCTCGTTGCCCCATGTGTGTCCAAGGCAGGAGAGGAAAACCCAAAAACACACACTTGGGCTTTGAGCTGCTTGTAGAATTTTTTTGACTCCACTTGGATAATCCACTGATGGTCTTGAAAAAAAGCTGAACCAGGCTGTGTTTTGGCCTGCCCTGGTGGGGGAGGGAGGGGTGTTGAGATGCTGCTGGGGTGGTGTTGGTGTGCTCCTAGGCAGAGGGGCTCTCTGGGCTGAATTTGGGACCAATCAGTGGTGGGGGTCCTGAAGAATGAGGCTCAGCTGGGCTCTGGTCTTGGGGGACTTCCCCAACCTACTCTTTTTGATGCTTAATGGATTAATACAGGCTGGTGCACACTCTGAACTTGTCCTCTAAAGGTTCTGAGGTTCCCTTTTATTTCTTTCCCAGTTTCTGTGCAGTTTCCTGAGATAACACCCCAACAGAAACATTAGGAGTGGATATTTGTTATAATAATGAGATAACACCAAATATGTTTCCTCTGAGAGGGTTGGGGCAAGTTCTGGTTATTTGGCACCCTGAGTTTGTGCTCTCGGGTTGAATGTTATCTCCCCCCCCCACCCCCTCCCCTTGCACTCAGCTTGGTTTAGTCTGGAGATCATAAAAAACTCTCCAGAGCTGAGCTGATAAAATTTGATGATGATCTGAGTGTGGTTTCTGGACTCCTGGGTTGTTACATCAAATTCATAAGGTGTCTATGAATATTTTCACTTGGGATAGTTTAGCTTAGAGCTTTCCATCTTCCTCTCTCTACTTTAATAGCAACCAAGACATCTTATCTTTATTGTTGCTTTTAATAAACAATTTCATTCTATTGTCAATACATAAAGACTTTTAAAGCTTTTCTCCCCAGGAAGTTAGGAAATTCTCTTCTCCTTTGTCAGTACATGTGGGAATTCTGCCTTCAGTGAGTGTCAGTTTGGTTTGAGCTGCTGACAGAGAGACCAGCAAGTGGAAAACCCGTGGGAATTGTTGTCCGTGACCTGCTGGTGGGAGGGGAAGTTCGGAATCCACGTGGGAAGTGCTGCTTACCTTGAATTGAACCTGGCTGGAGCCCAAGGGATCATTTCCATCACGTTTCACAGGGGGTTGATCAGTTGGTGCTTGTCAGAAAATGGGATTCTTTCTGGAGTCATTCAGGTCGAGGCCACGTGTTTGCCTGAGGTGGTTTTGGTTTAGTAGTTTGTAATAAATTTGAGTTTTACACCTTGAGGTGGGAGGAGCTTTGATGGTGACCGTTCCATGGAGAACCTGGGTGTGTGCTGGGGTTAAATCATCATAAAAATACATTTTAAAAAAAATTGAAATGAAAAATTGAAATGAAAAATTGAAATGAAAAATTGAAATGAAAAATTGAAATGAAAAATTGAAATGAAAAATTGAAATGAAAAATTGAAATGAAAAATTGAAATGAAAAATTGAAATGAAAAATTGAAATGAAAATTTATGTATTTTTATTTATATTTATTTAAATAAAAATACAAATAACACTAAATAAAAATACAAATAACACTAAATAAAAAAATCATAATAATAATAAGTGCACTGAGGTGGTTCTGGGGCTGTGCTGCTCAGTGTGAGGAGGGTGACTGGTGTGTTTTATTAACATTATTCCTCTGGCAAAGCCTGTCCTTGCCCCGTGTCCCCTTCCAGCTCGGTTCTCCCAGGGCAGTGCCACAAGCAGAACCTCTCAGAGGGCCGTTCCTGCTTGACCCCACCCTTCTCCCTGGCAAACAGCCCTGGCACTGTCTGTGGCACCTCTTCCCTGGGTGCATTCCAGGTTCTGCTGCTGGTGTGGACCCCGGGATAACCCCCAGCGCAGCTCTGGGGGGTTCTGCTGCCCCTGCCCTTGGGGAGGGGACTGTCCTGGGCTTTGCTCAAGCTCCCAGCGACCCCAACCTGCTGCAAGGGAGGGATAACTCTGATTTTTCTACCCCGACAGCAATCCAGAGGATCATTTTCCTTTCCTGGTGGGTGACTGTGGCTTTTCACACTCACTAAGGTGGCCAGCACATTCAATAACTTGTCATTAATTAGCACAAAGGTAATTGCTGCCACCCAGCCAAGCCCGAGATGGTGCAGAACTTAGGGCAGAAGACCCTGAGCTGGCACAGGGCACTTGGCCATCCCCCATCTGCAGAGCCCACACTCCAATTTTCTGCTGTTGCCACGGGCTGCAGACTCAGACAGGAAATCATGGCAGGGTGGGAAAGGGTCCAAAATACGCACAGCTAGTATAAGGTCTGCAGTTAAAAGAGAGGCAGAGAACAGGCTATCTGTTCTCCTCAGCAGGCAGGGCAAAGCAAAGCTGCCTTGTGTGTGCCTTCAGTGTCTTTTTATATTTTATATGCTCATTTTTTTTAACAGCTGGAATTTTTTCCGTGTAAAGTAACGTGTGTAAGGAACTTGAAGTGACCCATTGATGTGCCAGGGGCCTGATCCAACCCTCACTTGAGTGGCTGTGCTGGGCTGAAGGAGCAGAGCAGTGGAGAACTGGGTCCTTGACACGTGGAGGAGCCAGCTCAGACAGAGGAGCAGCTGCTCCTCCACTGCCCTGCACTCCTTTTTGGGGGTTTGAGTTTCTTCCCAGGGGGCAAGGGTTGGGTTCTGTTTGCCAGCCAAACTTCTGGAGCTGCAGAGTGGGGGGGTGTGGTGCACCAAGGGATGCAGGAGGTGTTTCGCTTCTGGGGCTGGATCCCTTCCTAGCCCTGGCTCAGTTGTCCATGGCTTTGCTTGGAACTGTGAATTGG
Organism: Formicarius rufipectus; assembly: GCA_013399695.1. NCBI lineage: Eukaryota > Metazoa > Chordata > Aves > Passeriformes > Formicariidae > Formicarius > Formicarius rufipectus. Next base: position 589,690 of record VXAU01002658.1, on the reverse strand, counting down.
GAGGCTGGGGGTGATTTGCTCTGGAAAGCTGAGTTTTCTTCTCTGTCTGTGAGAGAGAAGCACAATAATCCCTGTGTCATGAGCTGCAGAGTTGGCAGAGCCCCCAGAGGGGCTGAAGAGCAGTGCCTGGGCAGCTCTGGCTACCTTGGCTTGGGGGGCATGGGACAATTTGTCCATCAGCTCTGAATTGTTGTAGAGGAGATGGTCCTGAACGGAAAAACAGCAACAAAACACTGGGCAGCATCCTTGGGAGATGTTCTGGGGAGGGACAGAGCAGGAGCAGCATCCTTAGGACACGTTCTGGAGGGATAGAGCAGGAGCATTGTCCTTGGGGCAGGTTCTGGAGTGGCAGAACAGGAGAATCACCCTTGGGACTTGTTCTGGAGGGGCAGAGTAAGAGCTCAGCAAACCTTGATTAAAAAAAGGGATTTCCAACTTTATTTCCCAGGCCAAGCAGTGGTTTTGAATTCTGACTGAGGGCGGCACCCCCATGCAGAAGGGTGGTTTGTCCCCCAGGCCTTTCCCAGCCACAGCTGCCCCTTGGCTCCTGCTCAGGGTCCCTTTGCAGCTGCCTGGCCATGGGAGCTGTGAGCAGCAGTGAGGCTGGAGCTCCTAATTAATCCCATTTAGCAATCAATTAACTTGGGTAGCATTTAACCCTCCTCTCCAGGCTGAGATCAGTGGCTGAGGAGTCTGTTTCATGACCCTGTGTCTTCCAGCAGCTCCTGCTTTTCCATGTGTGATATAATCCCAAAAAGACTCGTTGCTTTTCACTTTTGGTTCCCCTTCCCTGTGACTGGAGACTGTTCCCACGGCAGGTTGGCTCAGCCAAACCACCTGCCCCAGTACTGGGCACAGCATTGTGTTTCCTGCAGGAGCATCAGAGGGAAACATCCTCCTTCTGCAAAGTTTAGGGCTTGCTTGGCCCCACCCTGGCAAAAAGTTTGGGGTTTGCTTGGGTCCCCCCTTTGCAAAAGTTTTGGGGCTTGCTTGGGCCCCCTTTGCAAAAAGTTTGGGGTTTGCTTGGTGCCCCCTGGCAAAAAGTTAGGGGCTTGCTTGGTTCCCCCAAGAAAAAGTTTGGAGTTTGCTTGTCCCCACCCTTTTGCAAAAGGTTTGGGGCTTGCTTGGGTCCCCTTTTGCAAAAAGTTTGGGGCTTGCTTGGTGCCCCCTGGCAAAGTTTGGGGGTTGCTTGGGTCCCACCTGGCAAAAAGTTTGGGGCTTGCTTGTCCCCTGGCAAGAAGGGATCCCAAAAGTTGCTGCTCATTTCCATGTGAGCACTGCCAAGTGTTGCTCTGATGGCAGAGCCTAACAAAGCAGTGCTGGGGTGACTGGGGAAGGTTGATTGGGGCAATCTGGGGTGGGCTGTGACTCCTCCTCGTGGCCCACAGTGGGGAGAAGCTGCTGGCACTTGGGGTTTCCATCTGTGTCCTGCATGGAGACCTTTTGTTGTCAGATGCCCTGAGCCAGTTGTGGGGGCAGAGACAATAAATAGGTCTTGCTTTGAGATAGTCACAGCTCCTGCATGGTCTGGCTGCAGCTGAATGTCACCCATGGTGCTTTCCAGAAGGCAACAGGAGTTGTAATTGGTTTTTCTTAATTAGGGAGTGATGGACACGTTCTCTTTGGGCTTTTGGGGCTGAATATGGCTGTGCATTATCAGTGGCTCTCCTTACCTTGTTTCCTCAGTTGTTACCAAGGAGCTTCAAGTGGGAATATCAATAAAAACAGAGTATTGTCTGGGACTGGTTCACCTGAGGACACTTGTGTGCTGCTCAGGGCCAGCAGGTTGTTCTCTGGGTTTGCTCTGATGAGCAGCTCGAGCTTTAGGAGACCCGTGTGGGAATGATTGCTGCTGCTGTCTGTGATGTGCCGTTGAAACGAAGCAGGTCCCGTAAAGCAGCTGCTTATTTTGGAACCAAATCAGCATAACACATTAAAGAAGCCATCAATCACTTGGTTTGGCCTTCAGTTATTGTTTTAAAGAACTTAGTGCATCTGTTGCACACTTTGGAAGGCCAGGGCTCCTGAGAGATGTGTGTTCAGAGCATCAAATCAGGTTATGAGAGGGAGTAAAACCCATGTCCATCCCTGCTGAAGTGCTGGCTTGTGTTCTGGTCACTTCTGGGAGTGGGAGGCTGTGTAAATACCTGCCCAGGGAACTGCTGTGAACTCCCATCTGGTTCCAGAGTTGCCACGTGTGAATTTTTGTCCTGGGGTAGCAGCTTCTTCACTTGGTTCCATTTGATAACACTGAAGGTCTCACTCTGCTAAAAGCTTTTTGAGGAGAGGGGAAAAGGATACATAAACCAGCTTCTCCACCTCTCCCCTCAAAAATCCCAGTGCTGCTTTTACAAGAGAATTTATTCTGTGTTTAAACTCCTCAGCTCCTTGGCAGCGTCTTTCTTATTTATCCCCTGGGCAGCCCTAATGATTTGAGAAGAACTTCCTGCATCCTGATGATCACAGGAACTTGCTGCAGGGATTTGGTTGAGAACTGTGAGCAAATGGATCAGGCATTGAAACTTAGATTGGTTTTGAGGTGGAGGGAAGGATCAGTAGATCAAAACAGAGTGGATGATTTGGCCAGAAACCTGCTGTGTGGTTGTTTAAACACCCCCACTGTTGGTTCCTGGAGAGCCCAGTGTGATCACAGCCATGGCACCAGGAGCTCAGGCAGCTTTTGAGGAGGGCTCCCAACCGGCATCTTCACTTCACTGGGAGGGCAAACTCACCTTGGTGTGGTCAGCAATATGTGCCAGTCCATAAAACTTGGCTGTGAGGGGGAGTGGGGAAGCAGGAGGTGACCCAGGAGGGGCTCTGTGGGTTGTGCACACCTGGCTTGGCACAGTGTGCCCTTTGATCCCTGGCCCGAACCAAAAATCTTCCTTCTCCCTCCCAGCTGCAGGGAGAAAAGGTGGGGGGAAAGGAAAAAAACAACACACACAGGATGAAAAGTGGGTTATAATGCCAGTGAAGCAGCATGAATTTATACAAATGTATCTATACAGAGAAGAAAAGGGAATTAAATATTCCTATATGCAGACACAGTGTAACAGTTTGTCAGGCAGGGGTGTGCTGAAGGCATCAGGAGGTGCTGAAGCATTTGGGGCTGCTCAAAATTGCCAGGCCTTTAATGAAGATTTGGGTTGGTTTTATGCATGGGGAGCTTTGTGCTTCTTGCCTCTCTTTTCCACAGCTTGTGACAAACTAAGGCAAGAGCAGCACTTGAAAAAGGGATCAAGTGTTTTATGTGAGCTGTTTTGTTGGGTTTTATTCCCATTAATAGTGTTGGATACATGTTGTGTTAAAGTCACATCCCCCTGACATCAGGGAAGTTACATGGACTTGGTGTTCTGTGTGTTTGGGTTTTATTGGGGTTTTTATTGTTTCATTCATTGTGAAAACTCTGGGAATTTAGGAATTAGCCCCAAGAAAGGCTGGGAGGAGGAATATAAATGAGCGCTTTGGGGACTGGAAGTCTTGGCTGGTTTGCACAGCTGCTTTGTCACCTCAGAATGCCTGGAATGCTGCTGGGAGGAGGAGCTCCTGGAGCTCACCTGGCCCAGCCTCCCACCCCTGGGTGGGCTCCTGCCAGAACCAGGTCAGAGGGTGGTGGCTTTGCACCTCTAACTCAGGGAAACGTCCATATGGTGGATCCCACAGCCCCTCTGAGCAACCAGTGCAGGAATCCCCCCCCTCAAAATCCCAGCCTGAGACTCCCACACCTCAGTTTGTGCTGCTCCTGAGAAGGATGGACCTGCAATTCTTGTGGTTACCCTTCAAATAGTCATGGGCAGAGCTCCGGAGAGGGGGGACAGCATTCCAGAGCCTCTCTCCAAAGCAGCTTCTGACCCCTCCTGTGGTTCTGAGCATCTGGGCCATGGGATTTGTCTCTGTCTGTTGGTAATTCGCATTTTAAAGGTGCCAGTGGCTTCATTCAACCTTTTGTGGGGTGTCTAAAGCTCAGGGAAGGAAAGAGCTTCACAAAGAAGTGGGATGCCCACCTTGGGCTGCCCCATTTCTGTAACACCCTTGTGGCAAAAGCAGAAATGAAAAAACCAGCCCACCAAAGAACTGCCCCACACCAGGCAAAAACTACCCCCCAGAAATCCCTGAGCTCTTCCTTGTGGAGCTCAGATACGACTGCACCATCTCCAGGCTCCTCTAGCTCTGCCAGCTGAGGGCTGTGGGGTCAGGGTGTGAGAAAAATCTGTATTTTCACTGGCCAGACCCCTTGAAAACCAAGGGGTTGAAGTCTGGCTGAGCTTTGCCTCTGCCTGAGAGATGGGCTCAGGTTTCAGGGCTAGTTTGCTTTCCTTTCCTGTTCCTCTACCCTGAGTTGAAGGCACAACCCGCCTGACCATTTTAAGCTCAGGAGATGAGAAATAGGATCTGTTGGTTGTAGCAGAGCCTCTTTTGTTGCCATTCTCCATCACTGGGTGCTGTTTCTCAAGTTCTCTCTCACATGAGTGCTGCCTGAATGTACCTGGAGAACAGTCACTCTGCTCTGTGCAAGTGGAGAGATGAGAATATTTTCATTTTTCCACCCCCTGCATCGTGGAGCTTTCACAACCCCAAAACTCATTCAGGATTTCTTTGGGAAAATTTCTTCGGGAAAACGTGGTTTTAATCACTGGCTGCCCAGGAACACAGGCCTGGGATTGTGTTAGTGACCCTTAAAACCAGGACAGCGCCTACAAAAATTCAGATGAATAACACATAAATAAGCAGTTGAAGGGGATTTTATGCCAATTGAAATAGCAACGCTGGTGACTGCAAATTGCAGCTTTTTTCCCATATTTTGGAGGTTTTTTCCCTACTGTCACTTATTTGGTTTTTAGGCTATAAACTTTGGGGAAGAGAGAGCTGGATGGAGTCTGACACTGAAAGCTCCTCGTTCAGCCCTCGAACAAAGCTCTCAACAAAACTCGAGCTCTTCACGTGATTAGTAAAAACGAAGTGATGAGATTTGTCATCACTTTGACAAGTTGGGATTAGGCTGAGCTTTTCCTCCAAGGGGCTGGATCCCCTCAGCCAATTCTGGGGGTGGGATTCCCTCCCGAGGCTGCCGGGACTGATGGAAAAGGATTTAATTGGTGGCTAAGAGGAACAGGCTGCGAATCCCACCCCAGGAAAGGGGGATTGTCCAGGTTTGTCCTGCCTGGAACAGCGGAACTAAGCTGGGCTCGGTGGCAGCGAGAGAAAACTGCTCCACACGCACAAATTCACTCCTCCTTCCCTAATTGGAGTCAACCCCCTGTGAAATTGCTACCCAGAAATGACCTCACTTAGGGCTGTTTGCTCAGGCTCTTGGCACTGGGGCCTGAACGCTTAATGCCGTGGTGAGAAAGCAGGAGAAAGCTCTTTAAGCTACGGAATAAATGAGGTGAGGGGGGTTGGCCATTACACCAAAATGCTTTGTAATTCTTCGCTGCTTTTAGTTTTAAAAAAGCGATTGAAACAGGATTCTAATGTTGCATTTATTGGTTACACCCGGCCGGGTGAGATCTGCAGGAATGGCTCTATGTAGAGTGCTAAAATGCTTTGAGTATTTCATATTAATCCAAGTAAAAGTAGTCAGCTACTTAAATATATATATTTGGGGGAGGAAATCTCCTGCTCTAAGTCTGCTGCCAGTGAAGCTTTGAATTTGGGCAACTGCGTGTGAGCGGAGGTGGACTTTATTTCTCCTCCTCCATCAGCTAAAACAACAATCAAGCCCAACTCGGTGTATTGATTTAATGAAACACAGGATCCCTGCCCTGCTGGTTTTAATCAGACCCCCCCCCCCTTTGTGGCAATTAGGGTTTCTCTCCCACGGTTCTGTTTTCACTTAGCTTTTTTTCAGAACATGTAACCACGTTTTGAGGTTCCCAGAGCCGCTCGCAAGTGATGCCGCCTCATTTACGCGCAGCTCATGCGGAGGGGGGACTCTTAAATACCCACTCCAGTTAAACAAACGCGTCCCTTCTCGGCTCTTTCTTACTCAGGGAGCACGAAATGTGATTTTTTTATCAGCGAGCGATCGCTGAAGGACCCGAGCAGCGCACCCATCCCCTGCGCACGGGATTTGGGATGGGCCGCCGCATCCCGCGCCTTGATTGATGCTCCGCAGGGAAAAAAAGCTCTGCGAGCACTACAGGGAGAGGAGCAGCCCTTTTATCCCGACCGGACAGAGCACTCCTCATCTTTGTGGCTCCCAAAAAGCGCCCCTGGAAGTGCTGCTTGTCCCCCGCCCCCAGCTGGGTACCATTCGCTCCCGGAGCCGGGGAATTGCCGGGACCGGAGGAAGTGAAGCAAACGCAGCGTTTAAAGCCCTCCAAAAACAGCTGCTCTGCATCACGTGGGGGTGGTAAAATAGTAGGTGGGAGTCAAAGTTTTATTGGTGCGAGTTGGAGCCAGGCACAGGATTCGGGAAGCCACTACTGAGTTCTCAAGTCATCTGAAACGTGTGCTGGTAAAAAGCTTTTACAAAGCAACACAACCCCGTGCAAAAAGCTCCCTGTGGGACCGGTGAGGTGTTTACTGGGATTTACTGGTGGGATGGGTGTCTGTGCTGGGACAGGCACTCTGCTTGTAAATCCAGGCAGGGGGAGGGAACGTCTCCCAGTCTGTTCCCATTCCCAGCCTTTAGCAAAGGGATTACAGAGGAGCCACCTCTGCTTTGTGCTGGCACCTATTAATTAAACCTTGCTGCTAATTGCCTTCCCAAGCACTGAGGGAATTTGCTGGGTTTCATCCAGCACACTGTGCATTTTTACAGCTGGAGGAGGATCAGAAACGTGTCTCTGGGTTATCTGCTGTGTCTCTTCTCGAAGCAGAAATATCAAAAAGCCTTGTCCCAAACATGCCCATTGAAGGGATGAAGCTGAGAGTGGGGGGCTGGGGGGGAGTTTGGGGTTGCAAAGGAAAAAACTTCTTTTATTGTTCATCTCTTGGTAATTAATAAGAGATTTCATTTTGGTTGTAAGTACAGTTGAGCAGCTGGAGAGATTTGGGGTCAGGGCAGGGAGTGTGCTTAGCCAGGGTATCCTAAGTGTGGGTAAACACCCAACTGGTTTTAAGGGTTTTGGAGACCCTGACTGTGTAAAATATCCCCCCTTCCTTAGGGACAGTGATGAGTGTGAGTGGTGTCCCAGCAGAAATGCAGCTCTAGGATGAAGCACGTGGTGTTCTGAGAAGCTATTTGGGTTCTGAGCCAAATAGATCTTTGCAGGCTTCTCCAGTCACTGCTTTGATCTGGTTTGGCACTTTTCTCTCCCATTCTGTCATGATTTCTTTTCTTTGCAGCTCAGCTGCTCTTAATCACAACAGCTCAGGAATCTGGGCATGTACTTGAGCTCATCTTTGCAGTTGTGTAACAGACAGCAAAATAGAGAAATTGGTAATAAAATGTGCTGTGAATGGTTTCAAAAGGAAAGCATTTTACAGTGCTCTGTGAGAAACCTGTTTCAGAGGTACCAGTGACAGCCTGCAAACAGCAGCTTGACTTTAAACTTAAGCCTAGTAAATACATTTAAAAAATCATAAATTTGAAGCAAATAAAATTTTCTGCAGTGGAGAAAACACAGATAAATTCATCTAAAAACAGTCTGCTCTGGATGTTGTGGAAGACCTGTGGAGGTGAATGCTGCAGTTTAGAAACTCAGGAGGTGGAGGTTGCAAAACAAGTTACTCAGAATTCTTCCTGTCCTTCACATTTCTCATGCAAGAGAGGAGGAAAAAAAAAATAGGATGACCAAGAATGAGAATCACTGTGAGCAAACGTTTGGGAACCCAGCACTGAGTGGATTTACTGTAGTTGCCTCTGTAGGAGCATCCCAGGAGGAGCACATCCGTGAGCAGGGGGGGATTAGGACTCGTCTCCTGCTTTCCAGAGGAAGGATCGGATATTATTCGTGCTTTTTTGCTCTCTGGTTGGGCTGTTGGTGATGCTTAACCAGGGGATGACATGATTTTTCTGGATGGGATAGTGATGACACATAAAGATTGTGGGAGAATAAACAGGGCAAGGTACAGGGAGGGCTTGAAAACCATGGGAGCTGCAGGCACTGCTGGGGCTGTTCTGTGGCAGAAGGAAAGCAGGTGGTGCCTTCATGAAAATCAAACCACCCCTGGGAGAGACTGCCTTGTGTTAGTTTAATTTTAGTGCCACTGCTAATTAGTACAGCACCATTCCCAGTGTGTGTGGATGTGGCACCCGAAATGCAGCTGATTGTCCACAGCCACCTTTGGAGTCAGGGTTAGAGCTGGGATGGAATTCCAGATGTGCTGGCTGTCCTGCTTGGAGTTTTTGTGCTCCTCCTGCATCCTCCACTGCCCAGCTGGAACTTCAGAGCTTGTGGTTGTGGAGGATGAGTTGCCCCAGTTGATGATGACATCCTTTCACAGTGATGTTCCTCCCGTGGATATTGAGCCTTCAGTGGGACTGAGGAGCTCACTGCAGTAAAACCCCTTCCCCAAGCTCCTCCATCTACCAGCCTGCTCTTCTGTTGTTTCCATCAGCCCTGAAGGACAGCAGTGGACTCTCCAGGGCTCGTCCTGCAGCGTGGTGACCATGCTGGGATGTTCTGAGGAGCACCTGCTGAGCAGTCACACCCTCTTTGGGTCACCTGCAGAAGGCAGAGCACCCCGTGTGCTCCTCACAGGGTGTGTTGGTGCAGCTCCCCACCAACTCTGAGCCCAGCAGTGATCCAACCTCTGCTGTGTGAGAAGCCCAAGGCGGTTTCCTCAGTGCAGATTTCTTTCTGGAGCACAGAGCCCATCTATTTTGGGATTGGGTTGGCTCGCTGGGGATGTCACAAAGCGTGTCGTGGTCGTCTTATTTTCCATATTCTCCCAGCTGAGTGGAACTGGGGCACACCACACCCATGAGGAAAGGCTCTGTCTCTGCCCCTGAGCTCTGTGGAAGGGCTGGGTGAGCTCCCTGAGTGCTGGTGGAGGTCCCTGAGCCTCACAGTGAAGAGGTGGAGGAGGTGACAGGCAGCAGTTTCGGTGTGCTCTGCTTCCACTTCACACCCTGCTTGCAAAACTCCACCAGGAATCCAGCCACCAGCTGCTTGGTATTAGAATAAAGAACTTGAGCTTTGTACATTTTTCTGCTGGTGTTTTGCAAATAGTATTTCTGTTAAGGCAGAAAAGTGGTGAGAGTTTGAGCTGGGAAAGGAAAACGTGAAACGCACCTGGAAGGGAGTTGTTAAAAATCACACAAAAGTGGCAAAACTGGGAAGAAAATCCTCAAATCCGGGTTGCTGTTGTGGTGCTGCCTTCATGGCCTGGTGTGCTCTTAGTCTGGGGCTCTTGCCCAGCCCTTGAGGAGTGGGAGCAGGGGTGTCCTGGCTATTCTGTGCCCCCAGACTGCAGGACAACGGGGAAGCCCTGCCTGAACACCTGCCCCTGAGTGAACTCCTGCCCCTGAGGAGTGGAGTGGGGACACCACACCCGGCAGAGCATCTCATTCCATCTCCAGCCAGGACAAGGGATGCTGGCCTGCTTTTTTTAAGTGGTACCTACATGCAGAGCTTATTATTGTCTATTTTCTGAGACTTTACCAAAGAATAATCAGTTATGGCTCCTTTTATGGGTTAGAACACAATTTAGTATTAAAGAGGAGCAATTTTTGCCCAGGTGAGAACAGCTTTTGTCATCAAGCAGTTATGAATCTTATTTTTTTTTAATTGCAAAGACAAAACTCCAAAGGCCTGAGCAAGTTCAGTAGTATAATCTAAAAGTGAAGCAGGAATTATGATTTATTACTTCATCAGATGAATCTCATGTTTAGCTGAACTGCAGTGCTGTGTCTGGAATGAGATCTGGGCTCATCTCTTGTCTACAGAGAAACCTGTTTTAAGCAATGGCCCTTCAGAGCAATAAAAGTGGTTACTTGTTCAACTGTTATTGAAGGCAAGAATCAAGTTTTGCACAGACATTTTGGCTCGTTCCTTAAATGTGCCCAACCCAAAGTTTCTCTGGTTTAGTCAACTTGCTACAACAGTCTTAGATGAGCCATTTTAAGGAGCAAATTTCACATAAGTCACGTTAAACCCCTGGAAACGTTATTGATTTATGAGGGGCTGAATTTCCTCGTGGCTAATTCTGGTCTGAGATGTGTCTTCCTCTGCAGAAAGATGATTTAATACCATTTAAAATGCTTGTTCTCTCTGGTTCTGCATAAGCTGTGGGGTGGATTTGCTCCCTGCTGTGCCTTGCAGAGCTGGTCTGACACCTTCTGCTGTTCCCACCACAAGGCAGGACAGGACTTGAGTTGGGAATCTCTCCACCTCCTCCCCAGCTCTACCTCTTTTCCTGGGCACCCGAGTTTTCCAAGGAAAAGGAGAGTTTCCAGCGGGGGTGGGGGAATTAGACTGGGAAGAATCCCTGGAATGGTTCCCGGTTTGGAGGGTCAGGCAGGACTGGGGGTAAGGAGAGAGTCACAACAGGGTTGTGGTTCCACCAGAGACAGGCAGAGCTTTTGGAAGAGGTTCCTTGCCTTGGGAGAGGTGCCAGGGGTTTGGCATTCACATTGGTAGCTGGATGTTCTGCAAGGAAATGAGACACCATGAAAAGAGCACTTTCCAAGCAGGTGCCAGTAAATAACACAAAAAGCTCAGTGTGAAAGGGATTTGTGTCATGGGGAGGGGTTTCATCTAGATCCCTGCAGGTGGAAGGTGCTGGAGGTGTCTGCTCGCCCCAAAGGGCTGAGCTGGGCTCATCCTTCCCCAGGAGAGGTTGGGGAGGGTTGGATGGTGCCCTTCCAGCGTGGGTGGGTTGGGATCCACAGCAGCAGGGGAGAACCTTGGGGTACCACCTCAGCCCTGCCGTGTGCTTGTGGTCCTGGTGTGGTTCTCTTCCTGTTTTATGTCCAGTGGCAATTTCTGGTGTGGTTTTTTTCTTACTGCTTCTGAGTTGGGAGATGTAAAGCAGTGGGTTACAGAGTGGCTTGCACAGGGATTACCATTCCTGTTTTGTGTTGAAGAACGTTCTCTGGTGTTGTGTCCAGGGGTTTGTTGTCTGTCAGGATAATTAAAAGATAAATTATTAGGTCAGGATAATTAAAAGATAAATGATTAGCATAAGCACCTCCTTGGAGTGGGTTCTTGAGCTGCCAAAAGAACAGAGAAGGCAGAAAAGCCCAAGAGCTGATGATGTGGGTCTGCTCCCAGCTGGAGAGGGGGCAGAGCTGCTGGCTAAGAGCTTATCAAGGTTTTAAAAAGGAGTTTTTCCACGTGGGAACACTCTGGAAACAGAAGCCTGAGCAGTCAGGTGCTGGTGGAAGTGAACTCTTGCAATAAACCAAGTTTACTGCTGCGTCCAGTTGGGCCCTGCTTTGAAAAGAAAGGAGCTCTGAGTTTTTTGTCCTTGTAACCTGATCTGCCTTTTCCTTGTGGAGGAGCAGTCCCTGAAATGGCCATCGTGGTAGGGGGAGAGTTTTTCCAGGTGTGGATTTCCAGGCAGAAAATCCAGGAGGGCTGTGAGGAAAGAGGGTGAGTGGGGTGTGCTCTGTAGGGGACACACAGGAGTTGTCCATGTCCGTGCCATGAAGTGTGGTGAAGCCCTGGGACACAAAGCTGAGCTCTGCAGCTGAGAGAGGAGGGGGGAAAAAAAGATGTTTCAGAATATTCCTAACACCAATGAACAAAGAGAAAAGATCAAAGCCAACCAATCAACCCCATTTTTTTTTTTGTTTTATTGGGTTCGTTTCTAAAGGCTCCTGTTACTATAGTAACTCCAGTAGGTCTTTTAATTACAAAATTTGTAAAAAGGCATCAATTATTCACAACTGCTGGG
>VXAU01002658.1:512523-562491 GCA_013399695.1 Formicarius rufipectus | reverse complement strand
ATAATAATAAAAAAAAAAAGGCACAGAAAGCCCCCAAAACTCAGCGTTTCTGCCAGTTAGATCAGCTGGCGCCCTACACTCGGCCCGGCCACCCCTGAGCTCTGCGCTCGGGGCCGGTCCCACGCCGGGCACTGCGGTCGGGGGCAGAGCTCCGCGGAGTGTCCTCTGGGAACACCCGGCGCCTTTGGAGCCACCCGTGGGCAGTGAGAGCCCCGAACCCTCCCTCCGATCCCACGGGCAATCGCCAAGGCTGGACACTCAGTCAGGAGCACTGACATTTCTGGGAGAAGGGGGGAAAAAAAAAGTCCTTTATTCTCGGTGCCTCTGTGATACCAGCCCGTGGCACCTGCTGCCGAGCTGCCCCGCTGAGCCCTGCCAGGGTGTGTGCCCCACCTGGATGGGAATTCCTGAATGGAATTCTGTGCCGGTGCCTTTCCCTGGCAGCGCTGCCCTGCCCGGCCGCAGCAGCAGGGCTCTCCCTGCCCTGGTTCGTGTTGGGTTTGGCAGGTTGGGTGCAGCTGCAGGGTGTTCGAGGGAGGGTCAGAAATCTAGAGGGGTGTGGGGGTGGAAGCTGAACCTTTTGATGCCACTTGTATTGGGGTTTGTTTTGTTGGTTGGTTGGTTTTTTTTATTTGTTTGTTGTTTGTTTGGGTTTTTAAAATTGTTTTTTTGGGTTTTTTTGTGTTTTTCTGTTTTTTTGTTTGGTTTTTTTTTTTTGTTGTTTGGGGTTTTTTGGGGGGGTTCTTTTTATTTTTTTGGGGAGGTTTTTGGGTTTTGTTTGGGTTCTGGTTTATTTTTTTCTTGTTTTTGTTTGGTTGGGTTTTTTTTTTTCATTTTTTTTAATTGTTTTTTGTTTTGTTTTTGTTGGTCTTTTTTAAGGGTTGCTTCTGGTTTTGGGTGTTACCCTGGAGCTAACTGATCCCTGCTGGGAATCCCTCTCCCTGCATCCCGTGGGCAGCTCTGCATCCCAGGGACAGGCTGCGAGAGGAGCTGCACCTTTTGTCTTCTCCCTTCCTTACGCGTTGGGACTCACTGATGGCACTAATTGTGCTGGCTGGGGTGGGATGTCACCACCCTTGGGGCTGAGATGTGGGTCCCTCACCCAGCTGGTGCTGCCCTGTGGTTCCCAAGGGATGTGTGTCCCCATGGCTGGGCTGTGTCCTGCCAGGGGGATGAAGCACTTTGGGGGTGCAGTCCCCTGCCCTGCTGACAAGTTCACCACCAGCTTGGCTGCTCTTTTTTCTCCTGGGTGATGTTTCTTCTGCCCCCTTTGTGCCTCTGGCACAGGAGAAAGCAGGACAAGGGAGTTGTTCTGAGCCTTTCCATGACAGTTGTGCCCCAGTGGAGCAGGATAAACCCCACCAGTTCCCGTGCTGGTGTTGTCAGCAGGAGCTGCACTGTGATGGTTCTTTCCAACTTGGAATATTCTGTGATTGAAGCCAAGGGATGACTCCCTCTGACCCATCCTCTTACACAGTGTTTGTGCATCCCCAGAAGCTGAGGACTTGCATTACTTGGTCATTGTTTTTATTCAAGGACAGGTATAGATAAAAGGGGCCATTTCAGTTGTTTGCCACTTGAGTTTGTCGTGCCTTGACTAAAAATCCAGGTGCAAGAAGTGTGTGTGTAGCTAGAGGGACAAGGGCAGCCTTTTTAGGAACTCTGTCTGAACTTTTTAGGAACTTCTGAGCACAAATATCTTCTTTTTCTCCCTTTCCCCCTTCCCCTGTCAGACTTGGGAGCTTCGGCAAGCTGCTTCTAACCACTAACACATGTCAGGGGGTGGGGAAAGTGCTGCAGGAGGGAACCCTCTGAGGAGCACAGTAGCATTTCTATATTCAGCGAGTTACTCAGCAGCTCCTTCAGCTCTGACAGCAGAAAACCCAGTGAGTGGTGTGTGAAGGAGCTGGAAATCCCAGAGAGCAGAGTCTTTGTGCTGCCCCATCCTCACGGTGCCCACTGGTTCTGCTCCCAGCAGCACCTCAAAGCTCTGCAGGGCTTTGAAGTCGCAGAGATGTTTATTGCCTCCACTTCACAAAGGAAAAAACCCAGGGCCACACAAAGCCAGGGCTTGAATTTCTTGATTCTCAACAGGCATTGACTGTTCTCAGCACATGGAAGGAGTTTTGACAGATCAGGGAGTAGTGATGGGGTGGGAGATGAAAAACTCTGAGGTGGGGAGAAGACCAAGATCTCTTGCTTCTTAATTTTTTTCTTTGAACCCCAAGATCGTGGTAACTTCTGTCTTCAAAGCTGAGCTCTCTTCTGTGCACCAGCAGCACCAACAGCTCTAACCAGACAGGACCTGTCCTTGCTTGAACTTTGGGAAAATCTCTCCTTTGAAGGTGCCCTGAGGTGGATCTCTGCCAGTTTTCCTTGTAGTGCTTTGGCCTTTCATGGTACAAACCATTACCTGGGCTTGTACCTCACTTTGCCCACCTTTGGGCACTTGAGAGTGTTCTTTGTGCCCACCCTTCCCAAAATAAAAGGTAATTTTAAAGCAGAAATGCCTTGAAGTGTCCAAGACCAAGAGTAACCTGGTCCAGTGGAAGGTGTCCCTGCTTATGGCAGGGACTTGGAATGAGATGATCTTTGAGATCCCTTCTAACCCATTCCAGCAATCTTGCATTCCATGACACAGGTCTGTTTGCTCTAAGTCCTTAAGGGTCATCAAGCTGTGATTTAATTGCTGCCCCTGAGTGTTTGCTGTGAGGGCAGGAAGCTGTAGGAAGGAGAGCACTCAGAGTTGTCCTGGAAATGAAATAAGTGCCTGGTGTGTGGGGTCAGCGCCTGCGTCAGTGTTGGGGCTCAGATGGGACTCCTGGGGGAAGCTGAGCCAAGAAGAAGGACAGCTCCGAGGAGCTGCACCCCCGTGTGCTGCAGCTGAGCTTTCTGGGATCACCTGGGCTGAGCCCTCACTTCAAGTGTCACCTTGAACACGCTCCCTGTCTTTATTTTCATTTCTCCCCCCCCTTTGTGTTTGCTCAGACTCCAAACTTTGCTTCCCCATCCCCGCGAAGGAGCCCTTTGAACAGCCCCGCTTGTTTCTCTTTCTGGCAGCCAATTCATGTGAGTAAGTGAAGCAGGCAGAAGGAATGTTAAATATCTCAGACTTGCAGCAACAAGTCTGCTTTCCAAGAGGCAGAGTGCTCACCTCTCCCTGCCTGGGGAGGGAGCAGCACTTCCAGCAGGGCTGGGAAGGTGAGACAGGGAGTGAAAAGCAGGAACAGGCATGGGATTGGGATATTATACAATGAGCTGCTTCATGGAGGGGGGGAAAAAGCTTCTGCAAAGAAAACCAAGGCTGTTTCCTGTCTCACACACGTGGTTGTGTGCTGCTGGTGGTGTAAGGAAACCCTTTTTTTTTTGTATTTTTATTCCATCCCCTTCCTTTCACTTCCCAGCCTTGCTGAGTGCTGCAGAGGAGCAGGAGCTGGAATGCTGACTCAGAGGCGTCAGCAGGGATCTGCTCCTGGCTGCTTGGATTCCTGCTTTTCCAGCTCCAGCAGCATTTCTGCAGATGAAGTTTCAGGCTCTCAAATGCCTCCACTTGCCCGGGGAGGGGGGGGAATAATGAGATCCAGAATGCAGCAATTCACAACATCCCTGGTCCCAAACCTGAGTCCCTCAGTGGAAGGGACACGCTTCCTGAGCCACCTCAGCTCCCAAGTGGGGGTTGATTGAACCTCCCAGCCCTATTTCGGGATTCCTTTGGGGCTCTCTTGAGGTGCAAGCTGGAGCTCCAACCTTAGGAAGCTCCTGGTGCTGGTGCAGCACAGCCCTGCAGTCCCAAAAGGATTCCCCAAAGGCAGCTCACCCTACAAGCAGAACACAGAGTTTCCCACGAGACAGGGAGATGCTTGTGCCTCTCTGTCCTTACCCATAAAATAAGCTCTCAAGTGCTTAAAGTTTTGGATTAAGTACATCCCCTTGCCTTTTTGCAGGAGGAATGGCCAGGAGTCCATCTCAGGGGGGTCAGTGGCAGTGCTGTGTAATTAATTCCTAATTATGACTTTATATGGCTGTGTGTTTGGGGTGATAATTGGAGCTGTGTGCTGAGGAGCCGTGTCACACTGGAGGGTGTTTTTTTTTTTTTTTAGTCTTTCCACTGGTTTATCATTTCATCCAGACCTTACCATTAATTAATTATGTTGTAATTAAGCCTTGCTGCTGTCCCTATCTGTTCCATCTGAATGAGTTTGTCTTTCCCAGGTGACTCAAGACAGAGGCACCTTGTCTGTGCAAAAAGTGACCCCAACCAAACTGTGCTTTCAACCCTTTGGGCATCAGTCACTTCTGCTCCTCTAAACCAGATATTTTTATTGTGCAACAACATGTTTTTGCCTTCACACACGTGCTGGGACCTTGCCATGAATTGGGGCAAGAAGTGCTCCCCTTCCCAGCTACACCTCTGCACGTTTTCCACTGTAACCTGAGGCTGTCACTTCATCCTGTCCCTCTCCAGCTGCACAGCGACAGCTCAGGGGGGTTTATTTTCAGCCCAAATAGGAGGTGTGTGCATTATTCATGATGCCAAGTGCAGGTATTTTTGTTTTCATTCAGGTCAGTTCCTTGACTCTCAAAAAAACCCCCAGCAAACAGTGAGTTGGGTCCCCCACATCCCTCTGCTAATTACAATTTATCCTCTTTCCTCATTCCCTTCTTATCTGTTCTTAATGCTCTGTAGAAATGCTTCTCTGAATGTGTCAGATGTTTAATATTCTGGTGGCCTCTGCATTTTAAGCACTTGCTTTGGAAGCCCCAAAAAGTGATTAGCTAAATAGGAAGCATGTTAAATAGGAAGCATGTTAAATAGGAAGCATGTTAAATAGGAAGCATGTTAAATAGGAAGCATGTTAAATAGGAAGCATGTTAAATAGGAAGCATGTTAAATAGGAAGCATGTTAAATAGGAAGCATGTTAAATAGGAAGCATGTTAAATAGGAAGCATGTTAAATAGGAAGCATGTTAAATAGGAAGCATGTTAAATAGGAAGCATGTTAAATAGGAAGCATGTTAAATAGGGCTGCTTGGGAGAAAATCAGGAAGTGGGGATTGCAAAGCAGAGTTCTTGGTTGAAGTTTAAGCATGAACCACAAGTTGCTTCTGAGGGATACCTGAGCTTGGGGTGTTGGTGTTGCTGCTTCTGGGGGGGTCCCTGAGTTTGGGGTGCTGCCAGTGGTGCTCAGGGAGGTTTTGCTGTGCTTGGAAGCCCTGGCAGAGGGTTTTGGTGGGGGAGGTTGCTCAGACTCTGGGGTTGCACCAGGAGCTGTGCTGGTGTGCTGGGAATTGCTCTGGGTGCCCCTGAGCTGGGGGGTGGAATGGGGAGGCAGGAGTGATGTCTCCATCACTCCATCTACATCTTTTACTGGACAGGAAGGTGGAGGATTCTCAGTTTTGGAACCTTAACTCATCCCCACCTTGTCTGGCCCAGTGATAACCACCAAATTCCACGTCCTTGCTGCTGTTTCTCTAAGGTGAGACATCTGGAGGCTGCTGAAGCTTCAACTGCAGCTCAGCTCTTGCCTGGGCTTTTTGACAGAGCCTGTCCTCTCCAGAGCAGGGTCTGAGCCTCAGGCTCCTTTGCTCATGGTAGTTTTGGGGTTACATCACCTGTGGCAGTCACCAGTGGCGTCGGGACATCCTGGGGTGGGCAGGAGGAGGAACAGGTCCTGCTGCTTTTGGCACACCTGGGAGTCTGCTCAGCCCTGCAATGCTCAGGGCGTGTCACACTGGAGGGTGGGGCGACCCCCAGAGGTGTCCAGGGCTCTGGCTGGGGTTCTTCAGGCAGGTGTAGAGTGTTTAACAGGCACATTTAGGATGTTGGGTAGCCTGGTGTGCTCTGCTGCCACGGTGGGGAGGTTGACCCAAGTGTGGCAGAAGATGCTGTGGAACATAAATCCTGTGAGGAGCAGTTTGAGGGTACTGGGATTGTTTATTCTGGGGAAAATGATGCTGAGGGGGGACTCTTACTCTTCACAACTACCTGGAAGGAAGTTGTGGCAAGGTGTGGGTCATCCTCTTCTCCCAGGTAACTAACAACAGGACGAGGGGGAAAAGCCTCAAGTTCCTCCAGGGGAGGTTGGGGTTGGATATTAGGAAAAATTCCTTCCCTAAAAGAGTGGTGTGAGGCACTTGGACAGGTGGGGTCACCATCCCTGGAAGGGTTCAGAGGACAAGCAGACCTGGCAGTGGGTGTTAGGGGGGTGTGGTGGTGTTTGCTCTTAACGGTCTCAGAGGTCTTTTTCCAACCTTGAATGGCTGTTTGATTCCAACTGGTTATGATGCCAAAAAGCAGGAGATCAGTGACCTGCCCAGAGACAATTTGGGCTTGGAGCAGCAAAGGGGTTTGTTGCCAACATGGCCAAATGAGGCAGTGCCGGGGCACAGACCGCCCCAAAGTGTCAGCCAAAACCAGGTGATTGATCCAGGTGGCAGTCAAGATCACAACGTCTTAACATGCATATTCATGAGTTGTGATAGCTAGTTATCATATTCATAGGGGTGGGGTTTGGGGTGGAGCCTTCAGGGTCTTCTCCTGGCACAGTTTTGGGTGGTCTGTCCATCCTCCAGCCTCTTCAGGGGTTGTTTTCTCCTCTTTCTCACCATGCCCTCTCCACCTTGGTTTGTGAGGTTCTTTGTCCTGGCTGGTCCATCTTGCAGAACTCCTCGGCTCAAGGCCTCCCTGCCTTGTTCCAATGTCCACGTTCCCCTGATTTAGGCCCCCTGGGTTTATGCTGTAGCACTCCCAGCAGTCTGCTCAGGTTGTGGTCCAGTGACTGGAGCAGGACGGGTTGTCCATCAGGTCTCAGGCAGAACAAGCACCTGGGGCAGTTTTCAACCAGAGCCAGGGACCTTTGCTGGCTCAGTGAGCTCTTGTAGGTCTTGCTCTTGCACCCCCCAGAGCAGGACCAGCCCATCCTCACTTTTCTCCCAACTCCCCCATTTCTGTGTGTTAAGGCTCACAGGGAAGACACTGTTTCCTTGGCCAGCAGAGCTTTCCATCAGAGCTGAGCTCTGCTCAGCAGCTGGGACAAGCAGGGAAGGAGAAATAAGTGGACAAAAGGTGCCTGGAGATGGGCTGAGAAGGGGGCAGCATGTCCAGAGATCTGACAGAGGCTGAGTGTGGCTGTGGGTTTGCCTTGGAAAGGGGAGTGGAGCCTGGTTTTGAGGAGCACATCTCCCTCCTGCCTTCCCTGGGCGTGCACTGATGTTACTGCAGGGAAAGCTGCCGCTGCCCAGGGCTGTGGGAATGCCAGGCTGGGCACAAATTCCTCCCCCTCTGGGGCACCTGGGCATGGATCCGCTCTTGGAACTCGGAGGGGCTGTTCTTATCATTTCCACAACGAGATTTATCTTCTGAGACTTACTGGAAGCATGAGCAGGGAAAACTCAGAGCTAGTGATCCATCTAGGTTGTGTTTGACTGTCTGGGTTTTATTACGCTTGTGGTTTTCACCAGATTTGCTTCAGCTGTGATTTATTTGCATCCTGGTATTCCCTGGTTGAGCTTTGCATGTTCCTTGCATTTCAGTGTGTTCCTTTTCTCTGATGAGCAAAATGCAGCAAGAGCTTTTTGGGGAGGAGGGTTTTCCCCTTATTCTTCCTTAGCTGGAATACCTGATTTTTAACCCTTTAATTGAGTTGGTGTATGAGAACATGATTTGGATTCTTGGCCAGTGCACAAAACAGGAATACTCGAGGGAAGGTGTGAGTGTAGAAACAACAGCAGCTTCCCTAGTCCTTCCTTCCAGTAGTACCAGTTGGACCAGTAGGAGTTGGGTTTTCTGCTTGGCTTATTTTTATTTTTTTTTAAACAGCCACTTCTGCAGCCTTTCCACGTGGCAGGATAAGCTGGCTGCAGTGACAGGCTGCAAAACAGCTCAATAATAATGAAAAAGGCCAGTTATTTCAGGCTGGTTTGGGATGTTATTTATGGGCATTCCGAAATCACTCTGCTCCCAGTGCAGGATCAGATGATGCTGAAGCAGAAAAAGACCTGGGGATGTTTATTTTGAGAAGAACAGACTGGGGAGCAGCAGTTGCATTGGAGTTGGGCAGAATGTAGCAAAGAGATGAAAGAGGCACGAGGGTTGAGCAGAGATGTTCCACTTGTTAAGAGAGCAGGGAAGGGGAATTTATCCATTTCCCGGCCTGGCTTTGAGCCTGGGAGCCTTTAGTTGTGACCTTGGGAAAGGCAGCAGAGAGGCTGAACTGCCCGGGGACTTGCTCTTCATTTTCCAAAGGGATTGGTTTGGAGTTGGAGGAGAAATGAGTCTTTTTTTTCTTGAGAAGAGCTGTCTGCCTGTGCCAGGGCTGGGTGCAGGGACAGCACCCAGGAACCTGTCCTCCTGCAGGACCCCCGTTCCCACTCCTGCTCCCCTCCCCTGGCTGCTCCTCCTTTGCCAGGACCCTCATTTCCCTCTCCCTGTTCCCTCAGGCTCTCCTGGAAGCAGCATGGATCTGCAAAGGAAGAGAACTTGGCTCAGAGAGGGGCTGAGCCTTACACATAAAGCATGTGTTCTGCCCTGCTGGAAATGGGAATATCCACTAAAAATGGCCTTGTTTTTCCCAGTTTTGAGGCTGGGAATATCCCTAAAAATGGCCATGTGTTTCCCAGTTCTTAGGCTGGGAATATCCAAGGAAAATGGCCATGTTTTTTCCCAGTTCTCAGGCTTGGGGTGAGTGTCCCAAGGTGGGGGTGGCCTCCCAGCAGTGTTGGGTGTGCTCCAACACCCCCCTTTGTGTTCTCCCCCTTGTGCCATCTCCTGCTGAAGGGCTCCAAGTTTCCAACCAAGTGAAGCTTTGTCTGAGGGCTCCGAGTTGGGGATGGCTGGTGGGGCTGGGTGTCCTTCAGTCTGACCATGACTGATTGATTTATGTTTTAATTACTCTGAAGTTCCTCTCCAGTCACATGCTGGCAGCAAAGGGAATTTCTGGTGTGTCACTGGTGATCTTGGAGTCATCTGTCTGCTCCCACTGCCCTGCCCTGCCTTGTCATCTCCCTTCAGGCTCTCAAAGGCCTTGGGGGAGCACAGGCAGCTCTGGCCCCATCTCATGGTTTGGGGTGGGACAACCTCTTTGGCTGAGCAGTTGCTTTTGGAGATGTCCTCTGTGGGTATGGAGGGCTGGCATGGCCAGCAGGACCCACATGTGGCCACCAGTGCTCTGCAGTCCTGTGCTGGACCTTCTGGGCTGTCCCCTGGCTCTGCTGGGGATGGGTTTGGATTGGGAATTCCACAAATCTGGAGTTGCAGCAACACCTGCCTTGCCCCAGACAGGAGGCTGCTTGTTGTTCAGGTTCCTTCTTGTCCTGGAGCTCACTCTGCCCTGGCTCTCTTTGCTGAGGGTTGTCTCCTTTGATTATTCTTCTTTCTCCTCAAGAGCTCTTTGGATCCAGAATCCAAGAGCTCTTTGGATCCAGAACCCAAGAGCTCTTTGGATCAGAACCCAAGAGCTTTTTGGATCAGAACCCAGCCTGATGCAGCTGCCTTGATTTGAGGCTGGTTTTGTTGTTGTTTCCTGTGGAGGAGCAGCCCTTGGTGTCTGTGGATGGTGGGTTTGGTGTTGCTGAGGATCAGCTCTTCTTTCCTTGGGCATCTCTGCATCCTGGAACCCTTTCCAAGCATCTCCAAGGGCAGCCTCTGTGGGAAGCAGGACTGGGAACTGCTCAGCACCTGAGGAGACCAAGGGCAATGCCTCAGGCACATGATTTGGCCCCAGGCTGGAATAAATTCCCTGTTCCTGCTGCCTCCTAAACCTATTGTTGACTTTGCAGCCTTCTGGGGCTTTTCCAGTGTTCCAGCACAGCTTTATGCTTCATAAAGCTGCCTCAAAATAGTTTGCTTTTCCTTCTGGAAATGTGTAGGTTTTCTCCTCCTGGAAATGCAGGGTTTCCCTCTCCTGGAAGTACCTCCCCCAGTTTGTTTTTAATTTGTAATCATTCCCTGCTGAAAAGCTCCCCATCAGTCTGACGGCAGCTTGTCCTTCCAGCAGGAGAGAGGGGTTTGCAGAAGCCCCATCCAGAGCTGGGGGTGTCAGCACCTCTCTGGGTTGTTGAAGATACACCTACAATGCCATAAATCTCATCCCGTCGCTGTAATGGGGCAAGAACTTGGAAAGCAAAGGAGTCAGGTGGGGGAACAAAGGAGGTGTGTGCTGGAGAAGTCATCCCTGGGCTGGGGAGAAGGTTTGGGAAGCCCTCGGGTGGTGCCCAGAGGCAGCAAAGCAGTGCTGGGTGTTTAATGAAGGGAGGAGGTGTGAGAGTGGCACAATGAGGTTGGCCCTTCCTTGTAGGCTCTGCCATCCTGGTGGTGTGGTGGCACAGGTCTTGTTTGGGAGGAAGGGGCTATCAAGAAAATCCTGTTGGGAGAAAAGGGGCCATCAAGAAAAACCAAAGGCAGTGGGAGGTGGAGGGGTGGTTTTTGTCCTGGGGTAGCTCTAAAGAAGGGGGTTCTGTAGGGGTTGTGTGGAACTTCAAACTGCCTTTGAAGGAGGAAGGGCCAAGTCCATTCCCATCAAAGATCAGGAATTCTGAGTTTGTTTTTGCAGTCTGTCAGAGGAGGAGAGGTTCAGAGAAACCTTCTCCTTCCCTCCCTAAGAAATGCAGGGTTGAAGCAGTTCCCAAAGGCTCCAGTAAAGCTCAGATCTTTAACAACCAAGTTTGGAAGAGCAGTGATGATGATTTCCTTGGTGAAAATTCAATTTGAACCCAATTTTGACAACTTACAGTAGTGGGGCCCGTTGGTTCCTTCCCAGCTTCTCCTAACAGTTTGAAATCCAGACCTCATTTTCAGGCAGGTGTAGGTTAAAAACAACCAAGGAAGCCCCTCAAGGCCAACATTTCCCTCCTCAGTGCTTGGTGAGGAGAAGGGAAAGGCTGATGTGCCTCAAGTGCATTTCCTTTCATTATAAAATGCACAAAGTGGGATTGGGAACGAAACCTGATGCAAGAAATGCTCTTTTATTTGTGGAGGAGACATTTGGCAGCTGAAATAAAAATGACAACCCCTTTGAAACAGCTGACCTCTGCTTGCCCTGCAGGACTTCCTGCATTCTGCTTTTCATTAGCTGTTTGCTTCAGAGGTTTATATACTGCACAGATAAAATATATATGTATAAAAGATGAGCTATGGGAGGGTTTGGACCGAGCTGGGACCTCGTGGGTGATGTGGTCCAACCTTGAAAGAACCAAACTCTTCATGGTTAGATTGCAGCGTGGTTCTCATTCCAGTCAGTGCCTGAGGTGGCTGGAGTTGGGTTTTTCCACCTGGGAATGTCCTTGGGATTCCATGAGATTGCTGAAGTTGGGTTTTTCCACCTGGGAATGCCCTTGGGATTCCTGACAGTGTGGGACGGGGATGTGCTGATGACTTGGAGGGAACCTCTTCATCCTGGGCAGGTCTTCTAGTGCCTGAGCTCAAGTTTTCAGGGAATCATTAAATGCTCTTGGTGCAGGGTTGTGTCCTGGGTGTTCCTCCAGCCCAAAGGCATTAAAAGGTGCTTGTGTTTTTGCCCTGGACTTTTAACTCTGGTGGGAGAGGAATGGGAGATTGCTGGAGCTGTTTGAGAGGACTCCCCATTGTGAGAACTGAGTGTTCAGAAGATGCACCTCATTTCAGACCTCAGTGAAGGGAGAAGGTGAGAGGAGAGAGGGAGAAAGAAGCAAAAAATCTTCAAAAAAAAACCATAAAAAACCCTTTTGCATTTGCCTGAAGTTCTTCCTTATGAAGAGGCAGCATTTTACCAAATACACTTTATGGATAGACAGGAAGAAATCTTGAGGAAATACAGAGAGCAAAGAATTTCCTGCTGCCTCTTCCTTTTTGTTGCAGAAGGCTTTTTCTTTTCCCTAAATACAGCAGTAAACTTTGTGCTTCCCCAGCATTTACCCAGAGTTAAATAGGTTAAAGCAGTGAGGAAAATATTGTTAAGCTGTGTGAGGATGTTGGGATTAACCTTTGAGCTTTCAGGAAAGCCCCTTTTTGGGAAGGAGGAGAGAGGAGGGATGTGCTTTGGGGTTGGAACAGTCCAGCCTGGTCAGTGCTGAGAACACCCCAGCCCTCTGGGGGGGTCTGGAGGGTGGTTTTCCTTTCCCCACCAATGAGACAGTGTGAACAGCTGCTGGTTTTCCCTCTCCCTTCAGCCAGCAGTGCCTGCATTTCCTCTTCCTAGGAAGCACTGCCTTGTTCAATGCCTAAGAAAGGTGTTCTAGATGATTTTCAAGATCAAAACTGCCCCAGAATTAATGATGCCAGGTCAGCTCCATCAGAGGCTTCGAGGTTTGGTCTTCTCAGAGTCCCATGAAATAGGGAATTCCTCAGTGGTGCTCCTGCAGGTCAGCAGATGGGTTTGGCTTATCAGACCCACTCAGGGCAGTGAAATGATTTAAATATATTGAGAAGGCGTTCTCTGGTGATGGTCTTGGAGCTGCTGAAGCTCAGCTGATCTCTTGGCATGTGTTGTTTGCCTCTTTCCACCACTCGGGGACTGTTCTTCAGTCTAACTCAGCAGCAGCACCAGTGGCTTTGGGGCTGGATTTAGTCATCCCCTCGGAGTCATCAAAGAGGAGGGGAGGGCTCCTGTCTGAGAGCAGGACATCCTGGAGGTGCTACTGAAAGGTGCTCACTGTCCTAAGAATCTTAATATCACTACTTAAAAACAAACACCCTTTCCCCACCCCCAACAAAAACAGCCTTAGGAGTAAATAGGGGAGAAAAATGCCTTTATTTCTGGTTTTATTTCTGGTTACAAGGATTAAGTTTAGAGGTAGAAAAGCTGATTTTCCCCCTGTTCTCCCCTTCCAGAGCTGGGGACAGAACCCAGACCTCCTGCACAACCACTTCTCCCTGCCTGGGGTGCCAAGCAAGCTGCTAATTTGAGAGCAGTGCTGCTCCAGTTCTCAGGCTCTCTGGGCTGATGTCAGAGTCTTGGCTGAGGCAGGTGGAGCAGAATAAATTTGCTGGAGCCACTGCCAGTTCTCTGCTTCTCTTCTTATAAACAACTTCTTGCACTTGGCAGACTGGGCTGGGTTCAGAAAGCCAAAGCTGGGGGGGGGGGGGGGGGGTTAAGTTTTCTCCTAATTTCTGAGACTATTTATTTTCCTTTTTTTCTCTGAGAGCAGAAAAGAATAAAAGTCAGGGGGTTCTACTTGATGATTGTCAGTATTTTAGCAGCCTCTGTTATTTCTACAAGGTGACATGGCACTGTCAGGGTGTGCTTGTGTGGCAGCTCAAAGTGAACCAAACTGGAGGGTTTTGGGTTTGTTTTTTTTTTTTTTGCCCTTTTGCCCCCAAAACTCGTGCCCCTTTTCTGCCTGCACCCCCATTCCTGTGCCAGGGGGGGTTGAGGTTACCCCAGCTGAGGGAGGAGATTGCAGAGGGTGGGAACACGAAGTTGAGGAGCAAGGAAGGGAGCAGACCTGCTCTCCCACCTTGGAGGTGGCTCAGGGGAAGTCAAAACCAAGCGGGTGGTGGTGGGAACACCAACCCTGCAGCCCCCCTGGGACAGTCCCTCTGACCTGTGCCAGCCTGCTTGGCATGGGCAAGGTGGAGACACAGGGGTGGGATGTGGCCTGAGGCACCCCACGAGGAGGACCTTTGATCAGGTCAGCTCTTCTGAGAGGCTGGGAGGTGGTTCAGAGTCCAACAGGTCAGACAAGTGCCAGTCTCCTGTGGGTGGGCTGGCATTTGGGCATCTGGGACCAGCCCAGGCACCAAGCCCTTGGATACACCACAGGGGCTCGTGTTGCCAACAGCAACCCAGGAGAAACATCCCTCTGCCCCGGTTTTGGGCAGGTGGAACATCCCTCTGCCCCGGTTTTGGGCAGGTGGAACATCCCTCTGCCTCGTTTTTGGGCAGATCACAGATGAGTTTGACGTCTGCCAAGTGCCAGTAGTGGAGGTTGCAACATCTGCAGGACTTTGCTGCGTGTCCTGCTCTCTGAACCTGCAGCTTTTGCCACCACTCAGTGGGTTTGGGGTTTGGTTTGGAACCACCAGACAGTACAGCTCCAGCTCCTGCACATGGCCACGACTGGGAGGTTTGGGCTCCACTCCCACTAAAACTTTTCCTTCTGTGTCCTCATTCCTCTTGTTGTCATCTGCTTTTTTGGCAAAGCTGCTGTTGCCAGATGTGATCCAAACAGCTGCTTTTTGCTGTAGGCTTGGTGGAGTTTTCTGCCTTGGCAACACCCCCAGGTACCAGAGAGAAGGGGTTTGGGGTGACCTCACTGTTGTAGCCTTCCAGGACCCGAAGGGGAGCCTGCAAGAGGGATGGAGAGAGACCTTCAACAAGGGCTTGGAGTGACAGGGTGAGTGGGAATGACTTCAAACTGGTGGGAGAGGAGGTTTGGGTTGGATATTAGGAAGCCTGTGGCCGCCCCATCCCTGGAAAGCGGCCAAGGTCAGGTCGGACGGGGCTTGGAGCAACCTGGGCTGGTGGAAGGTGTCCCTGCCCATGGCAGGGGGTGATCCCTTCCATCCTTTCCAACCCAGGCCATTCTTTGCTTCTCTGAGATAAGCAAAGACTGGCTGGAAGAGCTTTCTCATTAGGTCAGCACTATCTATGCTGGTTTAATGGTAAAAATGGGTTTACAGGGACTAAAAAAACCCCAAGAGAGAGTGGAAGGAACCTTTTGTACTCCAGGGACAGCTTGGTGGGCACTGCAGGGGTGTGTCTGAGGAGATGGGTTGGTCACACTTGAGAGAGGCACCCAACAAACTGCAAGTGCAGCTGGAGATGAGGATTCCTCCTGGCTCCACAGAGGTGTCCACACGAGCTGCTGTCAGCACGGGGACCCCTCGGCGTTAGCAGGTCAGAGAAAGGTGCTAATCCATCACAGGAAAGGGATCAGCGCCCGATTTGGGTTCATTCCTCTCTGCCCCGCACAAACACTTTGTTCCTGGTCCTGCTTTGAGTCGGGCCAGGCCAATAAATGGGCATCTCAATCATCATTTGGCTCCCACTGAGATGAAGAAGCAGCAGCAGCCGTGGTGGGGCCCTGCGGTAAATCAGTGATTTATTAGTGAGAACAGGGCAAGGAAAAGGTGAAGATCATCTTGAAAATGATCTTTTAAGGACTGGGGCGATTTGCAGTTCCCCTGATTGTTCTGCCCTGGAGGAGTGTAGACCATTAAAAACAGAACAAGCCCAAGGGGAGTGCGGGTTTCAAAGAAAACAGGGAGTTGAGGAGTGGATTCCTTCATTTTTGTGTCTCTCTGTGGTGCTCCCGAAGGAGGGGGTGCAGTGGAGGCAGAGTGGCTTTGCCCACCCCTTCTTCTTCCATATATCTCTTTCCATCCCCCCCGAGTCTCCCACGTGCTCCTTTCCCCACCCTGCATTTCTTTTTGGGGAAAAAATGCTTTTAAAGTCCAGTTTGAACTGCAGACAGCCACTGTGGAGCACCAGGGTCTCAGATCCAAGTCATGTTCCCTTTCTCCTCTTCCAGTCTTGTATTTTTGGAATTCCCAAAGTGGGAGCTGCAGGGCAGTCTTAGTTTGAGCCTTTACCAGCTTGTACAGAACAGTCTCTTATTCCAACTGTTCAATAATGGGATGAAAGGCACAGAAAAAGCATCCTTAGATAGCTGAGCCTCCCCAAATCCACCCTCCCCTGCTTCTGCCTCTTGCTTTATTCCAGGAGAAATGTAAAAAGCCTTCTAAGGCCTCTTTTCCTTGGCAGTAATCGAAGCTATTAATATTTCTTGGACACAGTGATGACTACACAAGTTTCATAACCAGAGGAAACACTGTGATAGTTTATTTTAAAACAAAGTTTTTCCAGTTATGTTGTTCCTTTTTTTTCTCC
The DNA here is from genome assembly GCA_013399695.1 of Formicarius rufipectus. Classification (NCBI taxonomy): domain Eukaryota; kingdom Metazoa; phylum Chordata; class Aves; order Passeriformes; family Formicariidae; genus Formicarius; species Formicarius rufipectus. Next base: position 546,685 of record VXAU01002658.1, on the reverse strand, counting down.
AGTGCAAGGGATCTGGGCTATGGGTGTAATGAAGGTATCAAAAGGTCTTTTTAAATAAGATGCAAGATTGGGGTTCTCATTCTGATCCTCCACACAGCTGCTGTTTAAAACCTGCCACACGTGGTGGTGCTCCTCAAATCCTTCAAAGAACCAGAACCATCCTGGGAACACTGCTGCTTTTACACTTAGGCAAACCAAAAAAAAAAAGAAAAACAATTGCTGTTCCAGAATAAAAATAGAGGTTTTCTTCGGAGCTCTAAAACAATTCCGGGGGCTCCATTAATCAGAGCGGCTTCCTCAGCGGGCACTGGGATGTTAATGACTATAAATAACCCCGTGGGCAGAGCTTTGTTTTTGAGAGCCCGGCTCAAAGAGGGGCTGTGTGAGTGAGGAGCTCGGGGCACTTAAATTTAGGGCTCTGATGGGAGTGTTCCGAGTTGGGCTTTTCCTACAAACTATAAATGGCTCCAACCAAGACTTTGAAATGCGTTTGGCACTTGGGCGGTGAGAGACACGGGGCAGAGCCGGGCGGGGCAGCTGCTGGAGGGAGAAAAAACAACCTCCAACTCCACAAATATTGCCAAAAATCTTCTAAGTGCTGTTGCCCCTGAGGGGAATTCAGAAATAGGGCTTTGGGGAGCTGGTGGAGTGTCCCCGAGGGCTGAATGAGTGCAATAAATGGGTGGTGGGGGGTGAGAAGGATGATGGAGATGCAGAAGCGAAATGGGTGTTGGAAGCCAAGAAGCGCGAACGTGGATGGTCCGAGATGGTCCTTTAGTGCCACACACGATGTGAGAAATGGGCTGAAGAGTGTCAGAGATGGAGGGGAGAACCGAGCAGTTGGTGACTAAGTTGGAATTGCTCCGCTGCACTTCGGGGCTCTCAACAATCGGTCATTGTTGACGGGATCTCCGGGATGCTTTGATGGGAGGAAGCACCGAGTTGTGAAATGCTGTCATTAGGAAAAGACCGATTTGCTGCGGTTCTGGGGAGGGGGAAAAGCTGCCAAATACTCGCAAGTGTTTGTTTGAGGAAATGAAAATTAAGAGAGGAATGGCTTGTGACCTGAGGTGGAATCGCAGCTGGTCCGTAGTGCTGTCAGAGCGCTCCTGGAGAGCAGACCCCGCCTGATGGAGCTTGGCAAAAACAAACCTTGTCGTCCGAGCGGTGGAACTCTGTGTGCCCGTCCCAAAATTGGCCTCCGGGTACCAGATTTACCCGAGAGCTCCCCGGGGTGCCCCCGCCCCGAGGCGGTGGGTGTGCCCATTGACTCACACCTGCATCACCCTCGGCTGCAGGGACGGGGTGGAGGTGATGTGCTCATCCCCCTGAGTCATCCACCTCAGCATCCAAGCCTTGTCTTCCTGTGCTCATCCCACTGAGCCCTCCAAGTATGGTCCTCCTCTGTCCATCCTACTGACCATCCAAGCCTTGTCTTTCTGTTCTCATCCCCCTGAACCTCCTGTGTCATCCCCCTGAGCTTCTAAGCCTTGTCCTCCTGTGCCTATCCACCTCAGCATCCAAGCCTTGTCTTCCTGTGCCCGTTCCCTTGAACCTCCTGTGTCATCCACCTGAGCCCTCCAAGCCTTGCCTTCCCATGCCCATCCCCCTGAGCCCTCCAAGCTGTAGCCCACAGCTTTTTGCACAGACACAGTTTTGGTGTCTCACTTAAAGGCTTCTAAGCCCAGATCTACTGGGGAATGGTGGGAAAGCAGAAAAGGCACTGAATGTTTCCATTCTTGCATCTTTGTGTTCCTCTGTGCAGGGATTTCAAGAGCACAAGAAAGGGCTCTCTGAACATGCACTTAGACATATTTTCTAAAACTAAAACACTACGTCCAAACTATGTAACAACACACAGCTCTAGCTACAGATCAGCTAAGATGTGTGTTATGAAAGTGGTGAATTCACACAGTTCTTATCTGTCTTAATTTGAACTTGATTCATAGAACCCTTCCCCATGTATCATTCCATAGAACATCAGCAGGTTCCCCTCTCAGGTCACTGTTGGCCAAGGTCATCCTGCAGATTCCATCCTTATCATTGAGGCCTCTGTCTTGGGAGCTGCTTCTGGCTCCTTGGTCTGCAAACCTGCAGGGGGTCCCAACCCCAAGCCTTGCCTCCCTTGGGCTCTTCCCAATGAGCCCCCAAACTCTCACCATCCTACTGAGCTCCCAACACTTGCCCTCCTGAGGTCACACTTTGTGGCCTCTGAGTTTCACTTAGATAGAACTTTTACATGGAGTGACACGAGTGTTTCACTGACAAAACCCCAGCTGGCAGCTCAAGGAGGGAGTCCTAAAAAATCCCAGCCCTTTAGGAGAGCTGTAGGTTTGGTTTCTGCTGAGTTCCTATTTCCTCGTGGCTTTCCTCAACTGAGCAGAGAATAATAAGCAGCATTTATGGCCCTCTGATACCTGAAGTCATTAAGTGATGGAATTGCAGTCCTGATGTTTGTTATTAAGTGACCACAGTTTCTAAAATGTTGTTTTAATGGCATGATTGCAGCAGCCAGGAGATGCTGGAGAGGGTAGATTTTATCACTGCTGTAAAGAAGCTGCTGGGCAGGGGGAGAGCCCTTCCCAAGGATTCCTCTGGAACAGGTGAGAAGGAATTGCTTAGGATTATTCTGGAGGATTCAGGTTCTCCCTCTTGCCATTCCCTCCCAAGAGGAACTGGGAGTGACAGAGGATGTAAATTTACTCCCCTCTTTGTTTGGCAAGCACAGGCATGGGATGTATAAATAGAGGGATTGAGGGCGAGGAGAGAGAGGTCATTGTGGCACTTACAAAGAGCTTACTCAGAGCACATCTGGGGAGCTGGGCACGACTCAAAGGCCACACTGCAGGAAGGACAGTGAACAATCAGGGCTGGAGTAGAAGAGGGTATTGTAGAGGCTCTGGCTGGTGCCTGCAGTTGCTTCAGTCCCACTGGCTGCACCAGATGAAGCTGATTTTCCTGTGTGAGCACCTAAACTGGAGACTTCTAAAGAACTCTGAGGGAATGGAAAAAGTGATATAAAACTCTCTATTCCCCCCAGCAGTGCCACTCAAGGACTCTGGCAATTGCCATTGTTTACCTGTCAGGTACCTATCTCCTTTAAAAAATGAGGTTTAGTTTTTAGCTTATATATATATATATATATATGTATATATATATATATGTTGATCCTTCTTTAGAGTTCCTCCTGGTGTTTTTACTGTGTTTTTCAGAATGACTTTCCTAATCTTATGTCCACAACAATCTCTTTTGCCATCCCCACCCCTGTGAGCTGGGTAAAGCTGCTCCTCCTGTATCATCAGTGCAGTTACCCACTGTGGGTAATTCCTGTGTCCTCTCATCTCAGGGTGCNGGCAAAAACAAACCTTGTCGTCCGAGCGGTGGAACTCTGTGTGCCCGTCCCAAAATTGGCCTCCGGGTACCAGATTTACCCGAGAGCTCCCCGGGGTGCCCCCGCCCCGAGGCGGTGGGTGTGCCCATTGACTCACACCTGCATCACCCTCGGCTGCAGGGACGGGGTGGAGGTGATGTGCTCATCCCCCTGAGTCATCCACCTCAGCATCCAAGCCTTGTCTTCCTGTGCTCATCCCACTGAGCCCTCCAAGTATGGTCCTCCTCTGTCCATCCTACTGACCATCCAAGCCTTGTCTTTCTGTTCTCATCCCCCTGAACCTCCTGTGTCATCCCCCTGAGCTTCTAAGCCTTGTCCTCCTGTGCCTATCCACCTCAGCATCCAAGCCTTGTCTTCCTGTGCCCGTTCCCTTGAACCTCCTGTGTCATCCACCTGAGCCCTCCAAGCCTTGCCCTCCCATGCCCATCCCCCTGAGCCCTCCAAGCTGTAGCCCACAGCTTTTTGCACAGACACAGTCTTGGTGTCTCACTTAAAGGCTTCTAAGCCCAGATCTACTGGGGAATGGTGGGAAAGCAGAAAAGGCACTGAATGTTTCCATTCTTGCATCTTTGTGTTCCTCTGTGCAGGGATTTCAAGAGCACAAGAAAGGGCTCTCTTAACATGCACTTAGACATATTTTCTAAAACTAAAACACTACGTCCAAACTATGTAACAACACACAGCTCTAGCTACAGATCAGCTAAGATGTGTGTTATGAAAGTGGTGAATTCACACAGTTCTTATCTGTCTTAATTTGAACTTGATTCATAGAACCCTTCCCCATGTATCATTCCATAGAACATCAGCAGGTTCCCCTCTCAGGTCACTGTTGGCCAAGGTCATCCTGCAGATTCCATCCTTATCATTGAGGCCTCTGTCTTGGGAGCTGCTTCTGACTCCTTGGTCTGCAAACCTGCAGGGGGTCCCAACACCAAGCCTTGCCTTCCTTGGGCTCCTCCCAATGAGCCCCCAAACTCTCACCATCCTACTGAGCTCCCAACACTTGCCCTCCTGAGGTCACACTTTGTGGCCTCTGAGTTTCACTTAGATAGAACTTTTACATGGAGTGACACGAGTGTTTCACTGACAAAACCCCAGCTGGCAGCTCAAGGAGGGAGTCCTAAAAAATCCCAGCCCTTTAGGAGAGCTGTAGGTTTGGTTTCTGCTGAGTTCCTATTTCCTCGTGGCTTTCCTCAACTGAGCAGAGAATAATAAGCAGCATTTATGGCCCTCTGATACCTGAAGTCATTAAGTGATGGAATTGCAGTCCTGATGTTTGTTATTAAGTGACCACAGTTTCTAAAATGTTGTTTTAATGGCATGATTGCAGCAGCCAGGAGATGCTGGAGAGGGTAGATTTTATCACTGCTGTAAAGAAGCTGCTGGGCAGGGGGAGAGCCCTTCCCAAGGATTCCTCTGGAACAGGTGAGAAGGAATTGCTTAGGATTATTCTGGAGGATTCAGGTTCTCCCTCTTGCCATTCCCTCCCAAGAGGAACTGGGAGTGACAGAGGATGTAAATTTACTCCCCTCTTTGTTTGGCAAGCACAGGCATGGGATGTATAAATAGAGGGATTGAGGGCGAGGAGAGAGAGGTCATTGTGGCACTTACAAAGAGCTTACTCAGAGCACATCTGGGGAGCTGGGCACGACTCAAAGGCCACACTGCAGGAAGGACAGTGAACAATCAGGGCTGGAGTAGAAGAGGGTATTGTAGAGGCTCTGGCTGGTGCCTGCAGTTGCTTCAGTCCCACTGGCTGCACCAGATGAAGCTGATTTTCCTGTGTGAGCACCTAAACTGGAGACTTCTAAAGAACTCTGAGGGAATGGAAAAAGTGATATAAAACTCTCTATTCCCCCCAGCAGTGCCACTCAAGGACTCTGGCAATTGCCATTGTTTACCTGTCAGGTACCTATCTCCTTTAAAAAATGAGGTTTAGTTTTTAGCTTATATATATATATATATATATGTATATATATATATATGTTGATCCTTCTTTAGAGTTCCTCCTGGTGTTTTTCAGAATGACTTTCCCAATCTTATGTCCACAACAATCTCTTTTGCTATCCCCACCCCTGTGAGCTGGGTAAAGCTGCTCCTCCTGTATCATCAGTGCAGTTACCCACTGTGGGTAATTCCTGTGTCCTCTCATCTCAGGGTGCGTCTGGGGGAGCTTTGGGGTCGCTGGAGGTAAAAAGGGCTCTGTTCAGTGCAGGATGGGCTGCTGTTAAGGGACAAAAAAGGTGCTGTTGGCACATGTGGGGGATGGGGCGTTGAGCAGCAGGAAGGAGTGAGGTGAGGATGAGAAGTGAAGCAAGAAGGTTCCCTCTGTCACACCACCCTGCCCAGGAATGAAGTAATACCCTCGGGTTCCAGAGAAACTGGGGGACAGAGACTGGAGAAACTGGTGGGGGTTTACACAGCTTGTTCATTCTGAGTCTTTCTCCTGTTGGACCACAGCCCTTTTTTGGCCTAGGAGCCTGGGGTTGTGTTTCTCTCACAGTGCTCAGGAGCTGTTTATACCACGCCTCATAAAACTCCCCCTGCTTTTGTCATTGATATTTTTAGCCCAGTGTGGGGTTCTCTCTTGAGTTACTGGAGCCTGAAAACAGGAGTCCTACAAAACATGGTTTTGTTGATAAATGGGGGATTTATTGATACTGATGGAGTAGTGTGGATCTCTGTGCCTGGAAATCACATGTGCCAAATCCTAATGGACCAGCCCAGTTTTAGGGATGCACCTACAAGCTCACTCTTCTTTTCAAAAGTACTTGTAGTCATAATACCAGGAAGGATTTACAGGTTATATGTCAAAGGTCTTTTATGATGACATATAAAACAGTTCTACAAAAAAACTACACTAAATCCTTAATAATTCTTCCCTTTGTTTCAAATCTGTGGATCCAGGTTGTGGGAACAGGGTTGGCCACTCTGATGCAGGCAAGTTGTGATGGCACAGGGATTCTGACCTGGGGGATTTGGGCTTTGCACAATGCTGGTTGTGATGCACAGACTTTTGGGAGTTGCTTCTTTTCCTTTTGTGTTTCTCCATCCAGGAACTGGGAATGAGGACAGTCCTTGGGCTGTGTTTTTTGGCAGTCACTGCGACGTAAGCCAAGGATTTGTTCCCTTGTGCTTGTGTTCAATTAAGTGCTTGGGGCCAAGCCAGCTTAGTGGTTGTCCAGAAGACCACAGGGATATGGAAGTGGGATTAATGACTCAGGAAATACTGACTGTGCTAAAGCAAGGCCTTTCTCCTACATTTACAGTCATTTGCAGTCCCATATATCACAGCTGGAGTCAAATATAATACACACACCTTCTGCCTTTCCCCCCTCCAACTTCCAGCCCGATCCCACCATTTCCATAGGACAAAGGGAGGCAAAATACTGAACATTTCCAAGTGTGGGATGAGGAGAGGACACTGAGTTTCCCATGGGTAAGGAGGCCTTTAGGTATTTGTCCATGAGCTCCTGCCCTTTCCCTGGAAGGAGCTGTGGTCTCCTCTGCTTTCCCTGCGGTTGCACCTCGTGGTGCTGCACCCCAGGAAAAAGGGGGCAGTGGGCTCTTGGTGATTCTGCCCTGGGGTGTCCTGGTGCTTCAGGGCAGCAGTGCCTGTTGACACTGAGCTGCAGAAGGACCAGGCTGGGGGCACTGATACAACATCTTCCTCAAGTGTGTGGGCAAATGCACGTTGTGAACTGGAAGAGGACGTTGTCTCTCCGGGCAGTTGGACCAAGACTGAACAGCCCAGACCTGTCCAGAAGTATCCATGAGCCCTTTGATGGGGAGACCCCGCTGAGCACTTGCAGAAGGTTTCAAGACCTCCTCCCTGCCCTGCCTTTCCCCTGCTTTCCATGGCACAAATGTGGATTCAGACACAAGCAGCTGTGCTGGATTTTTTGGGTGCTGCTGCCCCACTGTGAGAGGTGCCTGCCTGCTCTCTCCTTCGCCTGCGTGTCAGCAATTCCTTGCTTTGTTTGCTGCTCACAAGCCTTCCTGACCATCTGCAGCACGGCTGGAGCTGGTTATGGAGCCTGGTGTGTGTTTAGATTTGAGGGATTTCTCTCGGCAACACTCGGGTTGCTGTTTCGTGGGGAGGTGGGGGGAGAATGTGTTTATCTTCTGTCAAACGTCCCATTTCTTAAATTAAAGCAGGGTGGAGCTTTCCTAGCCGGGGGTAGGGCAGCCAGGAGAAAACAGAGCTCCAGGAATTGGCATGAATTCCTGCTGGTGCTGGGCAGGAGGGGAACTGCAGGGCAGAAAACAAGGGGAGCCTTGAACGCTCCTCACCGTGAGGAACTGCAGGACCCTGCGAGAGGTGACAGCCACCCTGGTGCCACGGCCCATGTGCCAGGGGATGAGGTGATCCACTGGGATCTGGCTGTGTCACCTGCGGGCAGTCAGGCCATGCCCACCCCACCTCCAAGACGTTGGCATTGCGAGGGCTGAGCTCACTGGGACTGCCCTGCTGGTCCATCCTTGCCCCGTGGAATGGTCCTGCTGGGGTTTATCCACCAGCCAAGCCTTGCAGAACACACCAGCGCTGGAGGCCAAGGCCAGGTGGTGTTGCCCAGTTCCCCAGCCCCTTTTCAGGGGTGCTGACAGCAGTTCTCCTTGCTCAGAGATGCAGTTGGATAAGGCATGAAGGCCATGCTGGGTATTCCAAGGGCTCTCTGGGTGGCTTGGCCAGGGAGGTACTTTTGTTGCTGCTGTTGCAGTTTGTATTTTGGGAGCGTTTCCACCACTGATTGAGGTGCAGTGAAGACACAGCACACACAGAGAATCCTCACCCAGAGGACCTGCTTTTGTTCTGGCCAAAGGGAGAAGTCAGTACAGGTTGTATTGTCTCATAGTATTTCCTTGGGATATTTTAAAATACAAAAATAGGGGGGGTTGTGTCAGTAATTTATGGTGTATACCCTTCTCCTAATGATATTCCTGATCCTTTGCCTAATCTGTCATGAATCTAACCAGTGCAGTTCTGAAATAAGGGAATTAGTACCTTGGGCCATTTCCATGAGGAATCCCAGACAGCAGAAATCCAAGTGCTTCCCAGCCAAGTCTCCTTGGCCCTTTGCCACTTGTGAGTGGCCCCATCTTAACCTCCAGACATCACACAAGTGTTTGAAAGTCATCAAAAGGCTGAGGAGTTACTGGCTGGGAGGTTGCCTGCCAACATCAAGGATCCAGATTAGAGAAAGGCCAAAGAAAATCATTCCAGCAAGGTAACAAATGAGGGAGAATCCTTTTCCCATGAATTTAAAGTGCAAACAGTGTGGAGACGCAACGAGGAGTTGGAAAGTCACTTGACATAAGGGTTTTAAACCTCCACATCCAAAGATAAAATTCAGGTAGAAGTCTGCACTGGCTTGATCTGGGTACCCAAAGAGCAGAACTTGATGCCAACCTCTGAATTAGGAGATGGACTGAGAGGTCCTTGCAGAAGTTGCCCTGCTTTTGAGGGACTGCACTGATGGCCCTGTGGGCAGTCACAGAACCATGGAGTGGTTTGGCTTGTAAGGGAATTTAAAGATCAGCTCCTTCCATGGGCAGGGACACCTTCCACAAGACCAGGTTACTCAGAGCCCCATCCAGCCAGGCCTTGGACACTTCCAGGGACTGGGAATCCACAACCTTTCTGGACAACCTGTGTCAGGGCCTCCCTGCCCTTAGAGTGAAGGTTTTCCTCCTCATATTCAATCTAAACCCACCCATCTTCAGCTTAAAGCCATTCCCTGTGTCCTGTCCCTCCATCCCTTGTCCCCAGTCCCTCTCCAGCTCTCCTGGAGCCCCTTTGAGTGCTGGAAGGGTCCTTCAGATGTCCCTGTAGCCCTCTCCTCTCCAGGTGAGCCCCCCAGCTCTCCCAGCCTGTGTCCAGGGCAGGGTTTTGCCATCCCTGCTCATGGGAGTCATCACATTACAGCCCAAACTGCTGCCCCTCCTAAAGCAGAGAGATGTCCAGGAGTGTGAACAGACTTTCCCCTCGACCTGGCTCAGACTTGGAGACGTTTTCTGTTGCTGCTAAAAAGCATCAGATCACAGACAACAATTTCAAGTTCTTGAGGCGAGCAGAGTAATTTGAATTTCAGGAAGTGCTCAGCTGGAATTTCACCCAGTCGTGACTGCCTTTTAAGGTGGTTGGCAGCAAGTGCTCATGAGCAGGTTTCATATTTAACTGAGGTGGAATAAATGTGCCTTTATTTCCAGCTGCTCTTTCAAAGGCTGTGGAAGTATCAGAAACAAATTGTGAATGTGGAATCACACCACTCTGGAGAGGGGAATTCTCAGCTCCTGCTGAGACCTGAGCTAAGCCACGGCCCCCAGTCCCAAACCCCAAGCTTATCTCCACTTGGGCTCAGGTGGGAACGCCCAGTCCCTCCCCCAGGGTGGGGAGTTTCCCAAGGGGTGATTTACTCTGGGAGGTGAACAATGGCATATTTTTGGCACCCCTGATGGCCCCTGAGCAGACATGACCCCTCAGGGGGGTGTGGAGGCAGGAAAACTTCCTTATCCCACAGAAAGAAGTTCCTAAACACCCAGTGTGTCCCCTGCGGGGTGGGGTGTGCCCTGGGCAGCTGCTGCCAATGGGCCATGGGGAGCAGTTTGTGGGAAAAATGACACGGAGGGTTTAGAATCCACACCCACCCAGTGACAAACTGACCTGGCTACCAAAACCTGGACAGGAAGTCAGGAGACAAGTGGGCAGCTTGAAGGTGATTTCAAACAGAGTGTTTTGACACGGGTTGATTTATTTCCATGGCACTTTTGCTTATTTAGCTACAGTGATGAAAAGCAGCGTTGCCACAACTGCAGGAATGGGAATGGCAGACAGAAAGTGCCTTGTGGTTTAGAGCACCTTGGGATTGCAGACTGCTTGGTTTGGGAGCCAGGAGGGCAGGAACCACTCGTGGGGGACAAATAGTCATCACAAGGCTCTTGTCTGTTGTCAAACAACTGTTTTCATTTGATACTAAAGGTCAAGTCCTGTTCCTAATTATGGTACCAGTGAGCAGAGCTTGAGTGCAGATGTCTCTGTGCCTGAATTTCTGATGTGAAGAGCAAAGAGGATGCTTTTCCAACCCCCCTGGAGGCATATTCAGGGGGAAAATCCTGCTGAGGGGGCTGCAAGGTCTGATAGCTGTGGGCTGTGTTTGCTGCCTGTTCAGTCGCTGCTCTCTGGGTCCACACTGGTGTTGGGAGGTGTGTCCTCATTCCTCTCCCAGACTTGGGCAGCCAGTGAACCCCTCTGGCATGAGGGTCTGATTCATCCCCCTTTCCCATCCCATGGGAGATCCCAGCAGGCTTTGGCACGTGGCCCAAGCCTTGGATTGGAGTTCCTGGGATGCAGAGGCAGGTGACAACCTGAATCTCGGCCGTGCATGAGTCACTTTTGCAAAGGCAAATAAATCCTGCCCCGTTTCCTCACGCCACCTGGCAAAGCCTGGAGTGAAAAGCTGAGGAAACGTTGTTGTGTCTGTGAGCCAACTGAAATCCTCCTCCCAATCTATATTTTTAATTCCTTGTTGGAAAACAGAGCCCGTTGAGAAGGGCTGGCAGGGAAAAGGGGCCCCGGGTTTGTTTTCCCCAGTGATGGAGCTGCCAGGCTCTGTTTTCACCCCTGTAGGATTACATGCCTCTAGTTGAAAGTTTCTGACAAATCAGTCTATTTTCATTCTCCCTCTGCCATAAATTCAATCCATATGTCTTTCAAACATCCTTTCATAGCTTTGGCATGGAAAAGGAAGTGGCTTGGGCTCCGTGGAGTGTGTTTAAAGCAGGCTCTTCTCGTTTGCATGCATCCCTTCTGGTAGCTCTTACAGCCTCAGCTTCCTAATTATTCAGGTTAAGAGGGCATTGGCAGAGTGTTCTCCAGTAACTACCAGTGATGTCCAGGGAAGAAGCACAACAGGCCAACTCATTCCCTTATTCTCATGGTGTCCAGGAAGTTTTTGATGCAGCCCTTGGCTTTTACCCACCGAGCAGGATGCAGAGAGGATGTGAAAAAGGGTAGGGGAGATGGACCCAGCGTGAAAACCTCCAAAGAAAACATCAAGACAAAGAAACAAAAGGGTCTTGCACAACGTGCTGCCGTTCCTCGGGCAGGGTTTTGTTGGGCTAGAATTGCAGAGCCCCAGTGAGACAGGGGGTCAGTGCCACGGGAGCAAAGTGTCTCTCCAGCATCCCAGACCGGTCTGGGGTCGGGAGGTGAAGGGGAGGGCAGGAAATGGGGGGTTCCAGGCTGAAGTGGATGGGTGTGGCTGTGCTTTTGGAGCCAAGCTGGAAGGTGGAAATACAGGATGCAGCAGGGCCAGGAGTGCCCCTGTCTGAAGTGGTGGGAAATTCAGGCTGGGGATGCTTGTGGAGATGTAATGAACACCGTGGTGGCAATCAGACACAACTGCAGGGGTGGCAGGGCCACGGGCTCAGTGACTGTAGGGCAGCTTTTGGGGGTCCACCTGCCCCGTGGCTGCAGCATCGCGCTGGGTTTCATCAGATCCACCCCGGGCTCCACCACGTTCGTAGCTCCAGAGGTCACACTGCCCCTTTTCCTTTGGAGTAGTGGCCAAAGGGCACCAAAATCCAGCTGGCTGGATTGGAAGGGAAACTGTGCAACTGATGGATTCCTGGGAGGAGAGCAGAGGGAGGTGATGGGGTTTGCTTTGATCTTTGCATTGAGCTCTGTTGGCTGCAGATCCACCGTGGTCAGCCAAAGATAGGGGGAGAGAAAGGTGACTTTGGGGAAGGTGGAGGAGAGCCCATGGTGGAGACAGCCTGCATCTTACTGTGTGAGGACCTCTGGCACCCCCTTTGCTGCCACTGCAGCCACTTCACCCCAAAGGTCTCTCAAGTGCCAGCAGTGCAAAGAAGTTGTAGGAGATCCCAACGCAGGGCTGCCCGTGAGTCCATCAATTGCTGCAATCAGTGTGTGTGCAGGAGGAGGTGGAAGGAGTTGTGAGTGTTAAACACGTGTGTGCAGTGCCATCACCTTCCTTATCCCTGTCTCTCNACCGTGGTCAGCCAAAGATAGGGGGAGAGAAAGGTGACTTTGGGGAAGGTGGAGGAGAGCCCATGGTGGAGACAGCCTGCATCTTACTGTGTGAGGACCTCTGGCACCCCCTTTGCTGCCACTGCAGCCACTTCACCCCAAAGGTCTCTCAAGTGCCAGCAGTGCAAAGAAGTTGTAGGAGATCCCAACGCAGGGCTGCCCGTGAGTCCATCAATTGCTGCAATCAGTGTGTGTGCAGGAGGAGGTGGAAGGAGTTGTGAGTGTTAAACACGTGTGTGCAGTGCCATCACCTTCCTTATCCCTGCCCCTCTCTCTCTCTCTCGGGGTCACTTGACAGACATGAAAATGTTCTCTCCGAGCTCGTGGGTGTCTCTTGGCCCGTGTCAAAGCCACAGGCTGAGCCCTTGGAGCTGCAGGGGCAGGTTCAAAGGGCTGCCCCAGCCCCTGGCTTTGCTTGCAGAGCTTTCAGCTCCCTGAGATGGGGGGGACTCGAGGCAACCCCCCCTCCCAAGATCAGGGCCATGCCCCCGGCAATCTGCATCCAGCTGTTGCCCAGCCAGCTGTGGGTGCAGCCCAGCTGTTGGATCAACAAGAGTGGAGACTTGGCTGAAGCTTTTCATGCCGTTTGCTCTCAGCTGCAGTTTGTTCTGAGCCTTTAAAGGCTGGGGGAACACCCAGCCTGGCTCCCCAGGGCCCCCTTGCCCTCTGCTGATGGTATTCATGGCATGTGGTGGGCAAGAAGGTCCCCGTTTGAGGGGGGTGCAAACAGGAACATCTATTGAAACTACAACATCCCATATGGATGCTCAGCAAATGAATATTCATCCCAGGGTTGGACTTACGCTAAATACGGGAGGAAATATTACAACTGGGGGATAACATGGGGAGGAGATGTTCTAACTAGGAGATAACACGCTGGTCACTACGCAGGGACAGCTGGTAATTGACACGAGTCAGAAACACAATGGAGTCCTCATCCAGGTTCAGGGTGTATCCACAAAGTCGAGGCAGCTTCATACATCTGGGAGCCAGGGAGGTGACAGAGTTTTGCAGTCCTTTATCTGTCCAGAGATGTCCATTCAGGCTTCTCCCAAGGTCTCCTCCACACCCCTGGTAACTCCTTCGTTGCCGAGCGGTTTTGTACCCCAACAATGGCACCCTCTTGAGTTGCTTTGAACTTCTCCAAGCCCCTCAGCAGAGCAGCACCTGCCTCTGCCCCTTCCCTCCTGACAGAGCTGTTGTCTTCTCCTCCTTGCCCCAGGTGTGCTGTCCCTGCCTGCCCACTTCAGCCCCTACACGGAGGGCTCGGGGAGCGGCGCCGGCCGCGCCGACGCGTACGCGCAACTGGAGCTGCGCACGCTGGAGCAGTCCCTGCTGGCCACCTGTGTTGGGAGCATCTCTGAGCTGAGTAAGTCTTGGCCACGGCCACCACCTTCCAGGTACCCTTCAGCAAAGCGTGATTGAGAAAGAGAGAGCAATGGGAGCATTGCCATCGTGGGCAGTGCTGAGGTTGGGGGAGCTTTCGTTGTCTCGTGGTGCTGGTTGTGGAAGTTTGGTTGGTTCCTTAGTCTGTTTGATGTTTCATCCACCTGGAGATGTGGCTTCTGCAGCCTTTTTGTGCCAGCCTGTGCTGGTTTAGAGTTAAAGCGGCTGGAGTAATGAATCCAACTCAGAATAGGATTGCAAGTCAGAATAACAGTTTAATAAAAGATCACAAAATACACTGAGACAGAAGGAAAATTCGTTGGTGCCACAAAAATCACCAGATGTACGGCCCAGCACAGGGGGGCACAAGCAGAATGGAGCTCACCAACCCTCTCCTTATCTCACAGAAGTTCCTAAACACCCATTTTGTAGCCTGAGGGGTCGGGTGTGCCCTGGGCAGCTGCTGCCAATGGGCCATGGGGAGCAGTTCATCAGAAAAATGACACAGAGGGTTTAGAATCCACCCCCACCCAGTGACAAACTGATCCTGGCTACTAAAACCAGGACACAGCCAAAGGTGGGTGCTCTTACCTGGGTGGCTCTGGAAGGATTTCTTACACCTCCCCTGAGATGGCAGAGGGTTCTCTCTGGTGCTGGGAATATCAGGGGTGCAGGATGTGCAATGAAAAGTTGTTTGGTTGCTTAAAAACCAAAAAGTGGAGCGGGGGGAAAAAAGAACCAAACCCTGAGAGCACTTTAGTAACAAAAACTTGTTCAAACCCTTCTCTTTTTTCCCCCCTGTGCTAAGCACGTGAAATGTTCCCTTCCTAGAGTGCTCACAAAGCCCCTTTAAAGTAAACAACAATGATTTGTGCTTTCCTGGTCCAACTTTCCCCTTGCAGCGTTCCTGCTGGCATCGCTTTCCTGGGCTGCACCCTCTGAATGCTAATGAGCGTCAGGGCCAGCAAGGAGTTTGTGGCTTTCCCCGTTTATTTTGCAACCTGCCTTCATTGGAGGTTTTCAGATTCCTTTAACACACCTCTATTTATGCTGGAACACAAGAGGAGGTTTGTAGCAAGGGCCTGAGACTGAGCACAGCTTCCTCTCTCTCTCTCTCTCCCTCTTCCCCGGTCCCTGCCTGGGCCAACTTGGGCAGTACATCCACTGAATAGATCTCCTGACATAGTTTGCCTACTTTTTATTTTTTTCCCCCAGTTTTAAATGCTGCTGCACGTTGCCAGAAAAGCAGAGTGAGGGTGCAAAGGAGGAGGAACGTTATTCTGAGCTGAAAATTCGAATTCCAGATGCATTTCTGCTGTAATTGCACAGATTTCTGTGTTAGCAGCAATGCTGCAGGATTCATGATAGTCCCATAAAATCCTGGAGCTACTGGAGTTGAAAGGCAGAGTTGTTAGAAGGTTGTTTTTCTTTTTAATTCTGAAGTGGGCCCTTAAGCTGAATGTCCTGCATGAGAGTGGCACAGCTTTAGATTGCAGAGTGAGATTTTTAACGTGCTTGATAATGTGATGTTTGGACATAGAGTAGCTTTGTGGGGGTTCTTCCTGTGTAACAGGAGAACCTCAGGGGTTCAGCTAGAGATTGCCTGGCAAATTCAGTGTTAGATATCAATTAAACATCAATTGCTGTTAGATATTAATGAACAACTCACAACTTCCTAAGGAGTCCAGAGGGAGGTGTCACTAATTCAGCTGTGGCATGGCCAAAGGCAGGGCGCCTTCCCAGGACCCAGCTTTGTGATGGGGAGACTATTTCAGTTCCATCCTTTCCCAGTATTGTGACTTCTGGACACAATAGGGTAACGTTTCCTGTGAGAGTTTTAGGGGGCTGTAACACATAAAGCAACAGAGGATTCTCCCAAGGAAAAAAATAAAAGAGATTCTAGCTAAGTATAGTAACGATTCAGCTCCCTGTAGTCACAGTGCTCCAAGATGTAATGATTGAGGCTTTGAAAAGGTTTCTGGAGTTTGTAATACAGGGCGGGTAAACAGGGGGTGCACAAAGCAAGACCAGCTTTGGCATCATTGCTCTGTGAACTGTTTAAAAATCCTTGCTGAGGCCTCCTCAGGTCCAACATGCTCCAACACAGAGGTAGGTTGGCTCCAGTTCGAAGACCAAGAGGACTGAGAAGCCCAGAAAGCTCGTGGATGGAGCTTCTCCCAAGGCTCAGGAGGAAACTTCTGGCCCAGCTTGTGACAGCCAGTGTGATAAAGATTGGCTTTTTGATATGAGAGGTCTTTTGTTAGTCTGGAGAAACCTGCAGGGAGAGGGAGAGCAGCAGATCCCTAAAAGGAGTTTCTGTGCTGCACGTCATGTCCCTGGTTTGTCTCAGGTCCCTGGGCAGGAGGGGACAACAGCACGACCCAGCTGGAGGAAACGGGAGCAACCTCCTGACAAAAACGGGAGCGAAACGCTTGTGTTAGTGCTGCTTTGCCACCTTGCTGCCAGGGGGGGCAGAGGGCACTTTGCAGGGGTATCAGTGGGTTTTGTAGGCAGGCAAGAAACTGGTTTGTGTGGGTGGCAAGAGGAGAGAGCCAGCAAGGAGCCAGAAGACTCACTGTGAAGCTGCTCCAAAGTGGTGCTGGCTTGAGTTTTATTTAGTCCTTTGCAACCAGTGGCTCTGAGAGCAAGTGAATGTGCTGGGTTAGAGTTAAACCAGCAGGAGAGATGAATCCAACTGGGAACGGGGTTGCAAGTCAGAATAACAATTTAATAAAAGATCACGAAATACACTGAGACAGAAGGAAAATTCGTTTGTGGCACACAAACAGCTGTGCAGCCCAGCCCAGCGGGGCAGGAGCAGGACGGAGCTCACCAACCCCTGTGCTGAGCACCACGTGGCCCTCCTGAGTTCAAAGTAAGAAGAAAGGAAGAAACCTGCTGGTGAAAATGATGGTGGCAGTCTGGTGGCAGTCTCAGTCTGGTCGAGGCTCTGCTCCTCTGGATCTGATGAGAGATCCCAGTCCCCAAACCCCAACTTTATCTCTGCTTGGGTTCAGGTGGGAGCACCCAGTGTCCCCCCCAGGGTGGGAAGTTTCACAAGGGGTGATTGAGGGGTGAACAATGGCATATTTTTGGCATCCCTGATGGGCCCATGAGCAGACATGACCCCTCAGGTGGGTGTGAAGGTGCTGATGGAAGGGAGTTCTCGCACCTCCTGAGTCATAGGTGTGAAGACAGGAAAACTTCCTTATCCCACAGAAGTTCCTAAACACCCAGCTTGAACCCTGAGGGGTGGGGGGTGCCCTGGGCAGCTGCTGCCAGTGCTCCATGGTGAGCAGGGCATGAGAAGGACAACACAGAGGATTTAGAACACACCCCCCCACAATGCCAAACCCATCCCGGCTACCATAACCAGGACCTTCTGGAGGGAGTCCCGTGCCGCCAGGAGGCTGGGAGAGAGGGGCTTTCAGGAGCCCCAGGGCACTGAAGGGTCACCTCTGTGTCCGTGCAGGCGATCTGGTGTCGCGGGCGATGCACCACCTGCAGTGCCTGAGCAGCAGCGCCCGGCCCGGCGCCAGCCCCGCGCGGCACAGCCGGCAGCAGCCCCCCGTCTCCTGGTCCCCTGATGCTCTCCACACCCTCTACTACTTCCTGCGCTGTCCCCAGATGGAATCCATGGAGAACCCCAACCTGGACCCTCCGCGGATGGCGCTGAGCAACGAGCGGTAGGTGCGGGGCGGCTCTCGGGGGCGCAGGGTTGGGGGGGGAAAGAAGGGGTTCCTCTGGTGGGGCAGCTTGGTGGGACTTCAGCCACTCAGGCCAGGTCGTGTTGCCAAGGTTGGGAAGGCTTGGAAGTGGGTCCTTTCATGCAGCTTTTCTGAGCACGTGCCACCAGCCACCCTGCCAGAAGTCCCCGCGGTTGCCCCAAGTGGGGAAGACCTTCCCAAGGCAAGTCGTTGCCATCTGAATGGCACCAATTAATGATTGTCATCTTCTGGGGGAGGAGGGGTTGGAGGGATTTATGGACACCCTTCTCCAGGATCCCTTCAGTTGGTGCCCTGTGTCTGGGGTGGGAAGGAATTCGTGCATGGAGGAGCCAGGAGGTGAGCAGGGAATGCAGCACCGAGGCTGCCTCTGAAACAGGCCCATTATTGGAGCAGTCTGGAGCTTTGCAGAGGGATGTTTTGGCTGCTGGAAAGCTCTCTGGTTTCCTTCCTGCCCAGCTCCTTGGCAGCGTGCCTGGCAGGCTGGTGGCAGGGCAGAGCTGAGGAGCCACAGGCTGAGCTCCTCAACGGGGCAGGCAGCTCCTGCTCCCCACTTGCATCCTGCAGGGACACCCAGGCTGGTCCACACTGGTTTCCCCCAGTTCCAAGTGCATTTCCAAGGCTGTATTTGTTGCAGAAGTCTTAAAATCCTCCTCCTGATTATCCCATTATTTATTCTAGTTTGTTGTTTGGATGTCCTTTCTAACCTGTTGGATGTCAGGCTGAGGGAGGGCTCTGTCCTGGCCCTTCCCACAAGCAGATTTGGGAATTTTCACAGGTGTGTGGATGTGTTTGAAGCCCAAGAGGGGAGGCCACACTCACAAACCAAAAAAAACCCCAGGGTGGTTGTTGGGCAGGTGAGCAGGGAAAGGTGAACATCTCTGCAGCTTTGGAAGTGGCGTGGTTTCTTCTTCCCACCGGCTTCTAAACCCGGTATGAGACCATAGCAACACACAAATAATTCATTACAAAAGGGAAAGAAAGGTTGATCCTCCCCTAAAATCTCGTCAAAAAGAGCAGGACTCTGCAGAGAGAGGGGGCTGATGTGCACCTAGAAAGGATCAAGAGGGTTTAAGTGAAGTTGTGTCAAACAGCAATAGGAAGAGGCAGCTGCACCACTCAGAGCCCAGTGGGAGCTCAGTTTTTGGGGCTCACTGACCTCACTCAAAGGCCCTGCCCCGGTGCAAGGTTGTTTATTCTGTGTTGTATGTTTGCCCACCGTGCAGAAATTGGGGTGTTCAGGAGGGCAGACCGTCCCCAGTTGTACCCCTGGTTGCCACAGTCGTGCTGCTGGACAGTTTGGACCAGAAATGCAGGCTGGGCTTTGTTTTGTGCTCCCTTCAGCAGCCTCAGAGCAACGCTGCTGCTGCAGCCACTTGTTTTGTGCACTGGGGATAATAAAGGAGTTAAATGAGGGCTGCAGTTCCCTCTCCAATTGCTCCCAAACAATGCCCTTCACATGGTCCACCGGGGTTTTTCTGGAATGTGGACTTGCAGCTCTATTCTGTTGTGAAATCCTCACTAGATCCTGGGACAGCTGGGTAAGGGAAATTTCTGCCATTTTTGTCTGACCAGTACTTAGCTGTAAAGGAAATTAAAGTGGGTATGTTAAAATAGAGCAAAAAAAATGACATCAGGGGGAAAAAAAAATCCAGCAGAATCTGAGTGCTGTCAGGTTAAAGGGCTGGCTTTGAAAAATGGGTTAGAGCTGGAAATGAAATTGAGAGTGGACTGAACAGCCAGCCCTGCCTTTGGTTTGCTCCGAGGTGGGTGTCTCTGTGTGTCTTCCTGGGCACCTTGTTTGTGTCAATGGGTGACTTGTTATATAAATAAGTGACTTGTAAATGCTGCCAGCAGGACCTTGCCCGGGAGCTGCTCTGCTCTGCCCTGAGCCAGCTGCCAGCAGTTGGTGATGTTCTGGGTGTCTCTGGGACACCCTCGTGTCCACCACCCCGAGTTGTGTCCCCCTGGGAAGGAGGGCTGAGCTGCTCTGCCTCTGGGTTCGGGCTCAGGGCTCTGCTGGACACTGAGATGTGGAGAGGAGAAGAGGGGTCACTCTTGGAGCTGCAGCCTTGGGAAAAGCCTGGATTTTGGGCAGCTCCAGGAGCCAGGCTGACTCAGTGGAAGGAGCTGTAGTTGTTTGTCCAGAGAGCTCCCAGTGTGAGGTTTGGTTTGGCTTTTTGGGGTGCCAAGCGCTGTGAAAATCGTGACGCTGAAGGCTCTGGGAGGTCCTCACGTGAGGGCAAGCTCTGAATTCCTGCCTAACTGGGCTGTCACCTGCCAGAAAGGTCTGGAGAAAGCTTTGCAGAGCTCCCAAAGGGATCCTGCAGCCAAGTGCAGCAGGTATCACACACGCTCTTGCATGAAACAAGCGCACAGAGCCAGTTTTCCTCCGTGCTCAACACCTTGGCCAAAGAGCCCCGAGGGGACAAAGCTTGGAGGGTCCTGCAGGAAAGTGCCTCAGGTACCAAACACACACTTGCAGAAGGAGGGTATTTGAGGCCCCCCCAGTGCACAGAGCCAGTTTTGATCCATGCTCAACACCTTGGCCCAAGCCCTGGGGGGACAAAGCTTTGGAGGGTCCTGCAGCAGTGGGGTGGGTGGGTGGAGCTGTGTCAAGCTTGGCAGAGAGAGAGGAGCTCTCAGGTTGGGCCTCCAGTGTGTGTGGATGCTCTGGGATCCCAAGAGACTGAAACTCTGGCAAGTTCAGGGGTTGGTGGCGTTTGGTGCTGGGACCTGCAGGTTGAAGGTGCTGCGGCAGGAGGAGGAGGGGAGGCAGGATGAGAGGCAGAGCAGAGCCCTCAGGTATCTCAAGGGGAACGTGAACCATTTCCAAAGTGACACAGCTGCACCACTCACGTGGCCCACTTAGAACCCCAGGATGACCTTATTTGCTGCAGGGACAACAGACCATCTGCTCCTTGGTGTCACCCAGGCCACCTGAGGCAGCGTTTCGCAGACACAGAGTGCCACTTGTGCAGTATTTTGGCCAAGGACCCCGAGGTGAGCACGAGCTGCTGTGCTCAGGAAGGATGCACCTGGGGAGCCCCAGGGCTCAGAGCTTTTTTGGGGTCATCAGAGCACATCTGCCTGTGCTGCTGCCAGAACGTGGCTCTGCTGGGCAAGAAGGTTCCTCCATTTCTCCAACATCTTCACGTGGTGTCAGGGGTCACACAGGGTGCTTTTTGGACACGTGGCAGTCCTTTCATTGATTCTGTCAGGCTGGCTGAGCTTGAGAGCACTCCCCCAGCCTGAGACCGTGTTTGCTGGGGTTGTTTGGGATGCTGCGGCTTGAGCCATCCAAAGGTGCAAACCAGGTTCCTCTCTCCCTTTTCGCTTTTCCCTAAGTGGAACATCAAGCCTTTGTTGGATTTCGAATGGTGTGTCAAGGCACAGCGATGCTTATCTTGGGCAGTTATTTCTCTGCTCCCCCCAGAGCCCAACCTGAGGTCAGGATTGTGGTCTCATTTCACAGCTGGGTGGACTTGTCTGCCCTGGCTTAATTGACCTGGCCAGGGTCGTGGTCCAGCCTTTAAAAGCTGGGAACAGAGCCCCCGGAGCCTCCTTATCCTGTCTGGGTTTGGTCGCCACGTGCCTGCAGCGTTTTTTGGAGGGCCGTGAGCACGATGTGACACCCAGAACAGGCTGAAGAGCTGGGTGCTGCTTCCCCGTGCCTGCCTGCCTTTGCTTTGGGGAGGCTGAGTTTGCCACCCTTTCACAAAACACTCTGAATGGTGGGGCTTTTTTCCCTTTTTCCCCTCNCCAGCTCACTCCAGGCCGGCTGCTCTCGCTGGGGCAGCCGTGCCAAGCCCCGCATTGGTCCAGCCCCAAACACCGGCGGGCACAGAGCCATTCGCATCAGCACAAGCACCACGGGAGCGTCCCCGGCTGACTCTGCCCCAGCAAAACCAACCCCAGGGAAATTCCAGAGCTGATGGGGAGGGTTTGGCAGCTGCCAGGAGCGTCAAAACCCGGGGCTTGCCCGTTTTGGTGGGAGCTCTGCAGCTGGGGAGGCTGTGGATGCTGCAGGAGGGGGCAGCTCCAACATCTCAGGGGGTGCTGCTTGGGCTGTGCAGCCTCTGGATTTGGTTTTTTTGGACAAGTCTATGTTCGGCTGTGATTGCAGACAAACCTGGGCTCACTCAGTGTCTTCCTTGTCTCAGAAAACCTTCCCAGGAGGGTTACTGCTCATCCTGCTTCCAGTTCAGAGCCTGCTCTTATCTCTCCAGGGTTGAAAAATGACCTGGAATCCTTTCTGGCTGGGCAGGAGGAGGAAGGAGCTGAGCCATCCACTTGGGGTTTTTTTTCCCCTCTGTGGATTATTTCCAGCAGTGCCAGCTCGGAGATGTAATTTATTGGAAAAGGGTGAAAGATGCATCTGATGTTGGAGGAAGAGACTTGTAGCCCTTTCCTGCCATTTTTGAGTGCTCTTTGTTCAAAAACTCTGTTCTTTCAGTGTTTGAGCTTTTGATTCAAGTCATTGTATGGTTTGTCCTGTGGGGTTTAATCTAAAGTTTGTCTGGCACAGAAAGCAGAGCTGAGCCTAAATTAATTCCTGCTGACACGGTGCCAAAGTCCTGCCCAAGCAGGATGGATGGATGGATTGATTGGCAGTGGTTGATGCCAGTAAAGAGCCCCCCTGTGCCACGGTTATTTCTGAACCCATCGACCATCCTCTTGGTCCCATTTCCTAAATTTCATGTTTTGGGAAAGCATTGCTTTGATCTTAGTTCCTTTTCCCTTACTGATGATATTTCTGGGTGCATTATTAGAGATGGAACCTTCAGCTCCTTCCCTCACCGTTTGCTGCATTCAGAAAATACCTGGCACAACCAAATGTTCCTTCTGGAATTGCTGGGGCCAGGAGTGATTTGGTTACCGGGATCAGATGTATCCAGCAGCATTAACTCCCCTTCAAGGCAACATCTTTGGTGTGAATTGGCTCCTCTGTGTTGCACGGGCATCCAGCTGGCAGGAGAGGAGGGGAAAATCCAGGAATAACCTGCAGGACCTGCTGCTGAGGGCTGTGTGTGCTGGAGCTGCATCCCAGCACCCCCAGAGCCATCACTGCTTCTTCCAGAGCTGGTCCAGCCTTTCCAGGGCAAATCTTTTCTCCAGCTGGGTGTTTCCAGACTCTCACTGATCTGTCAGGAGGCTGTTTTCCCCCCCTCTACTCTTTTTTTAACTGCAGGTTTATGGAATTTTATGAAGTGTAATAGCTATATCATTGTCTGTCTTTTAGATTTATCTGTGGCCTAGCCTTTGCTAATTCAATTTTAATATATTTATGTCTGACTTCTTGTATTTTACAGCCCTATCCTATTGTTTCCATTCAGTATCAGGGACAGAATTTGATACACTCGGCTCAGTGAGCTGTGCCTTTGAAAAAGTCTACCATGAAACAAGTTCTGGGGTCGCTGGGCTGGGAGATCTTGAATATCTTTCCATTCTGTCTGCAGCTGCCTCCCCAGCCAAAAGTGGGTGTATAGGAATAATAAAAGCAACCCTTGATCCAGTCCCTTGCCTGGAGAGAGCACAGTCACCCACTCATACTGAGCAGGACTTCAATCCTCTCAGTGGCCCTGAAGTCAGCAGAGCGATGTGTCCCTGGGCATGTCCCAGTCCCATCTCCGTGCAATAATCCATTTGGTTTATTTTTTTCCCCTAAAAAAAAAAAATCTCTTTTGATACAAATATAGTGATTAAATGTAGGGAAACAGAAGGAAGCCTTATGCTGGAGGGCGTTGCTTGTGCGGGTGTCCCCCTTTTTAAAGAGAAAAACGCGCAGCTATTGCTATCGGTGAAAGCTTAATTTGGTAGATTTATTAGAAGAATAGAAGGTCATAAAGAGATAAGATCAGCTTCCCCCCCCCCCCAGCACTGCGGAGAGAAGCTGTTACCACGTGTTTTCCAGACTTTGGGCAGTTAATGTCGCACTTAATCGCGGTTTTGAGATGCTCATTCACTCGGAGGATGGAGCGAATGGCCCCGTTTCAGAGGCCACTAAGCTGCAATCACCGTGTATCTATTGGCCAAAATTAACTGTTCCCTGGCAGTGCCGCTGCCGAATTTAGGCTGGATTATCCACGCATTGTACACCGAATATCTCCCACACTTTGAAAACTCGAGGGCGTCTTTGAACAAGAAGAGTCAGCCGCTTCAGCGCGTCCTCGATGAGTTGGTTGCACCTTCCTGCTCTTCGTGGGGCATCTCAAAAATGGGTTTTTTGAGAAAAAAACCTAGGGAAAAAGGGTTTTTTGGCAGCTCGAGCCCACGGAAGGGGACTCCTCCTGTGTGTGCTCCGAGCTGGAACTCGGAGGGGAGATCCAGCTCGGTGTTCGTGGAAGGGAATTGGAGCGGGTGGGGCTAAAGGCGGTGGGTGACTGACGCCGGTGACTCTCGTGTTCCTAGGATGTTCCTTCATCCCCCGGGGGGGGGGTTTCACGTCTCATAATTTCTTTTTTTTAATTGTTCACTTCTTTGCAGTTCAGAGATTGCAGAATTGGCGTGTGAGAGGTGACCTTGGCAGGAGGGGAAGGGAGTTAATTGCGAACCCCGCGGAGTGAATTCGTCCGAGCGCGACTGCTGTGGTTGGCACCGCGGGCTGCTCTGAACGGGAGGTTTCCTCCCCCCCATCCCTTTTAACTTGTTTTATAAACAAACGCTGCTCGGTGTTATTCATTTATTTATTTATTTATTTTTGAAACTCTCACACCTGCCCAGCCCTTTCTTCCACCTCACCGGCTGCAAGCAATTTGTAGTGTTACTGGCGCGCTTCCAAAGGAGCGCCCTTATCTTGCGATCTGTTTTGGGAGACAAACCCCGAGTTATTGAAGTTCTCTGCAGAGCTGCGAGCAGGAGAATCTCACCGCGGGTGACCTGCACCAAGCACAGAGTTGTGGCACTGCCAGCCCCCCAAAAAAAGCGTTCCAGGTGAAAAAGAGCAGGCACAGGGAAGCAGAACTCGGGTTTGAGTCGCTGTGTGAAGTCAGGGCTGTGCTGAGGTGCTGCTGCTGCATTTTCACTGTCTTTGTTTGGGAGGGGGGGGGGTGTCTCAGGTCACCTGAAACATCACCCATTCCACGTGGTGGTCCTGGGCATCCTGCTGTGGCTGACGCTGCTTTTGAGCTGGGGCATCTCCAGAAGTGCCTTTCTTGTGGTTCTAAACACAGTGAGTTGTCCTTCAAGTTGTTTTATCTCTCTTCTCTTGGTAACTGCCCACTCATCAAGAGGTATCCATCAATAAAGCTTCCCAGAGCTGGTTCTTCAGGTTGGCAGCTCCGTGGTTGGTCCTTACCCCTTCCCTAGAGCCTTTGACAGCCTTTGTCCTCTCGGTCACACCACATTTGCTTGAGGACAAACTTCTTTTCTGCTTTTCACTGGAAAGTCTGTCACTGCCATGAGCCACTCGTGGAGATGTTTGACACGTGTGGGTGGGTGATATTTGGCAGGGAAGAGGTGACAACCCCGGGCTGTGTGCTGCCCACCACGACAAACATGAGCAGCAGCCCAAAACAACACAGGGAAACCTAAAACAAAACTGTCTGAGCATTGTGGAAACACAGAAATGATCCAGGCAGGGTCTTGGGGCTGCTTTTCTCCCACCTTTTGGCCAGTGACTGCCTGCTGATGTAGCAGAGGGCTGAGGGAGTCCACGTTTCTCTGCTTCCTCCTTGCAGGTTTGCTGTCTTTTCCTGTCAGCCTGGCTCCCATTTCCCCTAAAACCAGGTCCTTAAAGGCAAAAACAGGTCCTTAAAGGCAGCACTGTGACCCCAGCATGGTGTCTGGAGCAGGAGAGGCTGAGCTGAGCTTTGGTGGGACAGCAGAGGCTGAGCTGAGCTTTGGTGTGGGTTATTTGGGCTGAGGCTGCTGGAAGGGCCTCTCTGTCTGGAGCCAAACCACTGGCAGGTCGAGTTGCACTGGGGAGTTGCTATCTGAAAGTCTCTTCCATAGATTAGTCAAGTGTATTACAATGGCTGGAGAGTAGAAGGGGGAGACAGAAGCTGGAAGGTTTTATTCCCAGGCTGGCTGGAAAACTCTCTGCTACTGTCAGGAATTCAGTTAATGATCCCTCAGCCCTTTGGCTTCTTTGAGAAATGGAAAAGACCCTTCCAGAGAAACGTGGGGGCCTCTTTTGTGAGACAGGTGCTGCAAGAACTGGAGACCTTTCCAGCAGAGGAGGAGGAGGAGGTGTCCACGATGCTCTGCACCGTGCCAGCACCCAGAGCTCAGCTTCCCCCCCAAGGTGGGGCTGCCAAAATTGCCAAAACTCCCTCTGCACAGCCCGGGGCATGAGGACATCCCAGGAACACGTGTGCCTTTAAGTGACTTTCCATCTGGGCATCGTTCGTTCCCTCCAGGAGAAGTGTCAGAGCTGCTTAATGAACTCACTCTGAGAGCACTTGGAGTCTGCTGAGCTGTCTGTGTTGAGACACTTGGGCTGTGGAAGGAGAAGTGGCCAGACTGGCTTCATGGGATGGGGCACAGCTTTGTTCACACGTTCAAGGCTCAGAGATCCCTCCTGGGAAGGGAAGGCAGATGCAAACCAGGGTATTTGTCAAGTAACTCCCTTTCTTCAGGTCTTTGGAGAGGAAAAAGTCTGGGAAGAAAGATGTTTCCCATGGCTCACCTCCTCTTTGTGTGTGTTGGGAGTGCTGGGTGCTGATAGGGGGGTTTATTCAAGCAGCAGGTCCTGAAGCAGAGAGCAGATGAAGGTTTTGAGTGATATTTTGGTCGAAAAGCTGACAAAGGAACAACTGTGCCCCTGGCTCTTGGCGTTGGGATGGATGCATGTTTAGCTTTGTAATCTCTAACATCTCAGTCACTGATGCTGGTGTGGTTGGGGATCTGCTTTCTGACTGCAGGACTCTGATGGGGCTGGAAGGCAAAGGAAAACACCCCTTTGCCACTCGGGTGTCAGGAGCAGCAATTATTGTTTTGGCAAGCTGGCCACGAGCTGAGCGGGCTCCTCGAAGCTGCTCCTGCAGCCTCTGCAGGTGGCCAGCAGGAACCTGCTGGGGCCTGTGGCCAGAACAGGTTTGGGCTGTGCAGGGGGAGAACTTCATTCTCTTCCCCCCCATGAGCGTGTTTATCTCATCTCTTAATGCAGGACTGTTCAAGTGTGGCTTTTCAGGGAGAGAGATGGGGTAAGAGATGGCCTGGATATGGAGACTGGTGGCCCAGTTGGGTTTCTCCTCTCCCTGGACTGGTGGACACAAACCCTGCTGGTTCCTTAGCTGGTCATTTGCCATCTCAGCATGGAATCTGCAGCTCCTGCAGCTCAGGAGGTGGGGATCAGAAAAATCTGGGGAGTAGGAAGAGTTGCTTTTACCCAAGGTGGCACAATCCCTACTTGCCACGTTGCTCTTGGTTAGACCCAACTTATCTGCTGAAAGATCTGTGCTTTGAGGTGATTTTGAATGTTTTAATCATCCTGCTTTGAACCTCAGTGAAGGTTCAGGGGCAGGCAGAGCTCTGGGGGTGGGAGCAGACTGGATTTGGTGCTGAGAAAGCAGCACCAATTCCAGATCCTGGGGTGTGATGCTCATGCAGTGCATCCCCTAAATACCGGGTATTGGCAAAGTGCAAGGATTGGAGCTGGGCCAGTTGAAGGCACCTTGTCAGAGTGCCAGGGCTGAGCTGCTGTCTGCCTCTGCTGGTTGAGCTTCAGTGGTACCCATTGATAGGACCCTAAAAATCCCAGACATGGGAGAATAAAAAAGGGGAGGACCCTAAAAATCCCAGACATAGGAGCATAAAAGAGTTGGAAATGGGGAGATATCCCAGTGTTAAACCCAGAAGGGCAAGGGAGGTGGTTTCTGGGCTCCCAGAAAAGGGCTGCATTGCCACGGTGCTTTTCTCTTACATTCAGGGCACTTGGAGATGTTTTGGTGTGGTCTTTTTTTGTTAGTTTTGTCTTTTTTTGTTTTGTTTTTGTTTGGTTTTTTTTGTTTTGGTTTTGTTTGTTTTGTTGTTTTGTCTTTTGGTTTTTGTTTGGTTTTTTGTTTGTTTTTTTTGTGTGTGTTTTGTTTTGTGTGTTTTTTGTGTTTTTTGTTTTGTTGTTTGGTTTTGTTTTTGTTGTTTTGGTTTTGTTTTGGTTTTTTTTGTTTCTTTTGGGGTTTTTTGTTTTTGTGTTTTGTGGTTTTTTTGTGTGCATTTTTTGTGTTGGTTATTTTTTGTGGTTTTGTTTTGGTTATTGGGTTTTTGTTTTGTTCTTTGTTTTGATTTTTGGTTTGGTTTTGGTTTTTGTTTGTTTGTGGTTTTTGTGTGTGTTTTGGTTTTGTTTGTTTTTTGTTTTTGTTTTTTTTTTCCCCCCCCTACTGCTCCAAGAGGGGTTTTAGTGACTGAGAGTCCAAATTGTAAATATGCCACTTCTTTCCCCATCGGCCTGACATGATTTGAGTTTTTGGACACTCTGTCTTGCCTCAGGGTCTTTCCCCTTCTCCACTTAATGAGCCTTCACCCTGATTTGCTTTTGGGCTTCATTGCCATCCTTGGGATTGAATTGTCCACCTTGGTGCAGAGTGACTTGGAGCTCTCTCAGTTTAGGGCGAGGTGGGACCAAGCCCTGGAGTTTGGCTCAAACCTGGCACTGAAAACCTTTCTTTTAATTCTTTATTTTTCACTGATCCTTAAGGATTTGGGATTCTCCTCTGCCACAGTTCCACTGCTTTCAACAGGGGCAGTTACCATAAGAGTTGTGATATTTACACAACTTGTGTGTTGCAGCGTTAAAGTTTGTGTGTGTGTTTGAAAGGGACTCTCAGAGCAGGTTTTAGAGCTGAAGGGAAGGATTTGGAAGGCCCTGGGCAGGCAGGGTGGGGGGCTGTGCTTGGGTGACTCAGGACCTGCTCAGGCTGCCAGGAGAGGGGTGGGTTTTGCCGTTCTCACCTTAGGACAGTCATTTCTTTCCCCCTTGAATTTCTTTCTCCCTTGAATTTCTTTCCCCCCTTTAATGAGAAGGAGAGTCTTGTTTGGAAGAAGAAGGTTTTTCTGTCTCACTGTTGCTGTCACTGTTGGCTCCTGCTTTGTTTTGCTGGAGCAAAACAGGAGGCAATGAAAAGTAGCACAGAAGAGGTGGAGCTGAAGGGAAAATGTCCCCCCTCCTTGCTCCTTTTTTTTTTTTCCCTTCAGGTTGGATGGGGTTTGGAACCTCCTGGTCTAGTGGAAGGTGTTCCCTGGGTTTGGAGGATGGGGTTTGGAGCCTCCTGGTCTAGTGGAAGGTGTTCCCTGGGTTTGGAAGGAGATGATCTTTAAGGTGCCTTCCAACCCAAACCCTTCTGTGGTTCTTCAGCAGTCTGGGATCCACCTCTTCCCTTGGGAGATGATTCCAGTGGCTGGTTGTTCTCACTGGGAAAAGGTTTTCCTGCTGTGTTTGACTCTCCCCAGGGGGGTCTGGTAGCACTGCAGGAGATCCCACAGCTTCTCCCCAAGGATGCTGTGCAACCACCTCCACGTGTCCTCCACGTGCCGGTGCCTTTTTCAGGAAAAAATCGCAATGGAATGGATCTCAGTTCTCTGCCAAGTCCTGCTTGGCATCGTTGCTTTTGTCTGAGTTAAGCAAGATGGTTTAGTTCAGAGGGAAAAGCCCCCGGTGAAGTCCAGGCTTTCCCAGAGCGCAGCTCCAACCTGATCCCCCTGGGAATGGAGCGCCTGTCTCGGCCCTAAAGGGAGGGAATTCCAAAGAGCCCGTGGATGGAATATAAGCGACAGTTTCCCCAGGCTGGGATCGCTTCCCGTGCGGAATTTAATGAGCTGCCAAACGCTCCTAAATGTCGGGAAATGGCCCTGTGCAGAACGGGGCACGGACACAAAGGAATCCTTTAGCTCTGCAGCATCTCCCGGTTAATTTCCCATCAAGGTTTCTTCCCTTCCCCTCCCTCAGAGGTTTTTTTCCAGCCTGTGAAACGCTCAGCGATTCCCCAGAGGCACACACGGATGGGCAGGTTAAGGGCCAAAAGGGAGGAGAATTGCGATTTATTGTCTAGCAAACCATTTCAGTGCGTTTGTTTGCTCCGTGCGGTGTGACCCGGTGGTGGTTTCGTTCAGCATCGGTTCGGTCATCACGTTGCTTGTCGGTGAGCAGAGATAAAGCTGCTCCCGGGGTGTGGAGAAAGGAAAACCAGAGATAGAGCTGCTCCTGGGGTGTGCAGAAAGGAAAAAGCTGGATAAAAGGGGGAGGGGGAGGCATAGAAAGCCCACCCTCAAGCTTAGAAATGCGGGGGAGAAGGGAAGTTTTTACAGCAAAATAGCATTGCTGTCACCCTGATAGAATCGTGAGTAGTAAAGAATAATTTATCCGACTGGCACAGCGAGGACAGTGGTGGGGTTTGGAAAATCAGGAGGACGTCCCTTCCTGACGCTGCTTTTTGCATCCCAGAACCTTTGCACACAGGGATAACCAGGCGGGCTGAGCTGTCGCTTTTTTAAAGCCTTTGGAAAAATCCGTTCAGATAAAAAAAACCCCAAAAACAAAACCCCTCCTTTCTCTTTCCCATTCCTCCCCGAAGCAGGTTTTCCACATTCAAGGGGCTCGTGTGGAAGAAGCCCGTTTATAACCCTGGCACACGCGGGGCTTTGAGCGAATGGAAAGGTCGCTGTTATTGCCGGGGCAGACTCCGTGGAATTCGCTGCTGGCTGAGCAGGGCCATGAGTAACAATTCCCGAGGTTTGGTGGGGGCTGAGCCACACTTCTGCTCCTCTGTCCAGCCGTGTTCTCACCGTGGGAGTGTCAGGGAAACTGGGATGGGGCCAAAGGCTTTATTTATCTACAGTGAGTGCAAGATGGAATTGCTTGGAAAGAGGAGCTCTTCCAGGGCTCCTGAGCTGTTCGCCCCGTCTAATTTGGGTGCTTTTTAGCCTTCCCTCTGTCCTCAGGATCTCTTGAATTCCATACTGGGGGCTCTCAGAGTGCATAGAAAGTACAGATAATGAATTTGGGCTCCTCCCTCTGAAGTACCTGAATGTAGAAAGTGTCAATGGCTCCTTTGCAGAGCAGATAAGGGTTGAGGGTCTCTGGAAAGGCATCTCCCCAATGCCTGTGGCAATCGCTGCTCTCCCCTTGGGGAAGTCAATCAGCAACCCCGATGTTCTCCTGTTTGCCATAAAATAAAATAGAACAACCCCGATGTTCTCCTGTTTGCAATAAAATAGAAAACCCCCGATGTTCTCCTGTTTGCTGTTTCAACAGCCCCGTTGGAAACCCCTTTGTCCTGGCAATGCAGGGCGGATGAGGTGCCGGAAACACCTCTGATTTTGGAGATACTGAGGAGGAGAAGAGGGGGAAAACAGTGGATGCGTTTATAGGGTGACAACGGCAGCGTTTGAGGGCGCACCCTGCGGCTGGTGGAATGGAAAGGTGTTTGACAGAGGGGAGTTGTCCCACCCATTGTCCAGTACGGCCATTACTGGAAATGGGAGAGCTGGCACTTCCCAAGCAGATATCCTTGGAGGAGAATCCAGCCGATAATGGATGGGTCGGGCAGTTTGTTGGGAGGGTGGATGAGATGTGTTGTGAGTGAGGGTGTTGTGGTGCCTGTTGATGTGTAGTTTCAGCACTGTGGTGGTTCTTCTAGCAGGAGTCAGGAGGAGAATAAGGTGCTGTCACCTTATTTATATCCCTTTATTTATTGCCTGCAAACCCTCCCTCTGTCTTCTGCTGTGCTCTGGAGGGTGGGGTGGGCAGAAGTGGAGTGCCGGGCACTGCGGGCCAAATGTGGGGTGTGATAAACCAGGGGATGGTGTGAAGTGGAGCAGTGTGAAGATGAGAGGAGGTGGGACTGACTTAGCCTGGCTTGGACTGAGGTTTCAGCCTGCTCAGGGTGTTTTCTGGTGGGGCAGCCTGTGGTGACAACCCCTGGGAACCACAGCAAGCCACTCCAGCTGAGGAGGGGGCAGGAGGAGGTCCCTTCTGTTCAGCCCCAAAGCAAAACGAGTCCATGATGGTCCCCTTTGGGGTGAGGACCTGCTGTGAGGTGGCCGAGGCTGGGCAGTTCCACCTCCTGGCGGAACCGAGCACAGTTCCCCTTCCACAGGTGGGTTCTCCCCGTGCCCACCACCCCCCCGGGAAGCCCCCCAGATGTCCAACAGTGTGTTTTGTGTCCTTCCCACAGCCCCTTCTTGCTGCTGCCGCCGCTGATGGAGTGGATGCGGGTGGCCATCACCTACGCGGAGCACCGGCGCAGCCTCTCGGTGGACAGCGGGGACATCAGGCAGGCAGCCAGGCTGCTCCTGCCCGGCCTCGACTGCGAGCCCAGGCAGCTCAAGTACGTGCAAAAGACCTTTAGAAGGCTCCTCCACTGATTGTCCCACTCTGGGAATGGTCCTCTTACTGGTTTCACAGTGCTCTGTCCCTGTAATGTACCTAGTGATACACGTTGAACCTCTCGGCGCTCCATGAGGTCAAGAAGCGTTGGCCAAACACTGCAGAGATCTTCCTCTTTCCAAGAGTTCCATAGTAAGAATGAGGCAGAGAACCATCAAAATACAAATATTTTGGGGTTTTTTTAATGCCTTAATTACAAGGTTATTCTCTGCTTTTTAAGATAGCTCAAATGGAAGAGTTAAACAGAGAGCAGTGTCTCGTTCCCAGTGCCTCCTTCCCAGCTCCCATCATATGATCCTCTAAAGTAGTCCTTTATATCCAGCTATTAGACCATGTTCAAGGGAAAAGAAAATCCTGGAATTGATTGATTTATCCCTGGCTTGCTCTGTAACA
Source organism: Formicarius rufipectus (assembly GCA_013399695.1). NCBI lineage: Eukaryota > Metazoa > Chordata > Aves > Passeriformes > Formicariidae > Formicarius > Formicarius rufipectus. The sequence goes on along the minus strand of VXAU01002658.1, from coordinate 514,418 downwards.
AATTGGAACTCCCTTTTCCTCATGATGCACAGGCTAAAAGTCTGTTAATAATAATAAAAATAATGGTGGTGGTTCCTTGTGATCACCAAAGAAACTGGCCAAACACTGCAGAGTTCTTCCTCTTTCCAAGAGTTCCATAGTAAGAATGAGGCAGAGAACCATCAAAATACAAATATTTTGGGGTTTTTTTAATGCCTTAATGATAAGATTATTCTCTGCTTTTAAAGATACCTCGAATGGAAGTTTTAAACTAAGAGAAAGAGAGCAGTGTCTCACTGCCAGTGCCTCCTTTCCAGCTCCCATTGTATTATCCTTTATCCTTTTATATCCAGCCATTACAGCATGTTTAGAGGAAAAGAAAATCTTGGAATTGATTGATTGATTGATTGATTAATTGATTTACCCTTGGCTTGCTGTGCAACTGTAGCCAAATTGCAGCTCCCTTTTCCTCATGATGCCCAGGCTAAAAGTCTATTAATAATAACAATAATGATGGTGGTGGCTCCTTGTGATCACCACTGTGAAGCACCAGGCAGGGGATGTTGCCATCCCTGAAAGAGAAGCTGCAGAAGAACAGAGTATAATTAATACCACCTAAAATCCCCACCTCAGCCCTCCACAGCCACTGTTTGCACCTCAGCTGATGTTTGCCAGATGATTTACAAACAACTCCAGCTGGTTCAATGAATATCTCAGTGGGGAAATGTTGGTTTGCAGAGCACTGTGTTTCCTTTCCCCTTCCTTAAATATAAGTGTCAGGGGGTTATTATATTATTATAATAATTTATTATAATATATGTATTATATGTATTATTATAATTTATAATAGTATTAGCACAGTGTTTTTATCATTATTGGTTTTCCTCACTGCAGACCAAATGTAAATCACTTATCTCCAGTAATTGTAGCAGTAGCTTGAATCACTTATTACCAGTCATTGTAGTAGGAGATTAAATCTGTTGTTTCCAGTCATTCTAGTACTTGTTTAAGTCACTTATTAGCAGTGATTCTAGTAGTAGTTTAAGTCAGTTGTTTCAGTCATTCTAGAAGTAGTTTAAATCACTTGTTTCAGTCATTCCAGTAGCAGTTTAAATCACTTGTTAACAATAATTCTAGTAGGGGTTGAAATCACTTATTAGCAGTAATTGTTGTAGTAGCTTGAATCACCCATTTCCAGTCATTTTAGTAGTAGTTTAAATCACCTATTTCCAGTGATTCTAGTAGTCATTGAAATCACTTAATACCAGTAATTGTAGCAGTATTTTAAATCACTTACTAACAGTAATTGTAGCAGTAGCTTGAATCACTTGTTTCCAGTGATTCTGTTAGCAGTTTAAATCACCTATTTCCGGTAATTGTGGTAGCAGTTTAAATCAGGTGGGAGGCAAAGAGAGAGTGCCATCCCTTCAAAAACATGTGTTTTTGGATGTTCCCTGGATTTCCAGTGGTGTCATTTTGTCTTTCTGATTGCTTACTGCTGCACACAGTCATAATATTGTAAAAACTTGTATTTTTGGAGGTTCATTGGGTTTCCAGTGGTGTCATTTGGTTTCTCTCCTTGTCACAGTATTCTTTTCTTCTTCTTCTTACTGCTGTACAACATCATAATATTATAGAACTTACATTTTTGGAGGTTCAGTGGATTTCCAGTGGTGTCATTTGGTTTCTCTCCTTGTCACAGTATTCTTTTCTTCTTCTTACTGCTATACAGCGTCATAGTATTGTAAAAACATTTTTGGAGGTTCATTGGATTTCAAGTGGTGTCATTTGGTTTCTCTTTCTGTCGGTGTTCTTTTTCTTCTTCTCATTGCTGCACAAAGTCATAATATTATAGAACTTATATTTTTGGAGGTTCAGTGGATTTCAAGTGGTGTTATTTGGTTTCTCCTTCTCTC
>VXAU01002658.1:496661-512410 GCA_013399695.1 Formicarius rufipectus | reverse complement strand
TCTCTCTTCTCTCTCTCTTCTCTCTCTCTTCTTTCTTCTCTCTCTCTTCTCTCTCTCTTCTCTCTCTTCTCTCTCTCTTCTCTCTTCTTTCTTCTCTCCCCCTTCCTTCTCCTCCCTGCTGCACCAAGTGTTGTAGCATCCTGATGCTGTCCCAGCTGCCTCAGTAGAACCAGGTCACTGCAGCCCAGCTGTAGGATTTTTGTCAGCCCAGCATAAACCCTTTCACCCCTCTGCCCCCTTCTGCTCCGTGCTGTGTCCTCCCCTGGTGTCTGAGCAGTGCAGTGGTCCTGCCTTGGAGCCCTCAGCTGCCCCTCGTTGCCTCTGCCCCAAACTGTGCCCTCCCCAGAGGTGCTGCTTCCTCTGGCACAGTGTGACCACCACTCCCCGTGCTCTGGGGGGATCTCTGCCTGCTCAGGATGGTCCTCCCAGCATCTGCTCACCATCTGGCACCACCAGCCATGCAAGCTCAGTAGAACAAACCACCAGCTGCCTCAAAATGTGAACAAGGTTCATCTTGAATCTCCTGCGTGGAGTGATGAGTGTTTTGCTTCTCTGGCCAAGGCCATCCAGAGTTTCCAGAAGAGGCTGGAAGCATCTCATTTATCAGAGGAGCTTGGCAGGGTGACATCTCCCTCTCTGAGAGCTTGCACAAGAGGCTGTGCTGGGAACCAGCTGGGTCGTGGAGGAGGCACCACCCCAAAATAACATCAAAGGCTGCCCCGTATCAGTGGCCAGGAGAGATAAGAAACCCTCAGTTTGGAGGTGCTGCTCCAGTGAGGGAGATAACACTGCCGGGTTTGGAATTCAGAAGTCTCTGAGCAGACAACCAGAGGATTTACAGGAGTCCCTGGGCTCCTTCCAGATGAGAGAAAGGTTGTCTGGTGCTCATCTCAAGGTTAGGGATTTTTAGACCCTCAAAGAAATGTTAACACACTTCCTTTTACTGAGTCATTGGAAAAGAGCTGAGGGTGTTCAACTGCCTGAATTTCATTTTTAAAGTTTTGATATTTTTTTGTCCTTCCCCCAGAGAGGACTAAGGGATATCTGTTTTCCTTCAGAAATGTCTTTTATTTCAAAATAACACTAGTCTGGTGAGCAGGCAGCATGATTGTCTCACCCAAGAATGACACGCTTTCCACCTCTTCCTCCTCTTTGCAATATGTTTTATATATGTTTGATGGATGACTCTATAACAGGAGAATACAAATATATTTAAAATATAGAGAGATAATTATTTAAAACATTGGGGTCTTGGTGGAGTTTAATGACGAGCAGACCTGGTTGTTGGAGGTTTGCACAGCACAGTGACCTCAGTGCTGCCCTGGTTGCTCAGTTGCCTGTATGTTTGATGGATGTTTAATGGACTGTGCTATAACAGGAGAATACAAATATCATATTTAAAATATAGAGAGATAATTATTTAAAACATTGGGGTCTCGGTGGTGGGGATTTTTTGGTGAGAAGCAGAACTAAGGAGACCTGGTTGGTGCAGGTTTGCCCAGCACAGTGACCTCAGTGCTGCCCTGGTTGCTCAGTGCCTGTGTGTTTGATGGACTGTGCTATAAGAGAAGAATGAAAATACGATATGTTAAATATATAGAAATAAGAATTTAATACAATGGGGTCTTGGTGGATGTTTTTTGTGAGGAGCAGACCTGGTTGGTGCAGGTGTGCCCAGCACAGTGCCCTCAGGGCAGCCCCCAGCAATGCCTTTGCCTCCCCACAGACCCGAGTGCTGCTTCAGCTCCTTCCGCAGGCTGGATGCCAGAGCTGCCACGGAGAAGTTCCAGCAGGACCTGGGATTCCGGATGCTCAACTGTGGCAGGACGGATCTGATCCAGCAGGCCAGCGAGGCCCTGGGAGCTGAGGGGGTGAACACCATGGATGAGCAGGTGGGGCACACGGGGCTTGCCACGGGGGGCACGTGGGCACCACGGGTCGGGCTTTTGGTGCCTCGCCAGGGATTCTCTGATTCCTACTGGGGTTTGAGGCTGGAAAACCCTTCCAGAAGAGCTGGGTTGTGTGCCAGCTGGGATGTGGGGTTGTTCCCTGCATGGGCTGTGTGCCAGCTGGGATGTGGATCTGTTCCCTGCATGGGATGTGGGGCTGGTCCCAGCATGTGTTCTTTGGCTGTGGGGCTGTTCCCTGGCTGGGCAGTCTCAGGCTCTGGTGGCTCTCAGGTTAATGCACAGGCACCAAGTGGAAATCCCTGAGGTCCAAGCAAAGTGGGTTGTGCCCCCAGCACTCTCTTCTGGTTCAGCAGTCCCAATCCAGCCTGGGGCACTGAGGAGTGACCCCCAGGTGTTGCTGGATGATGGTTTTCAGGCTCAGAACACTTTGGAATATGAGGAGCAGCACTGAGAAGCTCGGTGGTGTCATCAGGCAGTACCAAACCTGCCCGGAGTCCGTGTCTGTTCATTCATTTTCCCTGTTCCCAGCTCAGCTCCCCTGAACCACAGGGATTTGGTAGCCCTGGGAATCTTTGGCTGCTGCTGTCAACCCCATCAAGTAACAGCAGAGTGTGTCCTCTGGGGCATCACTCAATGCATGGAATTAGCTTTTAATTTAAAAAGGCAAAAAAAAAAAGCCACCTCCCCCAGGTGAACAGTGGTTGGAGCTGTCACAGCAGGGAGGGTGAGCTGTCACAGCTCTGGATGCTGAGCAGGGGAAGGCTTTGTGCTCAGGCAGGGAGCTGTTTGCTCCCATGGCAGCATCTTCAGGGGGAATTCTGAACCTGGTGCTTCCCCCCACCGTGCTGCAGGTTCAGTGGGAACGTGCCCACCAAGAGGGCAGGAACACATCTAGGGGTGTGGTTACCTTATTTACATCCCTCATACCCCCAGCTCTGTGGGCACAGAGGTGGCTGTTCCATCAGAGCTGAGAGTCCCTTTAATAAGTGACCAAGTTGGCAGACTTATATTGGGAAGATTTTCCACTTCCTGGGTTAGATTTTTTTCTTTTTTAATCAGGTTTTGCAGTTCCTGATGTGTTTTGTTCTCTCCAAGATGCTTTTGCTTTGGGATCCTTGCTGTCCCAACACCACAGCCACTGCTGCCAGGGCTGTCCCTTGTCACTGTGGGGTGTCACTGGGACCTGTCTGGCTCTTGTGTGTGTGGAGACCCCTGTAGGGAGCCCCTTGGAAGCCAGATTTGTTCCTGCTGTCACTGATGGTCTCCTTGTCCCCCTGTTGATGGGATCCTCCCACCAGCCCTACTGGGAGTGGGGCAGCTCTGTCATCTTTGCCCCACAAAGTGTTTTGGCACCACCCAAGGAGGGCAGGACAGTGTCCTTGGAGACTCTCCCCTTCTGGAGACATGGAAATCCTCCACTTGACCCTGGATTCTCCTCTCTGTGGTGCCTTCAGGGCACTGCCAAGCCCAGCCAGAGTTCAATCCAACTTCTAGGGACGAGCTCTGCCACAGCTGGAGTGTGAAACCACAGCTGAACTTGGCCACCGGCTCCTTCTGCCCTTCCTGGAAGGGAATAAACCCAAGGCAGATGCCCAGACTTGGAAAACCTTCTGAGATCCAGCAGGTCTCTGTCCTGTCAGAGGACAGAGTGTTTGATACTGGAGCAGCTCAGCTCAGCCCATGCCTTTGGTGTCTTCTGGCCAGGATGAACCTCCTCAACACCTCCAGGGCCTCTCAGACAGGTGTGACCATCCCTCCCCTGGCAAGGGCGGGACTGCTGGACTGACCTAACACAAAGGCTTTAGGCCCAGGTGGGCATTTTGATCACTCCCAGAGTGTGAGCACCTTCAGACCAACTTCTCCATCTACGTGGGTGGAGATTTTTGGAAAAGACCCCTGTTCTTCCCTTCCAGTGGGCATGGAGCAGCGCTCTGCTTCCAGAGGGTTTCAGATGTTTAGGAAAGTAGTCTCTTCTTCCCTCTGCACACTGAGGACCAAGCAGGGAATGCAAAAGTAACATTAAAAATTAAAAAATAAGGACAAGGTAAGCCTGTGCAACGCTGTGGGTTTAGAACCCTGAGTGGGGCAGTGAATATGGGCTGAGATTTGAGTTCTGCTTGTCCCTGGGGAGAGTGGATCCTGCCAAACCCCCTCACTGAGAAACCCCCTTGGAAAGATTTTTCCGTGTCAGTGGCTCAGGGCAGGAAGCTTGGAGTTGTGGCTGCTTGGAAAAGGCAGATTGAGGAGCAGCTGAACCCAGTAAATCCCAGTTTACACCCAGTAAAAGCTGGAGCTGTGTTGTTACACACTGAGCCTCAGAGGTGCTGCCTGTGGAAAACTCCAATGCCTGCAAGAATTAAGGGTGGGGGGAGGCAGGAAAGTCTTGGGATTTGGGCAGGAATGGATTTTCCTGGGCCATTTCCTCTCTGCCCTTGGCTACTTCTGCAAGGAACTCCATCACTGAGGCTCATTCCTCTCATAATTCATCTCTGAGCCGTCACGGTTTGCTGGTTAAGTAGAGGGGGAGAGATTTATGGGATGGAAATGCTGAAAGATTGTGGCAAATAGGATTTTAGCAACGGGGAGAAGTTGCCAGATGAATTCATCTCCTTTATTTTTGTGTTGCTTTCTGCTTTCAGCTCATTTGGCTCCAAATGAGCCAAGGAATGGTATTTCTTTGTTGGCAGCCTTGAGAAAGCTCCAGAGTTGTGACAACGCAGGGCTGGGCTTCCCAGTGATGCCTTTTGTGTTCTCGTGGGCTTCCCAGTGATGCCCTTTGTGTCCTTGCAGCCCTGATGGGTTATTTTTCCCACCTCCCTTTCCCACATCAGCGTGTGGTCCCCACTCTGCAGAGAAGCTAAAAGTGTGTTAAAACCACGTGTGTGCCGTGCCTGCACCCAGGATTCAAACTCCCTGTGCCCATGACAGTGGTGAGAGGTTTAGAAAGGTAACTTTAATTTTCTTTTCCCTTTTTTTTTCCCTTTCTTCTGCAGGGGATGACCCCCCTCATGTATGCCTGTGCTGCTGGAGACGAGGCCATGGTGCAGATGCTGATAGATGCTGGAGCAAATCTGGATCTCCCCGTGAGTAACAGGGGACCCGTAATTATTCCTGTGTGAACTGACAGGAGCAGCCATGAAACCTCTCCAAGGAGCTGAAGGCTTCAGCTCTGGAAGCTGGACTTTGTTTCAGGAACCATTCCTTGAGGGATTTGGGAGTGGGGAGAACCCAAACCTCTTGGAGCCCTTGCATTGCCAAGTCTAATAGGCAGGGGAGAGGGGGTGGAGGAGAGGAGAAACCAGTCAGCCCAGTAAAAAGGGGACTGGGGGGTGGCAGTGCCCTCTGAGTGGCTCGGAGGGGAGGGCACAGGGGGCAGTGAGTGGCTGCTTCCTTCTGTTGTAAATGACCACATGGAATGGCCAAGTCACTCAGCAGAAAAGGGTAGTTTGAATTGTATAGGTCATGAAAATTACAGAGTGAAAAAAAGGCAGTGCTGGGTGTCCCACAGAGTCACTGCTGTGTCAGGAACACCCCCTCAGAGCTCACAGGCTCTGCTTATAGACAGTCAAAACATACGTGTTCTTTATTTCTTGTTAAATGATTGCCTTTTAAATCTTCTCATCTGACTCTGCCTGGTGCTTCTTGGTACTCACGGGTCAGGAAGGATTTGTGATATTCTCAGCTTAAATTTTTACTTAGGCTCTGTTGCTTAATTCTGTATCTCTCCTATGGGGGTTCTTCCCTCCTTATCCTGATTGGTCTCTATCCCTGTTGTGTCGAGGTACCCAGCTTAATCTTCATTTCCATCGTATCTCTCTTGTATCAAAAGGCTGTTCAGTCCTTAACTTTGGCTTTCTTCTTTTACTCCTTTTTATATGTCAAACCAAGTTCATGACTTGCTTTCAGTTGTTTCATCTTTAAGCAAAGTTTCATCTCCNGGTTCCCAGCACATCCCCCCGGTTCCCCTCGGTGCACCCCGACAGCCGCCGCTGGACCGCGCTCACCTTCGCCGTCCTGCACGGGCACATCTCTGTGGTGCAGGTGAGATTCCCGGTGGGAATGTCCCCCCCTTTCCCATCCAGGACACGTGGAAAGGTTGGAGTGAAGGGCTGGGAGTCTCCCCGCTCAGCCTTCCTGGGCACCCAGGGGTGTGTGCCCCAGTGCTGGGTGATTCTGGTGGGAGCCTTTTGGGAAACGAGGAGGGTGGAAAGGGGGGGGTGGAATTCCTGGCTGGGATTTGGTGGTGGGACACAGTGGGTTTCCTGGTTTTCCTTGGATTTCAACATGGGGAACCAGGGCTTGCTGCTTCTCAAACAGTCCTGTCTTTGGGGTTGGTTGGAGCAATGGGTGCATCATGATCACTGCCTAATCAGGAGATATTAATGGGTTTATACATTTATGTTCCTGGCTGGGATTTGGTGGTGGGACACAGTGGGTTTCCTGGTTTTCCTTGGATTTCAACATGGGGAACCAGGGCTTGCTGCTTCTCAAACAGTCCTGTCTTTGGGGTTGGTTGGAGCAATGGGTGCATCATGATCACTGCCTAATCAGGAGATATTAATGGGTTTATACATTTATGTTCCTGGCTGGGATTTGGTGGTGGGACACAGTGGGTTTCCTGGTTTTCCTTGGATTTCAACATGGGGAACCAGGGCTTGCTGCTTCTCAAACAGTCCTGTCTTTGGGGTTGGTTGGAGCAATGGGTGCATCATGATCACTGCCTAATCAGGAGATATTAATGGGTTTATACATTTATGTTCCTGGCTGGGATTTGGTGGTGGGACACAGTGTGTTCCCTCATTTTCCTTGCCTTTCAGCAGAGGGCCAGGGCTTGCTGCTTCTCAAACAGTCCTGTCTTTGGGGTTGGAGAAGTGGGTGCATCATGACCACTGCTTGATCAGGAGCTTTCTGACAGGAGATATTAATGGGTTTATAAATTCAGTGTGCTGATTTCGGCTCTAATGGCAGCAAATCATCTGTGACTTGCTTTCTAATCCTGGCAAAGTTGCAGGGATGGGGCTTTACCCAGTGGTGGGATTGGAACCTGGGGCATCCTCCCTGCTCCCTTTGCTGGGGAATTAACAGCAGGGGCAGCACAAGGGAGCGTGGAGTGCTGGGAATCCCACCCAGACTTCCAGAGGGATGGAAAACTGATCCCAGCAGATGGGCAATTGCTTGATGAGTTTAATTTACCTTCTGCTTAAAGTGGGGGAGGGGGGGTGTAAAAAAGAGATGTCTAAGTAGATGGAGGCTGCCCACCCTCATCTTTTGTTTGTGTACATTTGTAAGTAATTATAAAGATGAAATTCCACCTGGCAAAGAGCCTGGGCAGCCTCAATTTGCATGGAAAACAGGAGCTGGATTCTCCCGGGAGATGGAGCCAAGTACAGCCGAGCTCCTGCTGCACTGCATTGCCACAACACCCTGGTGGGTCCTCCCAGTGCCCTCTGCCAGCCCCACCTGGCCAGGGAACATCTCCAGCCCCTCCTGTCCTGCTCCCCTTCATCCAGGAGGGCTTTTATTCCCCCTCACATGGCATCTCCAGGGGTTCAGTGACAGCAGGTCCTGTGTGGCAGCTGCCAGAGCTCCTTCTCCAGGCTCTGGGGTGGCAGCAGGGGATTCTCTGGAGGGGGAACCCTCAGCAGGAAGCTGAGCGAGATGGACTTGTGTGCTCGAGAGAAGCTCTGATTGCCGAGCTCTTTGGAGGAGGTGGGAAATTACATCTGCAAAGGCAGGTTCATAAAGGAGGTCAGAAGGAGGAGGAGATGCTCTCCAGGCTGCCAGCTGAGCCCCTTTCCAGCATGAACTCCAACACTGAAAGCACAGTGAGCAGAAAAGCGAGTCAGAGCCTTCTGAATGGGTGCTCATGGTGAGGAAGGAGGGAGGAGAAGCAAGAGAAAATCGCCTCATGGTTGATATTTTGCTTCAGCCTTCGAGACAGGTCGTGCCCTCCTCCCCCTGAGTCCACTGGTTTCCCTTTCTAACACCCAGCCCCTTATGTTTTGTCCCTCTGACCTGGGCTGTGCCCCCTCCCTGTGCCTCCTGCAGCTGCTCCTGGATGCTGGTGCCCACGTGGAGGGCTCTGCTGCCAACACTGGAGAGGACAACTACGCCGAGACGCCCCTCCAGCTGGCCTCGGCTGCAGGTGAGCTCCCTGGGGCCTCACACCCTCCCTCTCCTGCTTCCACAACCCTGGTGGGCCCCCAAGATCTGCTTTGCCACCTGGTCCCCTCATTTTTCTCCTCCCAGAGGCCACCCCAGCAGAGCTGAGGGCACCAAGTGCTTTGCAGCCCCATGTCCAGTCCAGGCACGTCGTGGGGCTGAGCAACATCCAGAGGCAAAAAAAAACCCCAAAACTTAACAAATTTAAATCCAGACTGGGGAAAAATAACTGTCCTGTTATTAGTTTTTATTATTAATATGTTATTATTAAATGTTATTGGTTTATTAAGTGAGTCTTTGCATTTCTTGGAGGGGGCTGGCAGGAGTTGAGCATCCTGGGGATGAGCCTGTGCTAGCTGGTCCTTCTCGACACTTTTCACCTCTTAACTGGTTTTATTTTATTTTTTATCCCCCCTTCCTTAACTTCTTTCTGCTTCATTTTTGTGCATTTGAGTCTCTGGCTTGCTCTTCTGTCATCCCCTTCCCTCCTCCACCTAAAGAGAAGGGAGTGAGGACCTCTCCACTCTCACCACTCCCACATTTTTCGGTGCTCTCCGGGAGGAACCATCCCAATGTTTCTGCCCCTCTTCCCCCAGGGAATTACGAGCTGGTGAGCCTGCTGCTGAGCAGGGGTGCAGACCCCCTTCTGAGCATGCTGGAGGTCAATGGCATGTCCTCTTCCCTCCACGAGGACATGAACTGCTTCAGCCACTCGGCGGCACACGGCCACAGGTAGGACCTTGGTCCTCTCCCAGATGTGTTTTCCTGCCCTGTTGGGCATTGCTGAGTGGCCTGATGGCCCAAAGCCTTGGGTGTGCAGCTCAGGAGGTGCTGCTGAGGCTCTCCTGGGAACAACCACGTTCTGGAGGAGCAGTTCCTCAGCCTGTTCTGGTGCAGGGGGTGCCTTTTAGGCAGGAGTTTTGAGCTGGTCGTTGCTCTTCTTTCCATCCCTTTGAGGAGAAAAGAGATGTAAGACTTCATTATTCAGGAAACGTCATTTTACTAAGAGTAAAGGGCTTTATATTTTAGTCAGAAGTAAAAAACACAACCAAGGTCTTTGCTTTTTCGTAGTCTCTCTTTGCTAGTGTGGCTCTGCAGCACTGGGAGTGAGCAGACTAAGGGCAGGTTGTTGAGATCCTGGTTGGTGTTCTGAGACAGGGCTGGTAAGGGGACAGGAATCATCTGCAGCAGGAGCTGGTTGACTGCACCTCTGGTGTTTGGATTGCCAACCAAGAGATGAGGCAGTGAAGTGCTGAACAGCCAGCCTGGCCTTTCCAACCCTGTTGGCAGGGTGGTTATTTAGAAATAGGACACTCCTTGCAAGCTCTTCCAGAAATCCTTCTGTTCCCAGAGCAGAATGTCAGTGTGGGAAGCCAATTAAAACAGCCCTGACAGAAACAGGGAGAGGGGCTGAGAGATCCAGCCCAGGGAATAACAGCTCCCTTGAACCCAGCTGTGCTTTAGGACCAAAAGTGCACCTCCAGGTCCATCTCCCGGCTGGATACACCTGGGGGAGTATCCCAAGCTCAGATGAGGCCCAGAGTGCCAAGCTGGAGTGACCTAATGTGGTTATTGACAGTGTGAAACCACAAACACCCTTCTGTTCCCTGCTCTGTTCCCCTCCCACCATGCAAACCGGGACATTCGAGGTTTGTTCTCCCCTGGGCCAGGACAAGGGGGATCCTAAAACCCCAGATGGAGTGGCTTTAACCCCAGGGGGTGGTGTGGGTGGAAGCAAAGCCACCAGGCAGGGGCAATGCAGCAGCCCAGCCCAGTGCTGGGTGGCCTTGCTGGGGCTGGGAACGTCTGGAGCAGATGGTTCCAGCTGCCTGAGGGACACCAGTGATGCAAACTGGACACAAACAAGAGGAGTCTCCTTCCTGCAAGCCCTGTGTGGAATCCCAAACAAGCCCACCCCACCAGAGGGGCACAGGGGGTGTTTTAGGGGGGCACCAGGATGTGGGGTGGGGAGGCACAAGGTGGGGGGGTTCAGCGCTGGGTGGCTGGGAGAAGGTGCCCACAGCTAAACCACCACAGTGCTGTCTGAATGCCCACTCAGTTGATTGATTAATACGAATATGAATACATTCATTTTATATTTTTCTTTCTATTATTGCATTAATATAAATGAAATGAACAGAGTGACCTCTCCCCCCACTGCAGGAACGTGCTGCGCAAGCTGCTGACGCAGCCCCAGCAGGCCAAGGGGGATGTGCTGTCCCTAGAGGAGATCCTGGCGGAGGGGGTGGAGAGTGACACCTCGAGCCAGGGCAGCTGCAGCGAGGGCCAGGTGAAGCTGTGCAGGACACGGATGAAGGCTCTGCAGGAGGCCATGTACTACAGCGCGGAGCACGGCTACGTGGACATCACCATGGAGCTCAGGGCTCTGGGTAAGCTCCTCGCTTCTGGAAGCTCTTGGCACGTTGGAGGGCTTTAAAAAGCTTTTTCCCCTCTGCCCCTTTCAGCTGGGGGGGAGCGCTGAGCCCCAGCTGTGCCAGGTTGTGGCATGGAAATGAGTGGTGAAGGCTCCTCAGCGATCATGGTGTGGGGTGTCCCTCGCTCTTGGGTGGGTCTTCTGTTCCCACCTAGAAGAGGGACATAGCTCTCTGTCAGGCACTGCCACCTGAGGTTCAGGCAGGAATCACATCAGATTAAATGGTTTAAGGGGAAAGGAGAAATCTGGTGGGAAGGTGGGACTGGGAAGCTTGTGCGTTACGGGTTGGCAGGAGGGAAGGACCCCTCACACATTTGGGGGGAGGGTCCTGTGTTGTCCCCCGTGTTGTTACAAGCTCAGTTCAAATTTATTTTGTGGTTCTGACCAATGCTGGAGCTCAGAACGAAATTGGGAGTCTCTGGTCCTTAACAACCAGTTAATGAAGTTCCAGTTTATGATCCTGGCACCAATCCTTTGCTTCATCTGTCGGTGACCCAGTTCAGTCACCTCTGATACCAAAGATGTGTGTGCTGTTGGGATGTGTGTAATGATGTCCTCCAGTGCTGTAGCAGCAGGACTGGAAGCTCCCAGGTGCTTCAGGAAGTCCTCTGTCCCTCCTGTGGCTGCAGGGGTCCCCTGGAAGCTCCACGTGTGGCTCGAGTCCCTGCGCACCACCTTCTGCCAGTGCCGCTACTCCGTGGTGCAGACCCTGCTCAGGGAGTTTGTCACCATCAAAGAGGAGGACTACAACGAGGAGCTGGTCAACGAAGGGCTGCAGCTCATGTTTGACATCCTCAAAACCAGCAAAGTGAGTGTGAGTGGGAACAGCAAGTGTTGGGGGTGTTGGTCGAGGTGGTGCCCAAGTGTCCCCCCTGGAGTGGTGGCCCTGGTGGCATTGGCCTGGGTTCATGCACAGTCCTGAAGGGCACACCCAGGGGAAGCTGAGGAGCAGCTCCAGCTCCTCATTCCTCCCTAAGTGATCCTTTGGATCACTTTGTTCAACTCTTTGTTCAACTGAAAGCCAGAGATGTAGCTGAGGGGGTGGCTGGGAGCCCACCCTGGTGTCTGACCCCACAGCAGGAGTGAGGAGGTGCTGCTGAGGACACACCGGTGGGCTCAGCTGCTCCAGGGGAGGGCAGGGGTGAGCTCTGCAGGTGGACTCTCCTCTGTTGCCCAGAGAACTCTGCCCTGGGTGGGGGGGGAAGGCTGTCCCTGCAGAATGCACTGCTGCCACCTCGGGGAGGGCTGAACCAGCACCCCTGAACCCCCCAGGTGTGCCATGACCTGTCAGCAGTGAACCCCCCAGGTGTTCCAGGTGTGCCGTGACCTGTCAGCAGTGACACCTGAACCCCCCAGGTGTGCCATGACCTGTCAGCAGTGACACCTGTCCCTCCCTCCCCCAGAATGACTCCATCAACCAGCAGCTTGCATCCATCTTCACCCACTGCTATGGGAGCAGCCCCATTCCCAGCATCCCTGAGATCAGAAAGACTCTGCCAGCTCGCCTGGGTAAGGTGCCCCCTCCCCAGGGGAGGGCTTAGTTTGGGGGTTTAGCTTGGTTGTTTTTTTTTAAATAGTCACCCTTTTTTATCCCCCCCCACTCTTACCCACCAGATCCTCACTTTCTGAACAACAAGGAGATGTCTGATGTGACTTTCTTGGTGGAAGGAAAGCTCTTCTATGCACACAAAGTGCTGCTGGTCACGGCGTCCAACAGGTGAGGCACCGACCGGGGGCACAATGGCCAGGACCTCCTGAGCCCTAAAAACGTGGGCACCACTTGGAGTTTCCATATCCAGCCCTTCCCCGGGCAAGGGGCTCCAGGGAGACCCTTTTCCCTGGGGGAAGAGACCCTTTTCCCTGGGGAAGGGGTTCCAGGGAGACCCTTTCCCTTGGGGAGGGTGTTCCAGGGAGAGCTGCACTTGCTGCAGCTTTCCAGGACCCTCAGAGTGACCTGGAACACTTGGAATTCTGAGTTCCTTTCCCTGTTATTGTCACAATAACAGGTTTTTCCAGCTGGGATTGGATCAGCCCCAAGCACTTTACAGGTTAAATTGTCCCTGAACTAAAATAACATTTAAATTGGAAGAAATAGTTTGATTTTCAGCTTGCAGACAAGAACAGGGAAGGATCTTGGTCAGGAGGGTGATGACTGTGTGACACACTAACACAGCAATCTCAAAGTTAATTGAAATGTAATTAACTCTGTTAAAATCATTGCCAGGTTTAAGACATTAATGACCAATAAAACAGAGCACGATGGCCATGGCAGCAAGACTGTGGAGATCAGTGATATGAAATACAACATTTTCAAGGTATGGAAACTATTTATTCTACTTGTGCTTTATTCTTTTTCATTTTCTCACCTTTTTTCATCTTCTCACCTCCTTGGAAGGTAAGATGAACCCAAGGAGTAGGGTCAGAGGTGGTTTACAAGTAGAAAGGGAGTTCCTTTCAATACATCAGAATTTTAGGATCCTTCTCCCAAACTTCTCAGGTAGGACCAACCTTAAAAGAGAATCCTCCACTCCATATTCTTGTTAGGCAGCTGACTCTTCCATAGAGCAGGAGAAACTGGTCTTCTACTGAAAAGTACTTTGAGACTTTTAAGACACCATTTCTGTACTTTTTGCAGCACCATTTTCATGCTGTGCTGAACAAAAAGTCACTTATTTACAGCAGGAGGATTTCCAGGCTCCATGTGAATTCAGCTCAGTGGTGTCCCAGTCAGGAAAGGCTCAGAATTGAGAATTTCTGGGGTTTTCTGATGTTTCCATCCTTGGTGGACCTAAAGGAGGTTCGTTCATGATGCAGAGAAAGCAGCAGGTCACGACACACCCAAGTTAAAAACCAGGGCAGGGAAATGTGATTTTCCAGAGGTGCACTGAAGGAAGGCACAGCACAGGGAGAGATTGGGGAGTGAATTGAAACAGTGAAATATTTCAGGGTTTATTGAACAGTTTGGTGGCAGGTGCCACCTCAGTGCCAGGGCAGGATGCTGAGTTTCACTGCACCAATACATGGAGTTGTAAATACACCTGGCAATGGAAAAAGGTCAAAGCCAGAAGTTTCAAAGGTCCAAGCCAACAGCTTGGCTTTGTTGCTGCCCCTGTGAGGAAGGGTCAGCACAGCCTGCAGACCCCACTGCTGCTTCCCCAGCTCCCTCCCTTTCCACCAGCAGCTCCAGCCCCCAAAGGCTGGGGGGGTGTGGGCTGGGAGGGGGGTGAGCAAAAGCAGGTCAAAGAGCACAACTTGTCTCTCCTCTCTCCCTCTCCCTTCAAACAATTCAACCTTTTCCTCTGCCCTCTTTGGGGAGGGGCTGGAGGCTGATTTAGATGCCCAGCAAGGGAGGGCAGGTGGGTGGGAGGTGCCCAGGGTGGGCTCTGCAGGGCCAGCAGTGCTGCTCACAGGCACTGTCACCCTCAGCAGGGCTTCTTGTAGGGCTTCAAAGGGAAGACACTGCCAGAAAACAGCACATCTGCAAAGTTAGGGAGGGGAAAAAAAGGCACCAGTGGAGGTGAGAACCAGCCTGGGACAGAATTGCCATGTGCTCAGGAATTACCATGTGCACAGCCATCAGCAGCTCCTGGGGGGACTTCAGAGGTGACTCCATGCCTGGCCTTCTTCCCATTGCAGATGCTGATGCAGTATTTGTACTACGGAGGAACAGAGGCCATGGAGATCCCCACCTCTGACATCCTGGAGGTGAGTGGTGGGACCTTGCCAAGGGTGCTGGGGCACAGGCAGGACCCAGGAGCCTCCAGCAAAGGTTCCTTCCAGGCCAGGAGTGTCCCTCAGCCTTGGAAAGGAGCTGAAAAGCTTCCAGACATCACTGCCTGGTGGGCCTGTGACCCAGAGACACTTGTGGAGGAGGCTTTGCTAGGAGGGGAGATGTGTCTGTCCGTCCATGCTGCCCTGTCATGAGGACTTGGCCATGACCAAGGGAGTTGGGAGCTGTTCCAAGAGGAGATGATGCCTTCCTTTTGCCTTCCCCTAAGCCTCCTGATCTCCCCCAGCCTCTCCCTTGTCCCCACAGCTGCTGTCAGCTGCCAGCCTGTTCCAGCTGGATGGCCTCCAGAGACACTGTGAGATCCTCTGTGCCCAGACCATCAGCATGGACAACTCGGTCAGCATCTACAAATATGCAAAGGTGGGTGCCAAAGGCCCTGGTGGTGTAGGACTCCAGTGGGACTGCAGGATTCCTCCCAGAGGAGATGGGGCTGCAGGTCCTGCTCAGCCCTGGGGGGCGCAGTCATGGATTGGGAGATGGATGGATGGATGGGATGGGGGAGATGGATGGATGGGATGGGGGAGATGGATGGATGGATGGGATGGGGGAGATGGATGGATGGGATGGGNATTGGGGGAGATGGATGGATGGGATTGGGGGAGATGGATGGATGGGATTGGGGGGAGATGGATGGATGGGATGGGTGGGATTAGGGGAGATGGATGAATGGATGGGATGGATGAGATTGGGGGAGATGGATGGATGTGACTGGGGAGATGGGATGTGGGATCCCTCCCCAGCTGCCCCAGCCCCCTGATCCAGCAAGAGCAGCCAAGCCTGAGGGATTCAGGTCCTGGGAGAGCAGGGGGGGATGGATCCCTGCACAGCAATTCCAGAGGAAAGCCTTTCCCATCCCTCCTGCTCTGGAATTGGCTCCTTACCCTTCCTGAAGGAGCAGGCACTGGTGGGTGGCAGAGAGTCACCTCTGGGGCAAAGAAGCTGTGTGATTTACATCACACAGGATCAGAAATATCTAACTATGGAAATATTCAATACATGTATAAATATTAAATACAGTTCTGTATACACCAAATTTTTACATACATTTACATAAAAGTAGGAGAAGAAGGAGATGTTGGAGAGGGGGAAAAAAGCAGGAGAAGAAGGAGATGTTGGGGGGGAAAAAGCAGGAGAAAAAGGAGATGATGGGAGGGGAAAGCAGGAGAAAAAGATGATGGGGGAAGAAGCAGAAGAAAAAGGATATGGTGAGGGGGGGAAAAGGCAGGAGAAAAAGGAGATGTTGGGAGGGAAAAAGGAGATGTTTGGGGGGGAAAAGCAGGAGAGAGGAGGTGTTGGGAGGGAAAAAAGCAAGAGAGGAGATGTTGGTGGGGGAAAAAGGAGAGAGAATATGTTGGAGGGGGGAAAAAAGCAGGAGAGAGGAGATGTTGGGGGAAAACAGGAGAAAAAGATGATGTTGAGGGGGGAAGAAAAGCAGGAGCAAGGGAGATGTTGG
>VXAU01002658.1:478316-496517 GCA_013399695.1 Formicarius rufipectus | reverse complement strand
AGAAAAGCAGGAGAAAGGGAGATGATGGGGGAAAAACTAGGAGAAAGATGTTGAGGGTGTGAAAAAGCGGGAGAGAGGAGAGATGATGAGGAGGGGGAAAAATGCAGGAGAAAGGAGGAGATGATGTTGAGAGGGGAAGAAAATGAGGAGAATGATGTTGAGGAGGGGAGAAAAGCAGGAGAAAGGGAGATGATGGGGGAAAAACTAGGAGAAAGATGTTGAGGGTGTGAAAAAGCGGGAGAGAGGAGAGATGATGAGGAGGGGGAAAAATGCAGGAGAAAGGAGGAGATGATGTTGAGGAGAGGGGAAGAAAACGAGGAGAAAGATGTTGAGGGGGTGAAAAAGCAGGAGAGAGGAGATGATGCTGAGGAGGGGGGAAATGCAGGACAGAAGAGGGGATGATGTCGAGGGCTGCAGTTGAGGGCTGGGCTGTACAGGAGGAGCTCAAAGCAACCTCTCCCTCCCTCCCTCCCTCCCTCCCCCAGATCCACAACGCCCCCGAACTGGCCTCTTTCTGCGAGGGCTTCTTCCTGCAGCACATGAGCTCCCTCCTGGAGCAGGACTCCTTCAAGCAGCTCATCTACAGCAGGACCAGCAAAGTGCAGGGTTTGGACCCTCTGAGGGACCTGCAGGTGGCCCTGGCCGGGCGCCTGCACTCGGTGTACGTCACCTCCAGGGTGTGAGCCCCCCTTCTTCTGCTCTCCTGGCTCCCTCCAACCCCCCTGCTGCAGCCACCCCCGTGGCCAGGGGGCTGAGGGAAGGGGGTTCTTTGTGCTGCTGCTGCCCCCAGGAGACCCCCTGGCACGGCAGGGACCAGGGCAAGGAGCTGGAGCACAGAGCCCTTCCCGTGGATGCTGCAGGGAAGGGGCAGCTCTGCCCAGCCCCGACCACCCAGGACGTGGGGGTTGAGTGTCTCCACACCACAGACAGATGTTTGCCACAGCAAAAAAGGGCTGCCCAGAAGTTTTCTGCTGAGCCAGTGGCCCCAGAGTGGTTCAGTACCACCACCACCCGTATGGACATGGACACTGACTGACTTTAACTGCCCCCCCCCCCCCCCAACAATGTTTGCACCTTGAGAGAGCTATTTTGTATGTTCCAAGCTGAGTAGAAGCTAATACTAACTCTGAGCTGACTCACTCTTGAAGCCTTACATGAAGAAGCCAGCTGGGGAAGGGAGGGAGGGGAGAGTTGGGGCTTGGTGTGATTTTTCAGTACAGTTTCACTGTGTTGTTAATCTGGATCTGATTTGAGGAGATAAAAAACGGGCTGTCTGCCCTTTCCACAGTCCAGGTCTGAGAGTTCTCCCTTGCTTTCACCTTCTGGCCATCATCTGAGACCTCCCACCATGAGAGACACTTCCTGGCAGACTCAGGTGTAGCAGGAGCTGTGCTCCAACCTGCCCAACTGCACCACCGGCAATAAAACCCTCCCCAAGAGCCTGAGGAGCACAGAGCTCAGGGCTTGGGTCTCTCTCTGGAGCCCAGTTGGGATCAGCAGCTCTGCTCTCCACTTCCACATGCATGGAATGCTGTTTCCACACCTACACTACCTCAGGAGGTCTGGGCACACCTGGCAGGTTCTTGGCTGCCCAAGAATCTGACCCAGAGCCAGGAGGAGGTGCCTCGACTCCCAATGCCCAACATTCACATTGTCCCCTTGGTTTTTCCTCCCTGGTTCACAGGTGGTTCTGCTCCAAAAGGCCTCACTGCTCCCACCTGACTTTAGTTCCCAAAGCAATGTTTTCCTGGGTGTATTTTAAATAATCCCAGCCACAGGAAGGCAGTTTGGGGGTGTTCAAACACAGACCTTGCTCTCCCCAACAGCTTTAAGGAAAAGCCCTCCAGCTCTTCCCACTGAGCACCCACCAAAAGCATCATTCCCACCAAGACACCTCCAGTCATGGGTGGAGGAGGAGAGGAAGCCCAGTGTTCAGTGGGGCTCTGTTCCTTCTTAGAAACTCAATTAATGACAATTATAAACTCAACACACTGGAAGAAAGAGCTGCGTCCAAGCTCCAAAGCACAACAGGCTTTGAGCAGACAAAGGGAAGGAGCTCCCACAACTCCTCCCAAACAACCCCATCCCAACCTGGCCTCAGTCCTGCAGGACTCCCACAAGGATTTCCAGCTGACAAGGGGGTCACAGCTGCTTCTGACCCCCCAGAACCTATTTATTAGCAGAAAGCCATCCCGGGGGATCACAATCATCACTGCTCTGCCTGAGCAACACCAACACACCAGGCTTGGTCTTGGCAAGTATTTTCAAGTAGCTGCCTGTACAAATATGTAGGTCCTCTTTTGTTGCTGTAATATTACAATGCTTTGTTAACTGTACATTAATGTTGTCATTTATGTAAATGTACCTGGATTTTATTAACAACCTAATTTTAAAATACACAGTTGCTGTCATTTATTCTGCTCTTCCTTGAAACAGTGGTGGGGGGAGAAGAAGCAACATACTTGAAGACACTTTGGTGGAAAAGGGTGTTGCAATTTAAGCATCTTAAATCTGTTTTGGTGTATATATACACATGTGATTTTAAGGATTAAGAGTCATTCATTTCCCCCTTCTAGGCTCAAACATTTTTCGAAGTGCTAAGTTTAACTTGCATTTTCTCTTGCAGGGGTGAGCTGACCTGCTTTGCATCAGAAAGCAGCAGCTGGGAGTGCCCGAGACAAGCCCTAATTCCAGGATTCTCTGCAGCAGGAGGGACAGGGAGGGTTAAAGTCACTCACACCCCAGAGATACTTAAAAAAAAAAACCCGCAGGTGACCCTTCCCTTGGTGTCACCAAAGGACCCCAAAGGCCAGGAGGGCTCTGGCTGGGGCACCCAGGGAGGGTTGATGCCAAGCGGCATTGCAGACCCGCTGGCAGCCCAGCACAGAGACAGGGGCACAGGACACAGCTGAGAGGTGAGAAGCACAAGTGCTTAAGAGCAACAATCTGACCCAGAACTGTCATTTCCCCACCTCCTTTTCTTGGGAACCCCCCAGCACAGACACTGACTTGTTCCCTACAATTCCAGGAACGCCTCAGGTTCCCTTGGGAGCACTTGAACAGGTGGGTTAAATAGGAATGTCTTCTGAAACGCTGCCTGTGTTTCCCACAGTGCTGCCCCTGCAGTGAGTGAGTTCCTTTCCCCCCCCCTTTTTTCTTCCTCCTCCCTTTTTTCTTCTTTATCTTTTTTTCTTTTCCGTTCCTCCCCCCTTTTTTTTCCCATCCTCACTTGCTTTCTTCTCACACCTTCTTTTGAAATTTTCATGGGGATGCAAGTTACTAAGGGAAACAAAAACTAGAGCCATTTTTTTTTTCTCTAGTTAGTAAAAATTATTGAATAACTGGGCAGGTAGTATAAAGCAAGAGCATTTTGCCCAGCCTTTTGGGGGGAACTCAACCCTTCCCTGGCCACGCCAGCCCCATTTCAGGGAGCAGAGCAGACAAAGAGAACCCAGCCACCCCATGACAGGAAAATATCTGTGATCCAATGGAAAAAAAGGAGCAGCAGAAGGTTGATCCCCTTGCCAGCCAGGTCACATCTGCCCACCCCACCCCTGGGATGCTGCTTCCACTTCTGCCTCCCATCAGCCACAGCACTCCAGCAGTAGGCAATAGGGAGAGGGTCGACCTGCAGCCCCAGGAGCCCCTCCAGGACAGGCTGGGGGGTCTCAGCCAGCCCCCCAGACACCGATAGAGCTGGTTTTGGGGTGGTGCACAGCCCTGCCCACCCTGCACCAAGAGAGGCACAGCTGGGCTGGCTCAGCCCGGGCACAGGCACAACCTGCAGGGAAACCCAGGGCTGGGGAGGGTAGGAACCTGCTCCAGACACAGGGGGGAAAAACAGGCTCAAAACCACCTCCCAGATCCTAAAAACTCCAGGATGAAGAAAGTGCTCTCCCCATGGCACTCTGAGTGCGCTCCTGGCCCCAGAAAGGCTCCCACTCCTGCCTTGCAGCTGGATGCCATTCCAGCAGCCCTCGCTCCAGCTGCAATTTCCAGCCCAGCTTCCCTGCTGGAAAGCACAGAGAGGAAAATGTGGTTTGACTAGACTGGTTAAAAAAATTCAAACACACATCTCTCCTTTATTTTTAGTGCCTTAGGGCTTTTTTTTTTTTCCCCTCTGCTGTTCAAACAGCAGGAGACACAGGCAGAGGAATCCCAAAAGCTGCCAGGAATCCCAAAGTGCCTGTGGAAAACCTGAAGAGGAGCAGTTCAAGTGACTCCACACACGTGTCCTGTATTAAAAGCAAAGTTCTCCTCGAAGGCAGCTCCTCCTCACAAAGGTTGGGACACACCTGCAGCCCTAAATCCACTCCCACCCAGATCACACCCACCAGAGCAAGGGCTGCTCCACATCATCTCAGGTAGAGTACAATTCTATTAATTGTACAATTTAATTTTGCCCACTGTCTCCCACCCTGATTTACAGAGTTTCCAACCAGCCTGGCTGCCCTGGGGATGTTTCCAGAGATCAGCTCCAGTCCATCACCAGGAATTCCTCCTGTGGGCTTTCCCCAGCACACAGGTAGGAATGAGCTCCTAAAACACACCCATTTCTGAGCTCCCACAGCACGTGGTGTTCTGTGATAGAACTTCTCTTAAACCTCAAAAACTTCTCTTAAACCTCAGTTTTGAGCCCTTTAGCAGACCCAGAGTTTAACAGCCCCCCTCCAAACAAGTGCTGTCACCTCCACCCTGGAAGAAAGTTCAATCAGCATTTCCTTAGCACGAGGAGTCATCTATAATTCAAAAAAAGCCTTCTGACATCATCACCTACTGCACAGCAAGGCCCAGAGAAAGGAAAATGCTCCCACCTGGGTGATCAAATCCATCAGCCTGCTCAGGGGAGAGAATCCAAAGCACTGGGAGCTGCTTTAGTAGTGGTTTCAACAGGCTTTAAAAGGAGCCAGGAGGTTTTCAAAGCTCTGTCCGTTCAACACAATGGCATCTTGCTAAGCTGATGAAGGGCAGGGGGCAAGAACATCACCATCATCTTCCTCAAATGGCTCAAGGATGTAACTGGCTCAGGACAATCCAGAAAAAATCCAGCCCCCCATCTCCCTGCCCTTCCACTGCCCCCCAGCTCCTTGCAAACCACAGGCTGGTGGCTGTGCAAGAGTGGGACACGTGTGCAACAAATCAGACTCCTGGACAAGGAATAACTGCCCAGGAAGGAACTGTTTCTTTAAGGGTTGCTAGAAAGTGGAGCTGGGAGATCTGCAGGTAAATTTGATGCAGCTGATACCTATAAAATTAATTGGGCTGGTACCTTTAAGTTAATGTGATGCAGCTGATACCTATAACCTTAATTGGGCTGGTACCTGTAAGTCAATTTGATGGATGCAGCTGACACCTGTGAGTAAATCTACTAGAGCATCTAACAGAGTAAATCTGATAATGGTCCCTGTAAGCATGTTTAAAGGAGATGACAGCTGGAGTAAATTAGATGCAGCTGGGACCTGTAAGCAAATTTCAAGTTGCAGATACCTGTGAACACATTTAAAGGAGCTGATGGTTGTGGTAAATAAGATGCAGCTGGTACCTGTGAGGCTCCACAGCACAGCTGGAGACAAAAGTTCTGTCCCAAGACTTTCCAGCATGAAGCCACAACAGAACACATGGGGTGTGGGACAAGGACATTGATTCTCAGGCAAAGGTTTACCCTGGGTTTGAAGCCCCTGCAGCCTGACCCTGAGTACTCCAGCCCCAGGAATCCCAGTTCCAGACTGGTTTCTTTCTTGCCAGGCAGGGAGCAGAGGTGGGGGCTCAGGGGGTTGTGTGCCCAGCCTGAGGTCAAAGAGAAGATGACCACGACCAAGTGTGGATGTGTCAGTGCTGATTTCTTGGCTGCCTGCCCCCCAAATCTGTCCCCAGAGCCAAGCAGGGGGACACCAGTGAGTGCTCAGTGCCCAGCCAGCCCCCCAAAAAAGCACATCCCAGACCCCCCAGTGCCCCTGAGCCAGCAGCAGATCCCTGCAGGGCCTGACAGAGCTTCACCCTCTCTTGTCCAAACTCTTGTTTTAATAAAGCACAGAGCCCAGGAAGATGCAGGAAGTTTCCAGAGGGAGCTGCCCCCTTGCAATGAGGACTCTGGGGCTCCCAAAGCACCTTCACAACAGCCCAGGGCATTACAGTGCCCTGCTCGTGCTCTGCAGTCACACCTGATACAAAAATCTCCATACAGAAGCTCCTGGCAGTGTTCTTACATTAAAAAAAACCCACTTTAAAAATTCCTCTAAAGGCTTTTCCTTCCCTCCACCTCTCACCCTCCAAAAGAAAGTCTTTGCAATCAAGGGAAAACAGTACTTCTTAAGTACAGACCCAGCACTTGTTAATTCAAGGTCTCTGCTTGGCTTTAAAGTCATTTCTTCTTCTTCTGCTTTAGGTCTTTAGTCTTCCTAAATTTCTTCTGTGGCTTGGGTCCTCTTGCTGTTTCTGATTTTCTTTTCTTCTCACTGGGAAACAGGAACAAAATAGCTGCTAAAAACACACTGGACTGCACTTCAGCTGGGCAATTATTGTTGGAAAAAGGGGAGTGAGGGTCTGACATGCAAATACAGTCAGGAGAAAATAGTTCCAATTTCTTGGAAATTTAAATCGTTTAAACTTGGTGCTAGAGAAAGCAGGAGCCTCACTTGTGTTTTCTCGTGTCCTCAGAGTCCCTAGATGTGAATTTTGGGATCTGAATGCCAGAAGACATTGATTTTTAGCTCCTGTCATTGCTTTTCAAGCAGTGTGTGCTCAAGGCAGTTCAAGTCAGGCATGTGGAATTCAGAGTACCAGGGGAAAGAAATCACCACTGCCAGTTCTGAGCCTCCAGTTGAGTTCCTGCACTGGAGTCAGATCAGAGCAAACAGGACAGAGCTCTGATCTTCACAAGCACTGACAAGACTCCCTCGTTCCTGGAAGGCTCCTGGAAATCCACAGCTTCCAGAATTCAGGGCAAAAACCAAGCCATGAAAGGGTGGAATTGAGATCTTGGGGTGTCAGGCACCCCAGGAAGGGGAAGCAGGCAAGTCTCAGCTCTAGGGGAAAAAGGAGGAAAGACTCCACGCTGGGCAAGGCAGAAGAAAGAAGAGGGATGGAAATGCAGATGTTCTGCAGGGTGAAGCTCACATTTGACACAATTCTTCCCTGGATTTGTGTTCTCCCCTGTGGCTCCCTCCCAGTGCTAGTTCTCAAACCAAACAGGACAGTCAGGTGGAAGGGGGAAAGGGGATCAGCTTGTGAGTGTGCTCAGGATCAAGACTTCACCAGATCCTCAAACCAAGCCAGAATTAGCAACCCAGGTACAGGACGAGAGGAGTCAGAGCAGCACAGAGCCTGCAGGGGCTCCCAGCCTGATTCCCCCAGGAAAACTGGGAACCCCTCAAGGATCACTTGAACTCCCAGGCCTCCCTCTTTGGGGAAATGTGGCAATAAAGGGAGCAGAGAGGTGTCTGTGGGGTCCCTCCCTCACCTCTTCACGCTGACCATGGAGGCGTTGTGTCCCGCTTTGCTCAGCACCTCGTTCCACTCCTCGTCGTCCCCACGGATGATGTACCTGGCAGGGAAAGGGAAGCTCCAGTCAAATTGGTGGCACAGAGTGGGCAAAAAACAGGGGCATTCTGCTGGCAGGCACACCCCAAACATCCCTCTGTTCTATCAGTTCTCCGTAAACCTGCATTGGGAAGTGTTCAGCAAAGGGTCTCCTAGTGGAGAAGGGAAATCTGGGTCTACAGTGCCAAACAGGTGTGGAACAATGCTAAAACATGGAATTACAACTTGGAAAACGTTATTTTCCTGGTGTGACTGACTTGCAAAGCCATTTCAAATCCCTTCCATTCTTGTAGCTCTTCAAAAAAGACAAAGATGCAAAGGAGCTTTTAGTCCTTTTCTCCTGGCAGAGCCCAATCCAAAGCCGAAGCAGACAACCTGCCTGGGATGTCAGTGCAGCAAACAGCAGTTATGAGACAAAAAGGGGGAAGAGGAGAGAAAGAAATCTGCTGGCACTTGTGACTAAAAGCAGCTCTGGTTGGTTGCTCTTTTTTTCTTTTTCCTGTTGATTTTAGGGGTTTTATCGTGTTGGTTTGGGGTTTTTTTTGTTGTTGTTAGTGAGGACAATATTAAAATTGGCCTGTTTTCATGGAGTTGCAGCTGCTGGACAGCAACCAGCAGGGCCTGGGAATGCTGCTTGGAGGGAAACAAGGGCTATTTCTAGGAGCAGAGGAGACTGTGAAGTTAGAAACACTCCACAGCTTGTTTTATTGGTCCATATTTCACTACTAAGTAACTTATATATGTGTAAGATCAAGGCTGATCATTGCAGGGACACAGGCACACGAGACCTCAAAGGCTTTCAGCAGCAGAGCAGCACATTCTTATCCTGCTGCCAATCCTCATTTATTGATGTCTTTCAGACTGTGCCACTGCAACTCCAGCCCTGTGCACGAGTCCCCCAGAGACACAGCAGTGCCCTGGCATCCAAGTGGAAAGCAGGGACTCAGACACAACCACTCTTACTGGGTAAGGTCCATCTCCTTCAGCTTCAGCACTTCTTGCTTGTGCTTCTCTTGGAATTCCTTTGCAGCTTCCTCCTACAACAGGACAGCACAACAGATGCAGTAAGTCCTAAGTGCAACAGCAGTGGGAGGAAAATGCCATTCCCACTGAAATACCTCCCCTAAAACAAACCCCAGCTGATCCTGGAAGGCTCCTCTCATACAGCTGCATTTGGAGAGGATTTGTTCACACGTAATTGTAATTTTCTGTGAAAACCCCATGTTGCAGCCCAACAGAGCATGACTCCAGATGCCAACCTGGCAGGTTTTAACTACAAGAGAGTGACAGGCAGGAGGTGGAATTCTTTCCATCCCAGAAAACTGAGATTACCAGGCTTCTGCACTCGAAGGAATCCCACCAGGTGTTTACATGTGTGTGAAGGAGAAGGTTTGTACTCACCAAATCATCATTTAAAGACTTCAGTGTTGGCTCCATCACAACATCCTTCGTTGCTGCCATCTGCTCCTCCACAGCTTTCTCCTGGACTGTGTTGAACAGCTGCAAATGAAGTGACCCAACACATGTAAGACTTGCTGATGTCTCCTCTTGGTTATTGCTTTGAGATAAATCAATCAATAGGAAAGGCTGCCTGTCCTCAGGAAACTCTTCCAACCCTGTGAATGTGATCAGGCAGTTGTTTTGCCAACCTGCTGAAATCCAAAGCCCCAGGCTGCCCCCAGCTTTCATAAAAAGCATCAACCCACACCCAGGGAGCACTCAATGTAGAGAACTCAGAGATCCCAACATACTTTATGAAGCCTAATGTATCATCTCCACACTGAGCTACAGATGTGGGACTGCAGGAGCTTTGCTGCTGTATCCTGACCCTCAGAGAGAGGGGAAAACCACGAAGCCAGATCCAAAACTTCCCAGGTATTTCACTGGACTTGAGGCCTCCCTCTTCATACCACTGGGAAAGGACTTCTCCCAAGGAAAGCTGAGGTGCCACCAAGGCAGTGAACAGTGAAATGGCTCAGTGGCAACAGGGACTTGTTTGCTCAGGACATTCCAACACTCCAACCCACAAGACAAGTGCTGTTATTTGGGAGAACATTGCCCAGAGCTGTGGAATGGTTTGGGTGGGAAGGGACCTGAAGGACCATGGAGTGCCACGCCTCCTGCCACGGGACTTGGCAACTCAGTGCCACCAGTGCCTGGTTTTTCCACTGGGATTCTCCCACCTCTCCAGGATGCTCAGACAGTTACAGGGGACTGAAATCCACCCCTCCACTGGTGCCACAGCCCCTCTCAGCCCCGGCCTCCACCAAAGCCCAACCTGAAGCCTCACCTGCACCACTTTGCGGATGATCCTGTTGAAGAGCCCCATGAGCTGACTGCTGGGCAGCTCCACCTCCTTCTCCAGCTGCTCCAGGCTCTTGTGCTGCAGGCCAAGCCCTAGAAAAAGGGCCTGAGCAGGTGCCAGGTTAGAAGGTGACCCCCCAGGTGCCACCCCCAGCCCCCCAGGGCTGCCCTGCCCTGCCCTGCTGACCCACCGCCTGTGCCGCAGACAGGACCACGTCCCCCAGCTGCTGCAGGAAGAACATCCTGGCCAGGGCAGGCACCATGTCCATGATGAGGTGGTAGTCCACCATGTTGCAGGAGTACAGCTCCAGCCTCCTCAGGTCGTAGGGGGTGAAGAGGGACTCCAGCTCAGCTCTGCTGATGGCTGAGAGAGGGGACGTGCGAGAGAAACAGAGCAGGGTGTTCCTCAGGGCCAAGCCAGGGGTTGGCACTTGGTATTGGCCCTGAGAGCACTTGGAGGTCAGTGACTGTTCAGCAGCACCTGCAGGCTCCTGGGGATGGGGTGTTTGGGGTGCAGGAAACACCCCGGGGTGTCTGAGCCAGGGCTGGATGTGCCTTTGCAAGAGTGACTCAGGTTGGGAACCCCACCCAGCCAGTGCTGCTCCTGATGGAGCTCCAGCACCAACAAGGGGGCCCTGCTGGGTTGTGCCAGGTCAGGACAGGCAGACACACACCCCACGTGGAAACCACAGCCTGGAGACTGGGAGGGCTGACACACACATCAACCATTGGTCCTGGTTTGGCTGCAAAAGAGGTTGGTTCTCTCTTGCAGCAGCAGCCAGAAGGTTCTCAGCAGGGCAGCAGAAAGCCCACAGGGCACAGATCACCAAGTTCTCTCCAGAGGACTCTCCTCTGTTGAGGACATCGGGGAAACCAATTTGCTCCTGAGCCAGAAGTGTTAGAAATGCCTTGTCTGGCCCTTCTGGAACCAGTGCCTGCTCTTGGAAAGAGCATCACCTCCCCATGGCCACATTGCTGAGGACACTGCTCTTCCTAAGAAGCAAATTGCTGCTGGTCAAGGCTTCCCCTTCAGCTCCAGACTGCATCACCTGGCAGGTGTCAGCCTCCACCTGTGCTGTCACAGTCAGGAGCCCTCTCACTTCAGCTTGCTTAAATCTTCAATCAAAAAATGCAAGGGGAAAAAGAAACCCACAAAAAAAACCCAGGCAAAAAAAAACCCAAACAAACACCCCACCACTTGCTTTCAGTGGCAGAAAATGCTGGTTTGGCTTTGAAGTAAAAACAGAAGCGTTTTTCTGGATAACAGGAACAAACCAGGAGCAAACTTCACAAGACACATCCTAAAAGGGATGTCCTTGGGGCTGCTGAGCACCCCCCCAGAGTCTGACCTGCAGGATGAGGGTTACTCACGTGCTTGGGGCTGCTGCTTGATGTTTTTGTTCTGCAGGATATTCAGTGCCAGGGATGGGGAGAAGGTGCTGAACTGGTAGGAGAGCAGGGAAAGGAACCGCCTCCGAAAATCTGCGGGGCAGGGAGACAAAATCCATCAGCCCTGGGCACCTCTGCACCTGGCCCACAGGGCTCCCCTGGAGCAGCAGGGGCACCTTTCCAGAAGGCAGGAAGCCAAGGCTCCTGCTCAGAGTCCTCTTCGTTGAGCATCTTCAGCATGATGCAGGAGTGCTCCCCGGTCAGGTCGTTCTGCCAAAGGAGATATCCCTCTGTGACACATCTGCAATCATCCCCACAGCCTCAGGCACACTGTGCTCAGCTGAGGAAGGCAAATCACCACTAAATCATCACTGCATCAACTGCTGCTGAGCCCCACCAGCTCATGGAAAACCTAGGAACTGCTGGAACCTGCTGCATCTCACTTATGCCAGCAATACACAAATTAATTTCAATTAATAAGCAAAAAGCTGCACCTTGGCTTTGAATTTTTAAGTGACAACCACTTAAGAGTCCCTCAGCTTTGTAAAACTTCACTCCTTCAGTATAACTAGACAGGCCCAATGAACAGCAAACAAACCCTGGGAGAGGCCTCAGAGAACTCTCCTGCCCCAATCACATGTCCAAGGAGGTGATGGGAAGGATGCCTGGGGCTCTCAGGAGGACTGGATTTCCCCTCAGGACCAGAGTGGGACTTACTGGTGTTTGCCTCAGATAAACTGGCACAAATCCAGCACGTTTCCAAAACCTGGGGAAAGAGGAAAACACCCTGATAGTTGTGGAGCTGGTGATACCTGGGGTTAAATGCAATTTATCCACTGCAAAAGGACAAAAAACACCCCACCCAGTGACAACAAACACTGCCAGAAAGCAGCAGCAACAAGCAACTGGCTGAGGTTGTGCCTCAGAGGAGTGAAATTCTACACCTGTGACCTCAAAACAGGACCAGACTCTCAGAGACAGGCAGGACAGCAGAGCTCCTGCATTTCACATGCCCCCTTTTAAAAACAGGCAGGTGGGTTCGGCCCCATCATGTTGGATATGCATCAAATTCCTGAAGGAAGGATGTTCTTCCATGTCTGACCTTGATATGCTTTCAAAGCCCAATCAAACAAGGGCCCACTTCACATCTGTCCAGCTCCCAAAGGACACCTCATGCCTTTATGTAAAACTCTGGGGGAAGAGGGCACTGAAGCTATAGGAAAAATGATTAAATTTATTTTCTGCTGCAGCAACTCAGCTCCGTGATGGTAATAAAGTAAGAAGCAGTTGCTGGTGAAAAGCATCTCCATTCATGAGGAAACAGAGAACTCAGCAGCCCCTCAAGCTTCTGCAGGTCACAGGAATTAGTGTTTAACTCTTCCCTACCCACTACAGGCTGCTCTTACCTCCAGAGCCTGGAAAAATGGAGCAAATAAAGATCCTGATCTGTTGGGAAGGGTCCCAGAGGTCACCAAGAAGGGAATGGGTTTGCCCTCAGAAGGAGTTTGAGCACAAACTACCTGGAATGGTGCACTTTGGATCAGTCCTAAGTCTTAGAGGAGGAGTTGGCTTGGAGCTGTTCCAGCTTCAGAAATTCAGATCAAGAGAATATCCCAGGGCTAAAGCATCTCCCCCACAGGATCTATATATGTCCATGATTTCTAGATATATTTTTGCACTGGATCTAACCAGGAAACAGGATAAAATTGCTTACTTGAGCAATCTTGGTGTTAGGCCATAAGACACCCCGAGATAGTCCAGGCTCTCAGCTTGTCTCTCACTCAGTTTGAGAAGCAAAGGAGGCAAATCCTTCCGAGGTGTCACCACCTCTTCCAATAAACCAACAGTCTGAAAAGGCAAGTGGAGATGGGTGAGCAGCAAACCTCCCAGAAACCTGCACAGCAAAGCTCCTGTTCTGCATAAAAACTACATCTCCTCCTTACAGAGAGAAGCCATGATGGGGACTTGGAGAGCAAGCTGAAGCCCTCAGCACGAGAGGAGAGGAGAAGCGTGCCAAGCTCCGTACCTCGCTGCTGACGGTCGTGATCTCCTTGGGCTTCTGGGTTGTCTTCTCCTCCAAACATGGGAATTTGCCTTCGTAGTACATCTGCAGCAAGGTCAGAGCTCTGCTGCCATAGCCCATCTGGGAAGTGGGAACAGCACACTGTGAGCCAAAAGGGGTCTCCAGGCTCAGCCAGAGCAGCGCTGGCCCCTCAAGTCCCACCACCCCACAGGGCAGAGCTCGCTCAGCCGCCGCCAACGCGCCTTTTTGGTCCCTTAGCAGCTTCATGGGGAAGGCAATGCCAGAGCCTGGGGGTCCCAAACCACAGGGAGAGCCCACCTGGTCGTTCAGGGCTGTGCAACAGCTCTTGGAGCTCAGCTGTGGCACTCAGAAGATGCCAAACACCGGCGTGGACACTGGGGAGTGGCCGACTGCGTCCCGCCCCGTGCCAAGCGCAATCTGGGGGCTCACAGGAGCACTGTTTGGTCCCCCAAGCTCCAGGTGCAGCACTTGAAAAGCTTGCCCTGCCCTTGAACCCTTCCTGGACAGCCACTGCAGTGGTGCCAGTGCTGGTGACCCCACAGGAGGTGACCCCCAGAGCACCTTACCCCCTGATAGTCCGGGTGCACCGCGATGCGAACGACGCGCCCGCCGGACAGGGCGCCGAAATCCGGGTCTTGGAACTGCACAACACACACAACAGGCCCTTTGAGGAACACAGAGGGGCACTCTGGGAGGAAAGGAACACTGCCGGGATGAGTATGTGGGGTGAGGACACTGCCAGCGTGCTCACCTGCTCCGAGATGGTCCAGGGAATGAGATCGCCAGAGGCTTTCTTGCCCCTCGAGAGGCTGTTCATGATGGACTGGCGAGAGATCTCTCCCTCCATGCACACCTGCCAGGGAAGGCAAAAACCCAGTCACAAAGGAAAGATGTCTTCTCCTGCAGCCACTCAGCTGCATCAGAACCCAAATTCACACCCGGCTGCTCTCCCACCTGAACAACAGCGAGGACTTCTGGCAAGGAGTTCTGGGTCGGTGGGACGGGCGGCAAAAGGCAGAAGAGATGGTGTGCAGGTGCATCAGAGAGCATCTGGAGGTCATTAGGGGAGTTCTGGTGGGCAGAGATGGCAGACAATTGAAAAAATACTCACATTATCCTGAGATGGAAGGGACTAACGTGGATCATCGAGTCAAACCTGTGGCCCTGCACAGAAAACCCCAACATGTTCCTGAGGGTGTTGTCCAAGTGCTTCTCCCACGAGAAGGGCTTCACAGCCCAGCGTGATGGTAGCACCTGAATCTAAACAATCCTCCACCTTCTGAACTCAGGGTTATTAAGGACCTTGGAACTAGTCCAGTGCTGGTGGATGGAGAAGCTCCCTGGCCAGCTCA
This sequence comes from Formicarius rufipectus, assembly GCA_013399695.1. Taxonomy (NCBI): domain Eukaryota; kingdom Metazoa; phylum Chordata; class Aves; order Passeriformes; family Formicariidae; genus Formicarius; species Formicarius rufipectus. The sequence continues at coordinate 481,889 of VXAU01002658.1, read as the reverse complement.
TGGTTCTCACACTGCCAGCCAACATCTGCTCCTCTCAAGTGAAAGAGAATCAAGCTCTTCTCTCCTTGCTCTGAGATGGATGAAACTGCACTTCCTACCATGACTATTGTCATTATTTCTATTCCCATGGACTCAGGCTGGCATAACGAGCTCCCCCCCCAAACTCCCAGCTGGAATTTGGGCAGGAGAAGCACGAGCTGTACCTTGTAGTGAGAAGCCACATAGAGGGCCATCAGTCTCTGCAGGAAAACCTCGGATGCTCTGTGGTAGCAGAAGAGGGTGTCTCTGTTGACGTAGTATCTGAGCACAGGGGTTAAGGAACCAACCTCCTTGGGGACTGGGAAGAAGCTTCTGGGTTTCTTCTCAATGTTTGGGCTGTGTGTTGGTCTGGGCTCTTCCACCACAGCTTCATCTACAAGTGCCATTCACACCCTTCACCTGCAAAGCCAAACCATGTTTAATTCCAACAAGGACTTCCCCCACCATGCAGCCCTTCCCAAGGAGTAAACCTGGAGCTGGGCAATGTCCTGGTGAAACACACACCACCAGGCCTGCAAGGCAGTGCTAAGAGCTCAACTCCAAGAAGTGTGGCCTCAAAAACCCACTCCTGTGTTGAGGCTACCAAGGTGGCCAGAGAACCAACCACGAAGCAGCTCCCCAAAGCCTCCCCCCCCCACTGAAAGCAGAGCACTGTGCCAGGGGCACGTCTGGGTAAGGATACAGGTCACAGGACTCGGGCAGGGGGCAGCCAGAGATGATCCTGGTGATGTTCAGGCAGTCCAGACACAGCAGGTCGTTGAGCCACTTCTCCACAGGGTCCCCGGGGGCGTAGCGGATGGACTCGTGCAGGGACACCTCGTGGAGGGTCCGGGCTGCAAGGACAGCAGAGAACACACCCTGATGGAAGCGCCACCTGGCCCCAAACCCAGGAGGAGCCCTGTCCTTGGGAGGGCTCTCAGTTCACCCTGTTCTCAGCCACGTGGCTTTCATCTCTCAAAAGCTTCGAACCCGAAAAAACGAGAGGAAGAGTTCCTTCGTTTCGTGCTTCCCTCCAGCTGCAGAGGGCCACCCCCAGGGTTTGCAGGAGACCCCCAGAGCCCAGGAGGTCCTACCTGAGGCCAGCTTGGCCGTGGCAGTGCCCTTGTTCTCCGCCGTGACGCCGAGCTGGCTCTGGGCACTCTGCTGCCGCAGCTGCTGCAGGAGCTTCAGCGACAGCGAGCGCCCCGTGCCCTCGTACCTGGGGGGCAGGACACAGCACTGAGGGGCACACAGCACCCACCAGCAAACCCTGAGCCACTGAGGGGCTCCAGCACGCAGCCAGGATGCCACCCAGAGCTGGGTTCTGGGCACTGCCAGGGTGCCAGCTGGTGGGGGGACAACAGTGTCTCCACAAGTGAAGAACCGGCGTGAGCTGATGGGATGGTGTGTGATAAAAGGAGGTGCCAATCCAGTGTCAGAGCTCCTTGCCCAGGCACACAGTGGCCCTCAAGCCTTACCCATTGATTGTGGAGGCCATGAACACCAGGTATGGGCCCAGCAGGTTCTTCACCAGGGGGAGAGGGATGGCAGCGGCTTCATCGATGACCACCAGCTCAGCCTGCCCCAGTTTCACAGAGTCAGCAGGGTGGATGTACTGCAGGGAAGGAGAGGGCACTGTCACTGCCAGCAGCAGCATTCCCTTCCCTGGGAATCAGGGAGAACAACAGAGCTGGGAATGCAGCAGCATTCCCTGAGGAGCTCTTTGTTGTCCCTGGTCCCCACGAGCACCAAGGCAGAGACCGAGGCAAGGAATGAGAAGTCAGCACAGGGTTGGTGTAACCCTGACAGGGAATGGCTCACACAGCTTAATCAGAAGTCCTGCACACAAATTTATCTGCTGAGAGGATGGAAATAGAGCAACTCTGATCATCTGCTCTTCCTTTCACCCTTCTTTGCTTTCATTGCAGGAGAAACCCACAGGGAAGTTTTGTAACCTACAACTTATTCCCGGGAAGAGAGAAGGAATTTCGGGACAGTCACTCACCAAAGGTCTGCCTGAGAGCAAAGGCCAGCAGGACAGTTGCACTTCACATAAAATGGACATGCCTAAAACCAAACCAACTACAGCACTGGGAAAAAACCAACAACTGGAAATAAAAAGCAGCAAGGCAAGAGGTCAGTTACCTGGATGGTCTGTCTGTGCTCCTTGAACACGTTCACTCTGACCACTGCCTTGTTGAACTCTGGATTCAGGGACTGAACAATCTCATAGTCCAGATGTTCCTGCAAGAAAACACCATTAAACAGTATGAAAAAGCCAAGATCTAAGAAAAATATCCTTTACCATGATCATGAAAACAAGCTCAGAGGACACTGCTCTTTCACATTCTAGCTAAAAACTCTTAAAAAGCTTCAGAAGCCTGAGAGCTGAGAAATTATTTACTGATGTTGGAAACTGCCTCACAAAGGAAGTGACTGACCCTGCTTAAAAACACAGAAGGAAACATAACCCCCCATTTCTTTTTTGCACACTGTTACAAAAAAAAGCTGGTAGTCAATATATGGAAGAAAAAAAAGACAGACTAGATGCAAAACCTTCTAAAAGGGAACACTGGAAGTATTCTCAAAGTGTGCTCCCCTCACCTGGTACTGCAGGGCATCAAAGCCTTTGAATATGAACTCAAAGAGGGTGTGAAGGTTGTCAGGGCTTGGAGAGGTGACAAAGATGTTGGAGTAACTGCAGAGAGAAGGCAAACAAGAGCTGAACTATTTTTCTAACAAATGTTACACAGAAATATCAAACAGGAAGTTTTCTTTATCTGAGGGGTTGATTTTACCCAATAACCAAGACAAAGCAGATCTCTGCAGACACTGAGCTGAATTCTTGTGTGATTGAGTTTTAAAGACTGGGGTGCTCATCGTGAGATTTACAAACTGGGGGTTTGAGTTTTAAAGACTGAGGCTTTCATTTTGAGATTTAAAGACTGATGTTTTGAGATGTAAAGACTGATGTTTTAAGTTTTAAAGACTGTGGTGTTCACTGTGAGATTTAAAGACTGGAGGATTGAGTTTTAGAGACTGAGGTTTTGAATTTTAAAGACTGGAGTTTTCACTGTGAGATTTGAAGACTGGGGTTTTCATTTTGAGATTNGGGTTTTCGTTTTGAGATTTAAAGATTGGGGGTTTGAGTTTTCAAGACTGAGGTTCTAATTTTGAGTTTTAAAGACTGAGGTTTTAAATCTGAGATGTAAAGACTGATGTTTTAAGTTTTAAAGACTGGGGTTTTCCTTGTGAGATTTAAAGACTGGGGTTTGAGTTTTAAAGACTGAGGGTTTAATTCTGAGTTTTAAAGACTGAGAGTTTTCCTTGTGAGATTTAAAGACTGGGGGTTTCATTTTGAGATTTAAAAACTGAAGGTTTAAGTCTTAAAGACTGAGAGTTTTCCCTTGAGATTTAAAGATTGGGTTTTTCACTATGAGATTTAAAGATTGGGGCTTTGAGTTTTAAAGACTGAGGTTTAAATTCTGAGTTTTAAAGACAGGTTTTCATTTTGAGTTTTAAAGATTGGGGCTTTAATTTTGAATTTTAAAGAAT
>VXAU01002658.1:440684-477822 GCA_013399695.1 Formicarius rufipectus | reverse complement strand
CATTTCGAGATTTAAAAACTGATGGTTTAAGTTTTAAAGACTGAGTTTTCCTTGTGAGATTTAAAGACTGGAGTTTGAGTTTTCAAGACTGAGGTTCTAATTTTGAGTTTTAAAGACTGAGGTTTTAAATCCGAGATGTAAAGACTGATGTTTTAAGTTTTAAAAACTGGGGTGTTGAGTTTTAAAGACTGAGATTTTAATTCTGAGTTTTAAAGACAGGTTGGTTTTGAGTTTTAAAGACTGGCATTTTCATTGTGAGATTTAAAATTGGGGGTTTGAGTTTTAAAGACTGAGGGTTTAATTCTGAGTTTTAAAGACTGAGGTTTTGAATTTTAAAGACTGGAGTTTTCACTGTGAGATTTGAAAACTGGGGTTTTACTTGTGAGATTTAAAGACTGGGGCTTTCACTGTTGGATTTAAAAACCTGGGGTTTTCATTGTGAGATTTAAAAACTGGGGTTTTGAGTTTTAAAGACTGATGCTTTAATTTTGTTTTAAAGACTGAGGTCTTAATTTTGAGTTTTAAAGACTGGGCTTTTCACTGTGAGATTTAAAGACGAGGGGTCTGAGTTTTAAAGACTGGGGTTTTCACTGTGAGATTTAAAGACTAGGGGTCTGAGTCCCAACGGGCTGACGATGGGGCACCACAAACCCCTTCAGATGCTGCCCATTCCCTCTGTTTCAAACCCATGGATGGAAAAGGGGGCTGGGGGGCTGCAGGGGGGCTCACCCACCCAAAAGCCACTGCCCCAGCAATGGCCAGGCCCAGGGCAGCAGACTTGCCCCTGCCCCTGGCTGCTGTCAGTGCCACGGTGCTCCGCAGGGTCTTCTCGGAGATGGCCTCGATGAACTTCAGCACTGCTTTGGCCTGGGGGGCAGGAGAGCAAAAACCAGCCATGAGCTGGGTTTCAACACAGGGTCCTCCAGCCATCCACCAGCACCCCACACTGACCTGGTCCAGGGTCCTGCAGCCATCCACCAGCACCCCCACGGGTTGGGTGTCCTGCAGGCTCTCCTTGAGCCCCCTGAGCTCCAGGTCCTGTGGCTGCAGCCTGTCCTCCTGCAAGCACAGCATGTTGGCAGCTGTTGTACCTCAGTCAGACAATCACACATCACTTTGGGATTCCTTCTGGGAGGCACAGCAAGAGATCCCAGGGGGAATGTCACCACAATGCCTGGAAAGGCAAAAATGCCCACGGATGGATAAGTCCCTAACAGGTCCATTCTCATGGAGGATGGTTACGCAGAGGGGACATCCTGGCTTCCCCAAGCTTGGAGGGACAAAGGAAAGGATTCTTCAGTGGATAGTAAGAAGAAGAGACCATGGAAAAATCTTCTGAAGAACTGAATTGGTTTTTCAGCCTTCAGGCTGTCCCAAAATCTTTGCTGCACCTGCCCCACTAGAGATGCTTGTTGCTATGCAGGGGGGAAACTCTTGGTTTCAAGTTTCCAAAGCGTTATGAAGATGTTCAAAGCCAGACAGTAATCCTGGACACAAACACAGCCAAGTTGAGATGGGAGTGAATTCTGATTCTCCTCATTGTCACCTGAAATTCCAAAGGCACCACTCCACCCATCCAACAGATGAGCACTATCAGCACTTGTTCTAATGATGAAGGGGCACTTGTGAAACAGCAACCACAGCAATCCTGCCCCACCTCACAAGGCCACACAGGAAGGTCAAGAGACACGGGCAAGCACAGAAAGAAGAGCTGTGACAGTAAAAAGGACAAGGAGGAAAGAAAAGGTATCTCCCAGTGCTTCACCCCCAGCAGGTACAATTTCTGCAGAACAATCCACTTCCCCTCTGCAAGGTCATTATTTGATAGAAATGAGGCTTCTTTTTAAAGCCCTTAACACCCCGTGGGCCAAGCTCAAGGACTGAGTTCTCCCAAGGAAAAGGGGTGACATCCCCTCCCTGACCTGGGACTGTGGGGGGACAGGTGTGATGTTTGCAGCATGGCTGGAGATGGGCAGGATGTTCAGCTGGTCATCAATCACCAGGCAGTTCTTGCAGGAGGCCAGAGACAGGATGAACCTGAGCAGGCAAGCAAAGGCAACTGGGTGAAAACACTTGGTGGTGCTCAATTCCAACTTTCTGCTAAACAGACAACTGAGTTCAGCCAAAAAGCCCTAATTCCAGGGCAAACCCACTGGATGTTTTCCTATTAGGAATACACCAGGTTGTTCCTGATGCTTCCCTTGGCAAGCCAGCCCAGACCCTTCCCTCTGTAACTCACCTCTCATTGAACCTTCCCACCACATCCTGGTGTGCCTCTGTTCTGTACCGAGAGTGAACGTCCTGCAACACACAGGGGAGCCCTGGGGTGGGCACAGCCCTGACCCTGACGGGACTGGGGGCACAGCCCATCTGTGGATCACAGCCCATCCTCTCCATCCCATGGATCACAGCCCATCCCATGGATCACACCCTTCCTCTCCATCCCATGGATCACAGCCCATCCTCTCCATACTTCCTTCTACCTCAGCCATGGAGTTTCAGGTGGCAGCAGGAGCAGCCACGATGAGGAAGGAAGATCCCAGCCCATGGTAAAAGCCCTACCACAGTGCACCTGCTTCCAGCAAACACTCCTTACCATGGTCATTGTATAGAGCTGCTTCAGGGAGTTCATTGTTCTCAGGAGGATCACCACAAGTCCACCCCCTTCCACTGTTTCAACAGTTCTAGCCAGCAGGTTTGGAGTCAGGGCTTCAAAATCCTGGGGGAGAGATCACATTGCAAGGTGGCCTCGAGCTCAGTGCAACCACAACCTCCTGGAAGGCACAGAGAGCCTGAAAAAGTTCTTTGTCAAAGTTGAATTCCCACCCAACCTTTGCATCAACCAACATCCCATTAAAATCTCCACCAGCAGAGCCACTGCACCCCCACAAAACTCTCTCATAAAACATAGTTAAGGCCATCAAAACTGAAGCAACAAAGCAACAACCACCATTCCTGCAACACTTAAATCCAAAGCAGAGCAAGGTCCTCACCTGAAGGACACACATGCCAAAGGTGTTCCCCAGGATCTTGTGGGTCTCGTTGTAGTAGCAGTAGCGGATGTTGGTGGCTGCTATGAACAGCTCAAAGGGGTCATCATCCTTTATGTTCAAAGTGCCACTCTTAATCTTCTTCTGGAGCTGCCTCATCCTCTTCTTCCGGTGGCTGGAGGATGAAACCACACAGAAGTTCTCTTGGGAAGGGCTTTGAGGGAAGTCTGTCCAGGCTAAGCCCAAGGCAGAGGTCAGTCCTAAATATTATCAGGGTTAAAAAGCTGAGCAATTGAAATTGGTGGCCTATGAGGTTAAAAAGGTGAGGGGGAGATTGGTCCAGGGTGACAGGTTAGTGCTGGAGCTGCAGAAAGCAAGCAGAGTTCCCTGTGCTGGTGGCAGCAGGTCTGTGGAAATCAAATGTTGGTCATCAAAGGCTCCTCCTACCTGCTGAAGCCCAGCTCCTTCTTGTAGCACCACAGCACAGAGGGCCTGGCCCTCACCGTGGCTTTGGACAGCATGTGATGGAGGATCACCACCTGAAGGGCACACAGACATGGATGAGCAACACCACCAAAGCTGGTTGGTTTGTAACTAGTTTGGTTTGTTTCCCCTGAAAGTGGAGAAAACTGAATTCTGAGCTGGCTCAGGAGAGCAGCAGGTGCAGGGCAGTGACTGTCTCCTGCAGGGACAACACCTCGAGTCCAGCCCTGGGCACTCCATCCAGGGTGGGTGGAGCATGGCCAGGGATGGCAGTGGAGCTGGGGAAGGGGCTGGAGAACTCCCGAGGGAGCTGGGAGGGGCTCAGCCTGGGGAAAAGGGGGCTCAGGGGGGACCTTCTCATCCCAAACACTCCCCTGCCAGGAGGAGCTGGGGAGGGTCGGGCTGTGCTCCAGGAACAGGGACAGGAGCAGAGGGAACGGGCTCAGGTGGGACAGGGCAGGGCCAGGGGGGACAGCAGGAGGAATTCCTGCCTGGAAAGGGTGGGCAGGCCCTGGCAGGGGCTGCCCAGGAAGGTTTGGAGTGCCCAGCTCTGGGGGGATTTCAAAGCTGATTTCCCAAGGCTCCCAGATTCCTATATCCCCCAAGGTTCCCATATTTCCCCAAGGGTCCCATATTCCCAAGGCTCCCATATCCCCCAAGGCTCCCCCATTCCCGAGGCTCGCCGTTTTCCCGGTGTTGCCCACCTGGTCCTTGGCTCTGTCTCCCACCACCACGAGCAGGGAGCGCTGCCGCTCGGCCACGCCGTTCTCGATCAGCACACGGAGCCGATTGTCCACCTTGCGGCGCTGCATGGCTGCGGCTCGGCACGGGGCTCCCGGTCCCGCTGCTCCTGATTCCGGTGCTCCTGGTCCCGATCCCGGTGGTCTCGTTCACTATCCCAGTCCCGTTCCCGATCCCGGTGCTCTCGTTTACTATCCCAGTCCCGATCCCGGTGCTCTCGTTCCCGGTCCCGGTGCTCCCGGCCCCGATCCCGGTGCTCCCGATCCCGCTGCTCCCGGTCCCGGTGCTCTCGTTCCCGGTCCCGGTGCTCCCGGTCCCGATGCTCTCTTTCCCGATCCCAGTCCCGATATGGGTGCTCCCGGTCTCGATCCCGATCCTGTTCTCGATGCGGGTCCCGATCCTGATCCCGGTGCTCCCGATCCCAGTGCCGTTCCTAATGCGGGTGCTCCCGTTCCAGGTGCTCCCGGTGCCGGTCCCGATCCTGATGTTCCTGATCCCGGTGCCGGTCCCGATCCTCGTGTTCCTGATCCCGGTGCTCCCGATGTTCGCGATGCTGGTGCTCCCGTCGTTCCCGGCGCTCCCGTCCCCACGTGGGCCCCTGGCGGGGCGTGTCGCGCGCGCCGCCGAGGCCGGAAGGCCCCCGGGGCTGCCCCGCCGGTGCCGGTGCCGGTCCTTGTTCCCGTTAAACCTCAATTTTGGGGGACAGGTTCGCACACGGGAGAGCGGCGCTCAGGAGCCGCTGCCCCTCCGAGCTCAGCGCACCGCCGGTACTCCGCTGCAGTGCCGTTCATTCCGCTTTGTTCCCGTTTATTCCATTTTATTTCCATTTATTCCGATATATTTGCATTTGTTCCGCTTTATTTCCATTTATTCGACTCTGTTCCCCTTTATTCAATTTTATTTCTATTCATTCCACTTTATTTCCATTTCTTCCGCTCTGTTCCCGTTTATTCCACTTTTTTTCCCATTTATTCCACTCTGTTCCCGTTTATTCTGCTCTGTTCTCATTTATTCCACTTTGTTCCCATTTATTCCCCTCTGTTCCCGTTTATTCCCCTCTGTTCCCAGTTATTCCGGTTTGTTTCCATTTATTCCAATTTATTTCCATTTATTCTGATTTATTTGCATTTATTCCACTTTATTTCCATGTGCTCCACTCTGTCCCCGTTTACTCCACTGTGTTCCCATTTATCCACTTCATATCCACTTATTCCAATTGATTTCCATTTACTCCATTCTGTTTCTGTTTATTCCGCTTTATTTCCATTTACTCCACTTTATTCCCATTTATTCCACTTGATTTCCATTTATTCAATTTTATTTCAATTTATTCCATTTGATTTCCATTGACTCTGTTCTGTTCCCATTTATTCCACTTTATTTCAATTTACTCCTTTGTTCCCGTTTATTCCATTTGATTTCAATTTATTCCACTCTGTTCCCGTTTATTCCACTTTATGTCCATTTACTCCACTCTGTGCCCATTTATTCCTCTTGATTTCCATTTATTTCACTTTATTTCCATTTATTCCACTAGCTTTCCATTTAGTCCACTCTGTTCCCATTTATTCCACTTGATTTCCATTTATTCCATTTGATTTCCATTGACTCTGTTCTGTTCCCGTTTATTCCACTTTATTCCCATTTACTCCACTCTATTCCCCTTTATTCTCCTTTATTCCCATTTATTCCATTTATTTCCCTTCATCCCACTTTATTTCCCCTGCCAAGCCCCCCGAGGGCTGAGCCCTGCCGTGGGTGGGCGAGCCCCGAGCCAGCAGTGCCCCCCTGCAGTGTGGGCTCCAACACGTGCTCAGAGCAGGACATTTAAATGCATTTAAATTTAAATTTAAAAGCGGAGCATTTGTGGGCAGGGCGGGGGCAGAGCTGCAAAGACACACACACGGGTGTGTTTGAGGCCATCGGGAAATGCAAAGCTGCCCAGGAACTCCAAGTCGACGCTGATTCCGGGTGGGAGGGGCATTACTGGAATTTATTCTAAAACTGGAAAGCTTCAAAAGGAACTACATTTTCATTTCCTAAAAATGTCCATTCTGGACATTTCTCTCAGTTCCAGGTGTGTTTGATGCAGTGTTTGAAGACGTTTTACAGGGGTGGGAGCTGAGCCAGCTGCACCCACGGCACTTGTTAGGGGCATTAAGGAGTGAGGGGAAGCAGAGGCTGGCTGTTCACATGAACAGCTGATGAGCTCAGAACCAGCTGTGAGGTCAGGCTGAGGTTCTCCTGGGACACTTCCCTTAGGGGGCTTCAGGGTGTGCACTCTGGAACCCACATTTCCTTCCCTCCAGGTAAGGCTAAATGCAGAGCCACAAATGATTTTAGCAGCACTGCCCTGAAGAATTGAATTTTCCGGGATTGGAAACTCCTCCTGTCCCCATCCACCTTCAGAGGAGACGGACTATTGTTGGAAGCAGAAATTTTAGGAATTAAAACCAGTTCCTTCCCAGTGACAAACCTATACAATTGGATCTTCAAGCACCCATTCGCAGACCCTCTCAGCAAGAAGTCCCACAGGAGCAAGAGGGGAGATTTGTTTTCATCCCAGCTGGGACCAGCAGCCTCATTAGCTGGGCTGCTTAACGACTGCTCTCGTGTCCCTGGGTGTCCACAGGAGAGCTGCTTGGAATTACACCAACTTTTACCACTTTTTCAGCATCTTTTCAGCTCAAACTTCCTCAGTAACCTCTCTCTCTCCAAGTGGTTACTCAGATGCCCCTTGGGGGGGGAAGGAGGAAGTTGGATCCACTCTCCAAAGACGTGTAACACAATGGAGCTGCCTCGAAAATGAGGTGAGCAGGACATTTTGAGAAGACACAGCTTAAAGGTCCCAAAGTTCTGTGAGGGTTTGAGGTCCCAGCAGAATCCATTTAAGACAAGAAGCCAACGATCCTCTTCCAACTCCTCTCATTGCTGAGGTGCAAAAGGCAGCGTATCTTGGAAAGAAAGCAGGAGGTAAGTGAAGTTCAGAACTCTCTGCACAGCCAAATCCTGAAGTTGCACTGATGAAGTGTTCTTAGAAAACAGCCTGGATGCAGGAAGAACAGGAGGGAAATTCAGGCCATGAGACAATAGCTCATGCTTTCTAAGTTTTTATGTTGTGGGGTGTCTGAGAAGGATCCAGGTTTCTCAAACATGGGTATAAACATCTGAAACATTTGATCAATAAATTATTTGCTCAGGAATCCTCGCACTGGAGCCAAGAGGCTGAAGGTAGAAGTTTGTTCTCAAGCACACACCCACCACTGTAGGTGATCACAGCCCTGCCAAAATGAAAACCTCAGGGGAGCTGCATGTTTGCAAACCAGCAGCCACAACTTGGCCCTCGTTCCAAAAACCCCAACTGGTGGCAGAATCAGGTAGGACCACCAGGAACAGCTGCTGTGCCACGCTCCTTCCAGCACAGAGCAGCAACAAACAGCTCCTGCCAGGCTCTGAAATAGGACCGGCCTCCAACCACCACCCCTGGCTTGGGGATTCACTCCCCCAGCAGCCTGGGCTCAGCCCTGACCCTTCCCAAAGGAAAGGCCCTCGGGATCCCCATGGAACTTGGGTCTGGAGCTCCCCTGAGCAGGCCAGGAAGGCAGAGAGTGGAGCCCCCTGTGCCACAGGGTGGCCCCAGCACAGCTCCCTTCACCAGGACCCTGAGAAGAGGCAGTGCCACTCTGCAGGTCGAACACATCCCGTGGGCTTGTTCCACCTCAGCCTCTCTCAGCAAACAGAGCAGCTGCTCTGAAGGCCATTTTCACACCTGGAAGAGTTTACAAACTTTGTCAGGAGGCGCCTCAGCTGCCCAAGCTTTTGTTGAATAAGCTGGGAAAAGACCCCCGACCAACCCCCAAAACTTTTCAGTGGAGTGTTCTGATCCAGACGGGAATCTTTAATTCAATATGCTGCACCTTTAGTGCCCAGCTACAATCAGCTACTCAGGGAGCACTGGGTGTGCAATGGGAAAAAGCTGAACAGCTCGTGTTCTACCAACCACCAAAAAGAAAAAAGCAAAATAGAATCATTCAAAGAATTCACTGTTTTCCTACATCAGTTCAACATTAAAAGGTTTGTCTTTTTATTTGTTTCCAGTTAAAAAACAGTTGGGACTATTATCTCAGTAATAACTTCCTAAAAAAGACACAGAACAGCGATTTCTCCCCGGCTGCAGTCTTGGGATGGTGACACTGGTACGGAATGTTTCTGGGCCTTGCCTCAAACTGCTGCTTCCAGACACCAGCCCCGTTTCAGGATGCCTGGGCTGGGATCTGGTCTTCCCAAACTCATCCCTTCCCACGGCAGAACCATTTGTGCTCTTCACCCAGGCACGGGGGCAGCACGGCCCCTTCGTACAGAGGTCCACATTGTCCCACCACGAGGTCCAAACATCTGACTGCAAGTTCTCCCAGGTTCAGCTGTGACACAGAGTAGGAATGACCCTCTGAGCGAGAACAACCTCAAGTTTTGCATGGAACAGGTTAAATCAACACGTAGCTGCTCCTTAATCTCCCCTTTCCACAGGCAGGAATTACTGGATGAGCAATATTTAACAGAGGATATAGCACTTTTCTTCTTGCACGTGCTACAGAATTGCAACAGAACTACCACCACCTCTATGGAGGCAGCATCAAAGTCTTCTCCCCGCCGCAGAGAGAGTGCATGTGCGCAGAAGGCAGGCACAAGGGATTCTCCAAGGATCACACCACAGGGATGCAGTCACACTGGAGCAAGACTTGGCATTTTCCAGCTCCTAGTCTTAGGCCATTGCTTTTAGACATCGCTGCCTTGATGAGAAGTTAAAGTCCATTTAAAAAAAAGAAAAAAAAAGGTTTCCCAGAAGTCTCAGCTAGAAGAGTAAAACCAGAAAAACAGGAGGAGGGTTTACAGCTAGTGGGGAAAAAAAGATGCTATCGGGGGAAAAGAAAACCAAAACAAAAAGCCACAACCAAACAACCTTATGAAATGTCACCCCGTGGAATCTCTCAGTCGCTGAAAACCAGTGTTCCAGGATACAATTTTTATAAACATGTTTTTATTTGTCTTGCTTATACCATTAGAACTGTAACTGCTGGCTGTCATTTCCCTTAAAAGGGGAAATCAACTCAAACACAGACTGGTGCTTTTCAAAAGAGAGCAATTAAAAGGGCAGCAGCAGCGGGCATTTGAGATTTCTGAAAACCTTCAAGGCTGCAGGAAAGACAAAAGGACATGTGACCAAAAGTGTTATGATTATCCATTAGAGATTTCCATCAGTACCGGCATCAGTTACTTAGGTGATAATACAGCAAGGTCAAGTATTAGTGACAGGCAATGTGCAAGTCATAAGGAATGATAGAGAATACCAATCCTTACAAAAGTCATTGCTATCAAAGGAACTCAGAAAGTGTTTCAAAGAGAGACCTAAATGCTTCACATCAAATATACAGTGGCCATCCAGATTACACTTCCCCTTTGTTGCAGAGTTTTGGTGAGGTGCCAAATCAAAGCTCTGGTTTTTTTTTTCCTCTCCTAAAAAAAGTCATGACACAGTTACATTAGCAGTTATGCAAGCGCTCTGAAATCCTTAGCCACAGGAACCAGGGCCCTGCTGATGAGGATGCTGCAGCTAAGGGTGCTTCTTCTCGGTCAGAAACTGGCTCTAAGCCCATCTGCCTACTGAGGGCAATTGCATCACTACACATCTTGAACTGTTCAGTGCTTCAATTTAACAAGAAAAAGCTGAAATGCAGTTGCTCTACCAAACCACACTTCACCTTTTCCCTCCTTTCCTGGGCACGGCGAGTTTTGCCACCAGCCACCGCCGTGAATCTTTTAGGAATTTGCACATTTTATCCCAATTTGTTAAATCACTTTTAAATGTCAGAAGCGAGTCGTTGCTTTTTCCTGCCACTTCAGTTAACCATGGAGACTGGATCACCCTGGGAAATTGCCTTTTTTTTTTGCTTTATTCTTAGCAAGGGTGAGGAATCTGAATCTCATGTGCAAGGCTCAAGATGATGCTTAGGACAGAACATGCAGAGTAAACGTTGTTTCGTTCCTTTCGATATCCAGGTAATATAAAGCTGGCAACTGTAGTCCTGTCATTATGGGTAATGAAAATAGTCCCTTTACAACAAACTTCCTGTAAGGGAGAACAAATAGATAATAACTCTTCTGGTAACATGTATTGTACACTGGCCAGCGTGTTTTTGGCGTTGAACGTAATCCCGTGAATGTGTTTAATTCACTTGCTGAGCATTCATTTGAGGCATCCCTCTGTTTGGTCTTGGGGGCCCTCCACGACCTAGGGAACACACAGAAAAGGGCTTGAATGATGAAGTAGTCTGATCATTGCAAAATACTCCTCAATGTTCTGGTCTAAACTGTGTAGGACTTTCTCCATTCCTGAAACATGCTTCCCCACAGCCTAACACCGCACTGAGCTCCAGGCCACAGTCCCACACCTCGGGGCTTCCAGGAGCAACACACTCAAGAACAGAACCCCTCAGAACCTGAGACACCAAGGAAACTGGGACTCCACAAATTCAAGCCTCAAGCTGTCCTCACTGACAGTGGAACTGAGACACAAGAGTCTCATCACCAGAAAAATGTACTAAGGAAGAGAACTGAGTAAACAGCAAGACAGAATTCAGAAGTTCAACTACAGCCTCGTTATGTCCATGGGGGTTTTTGTTTTGTTTCCTAAGGCCTTCATGAAGGAAAGGCAGCCAAGGAGTTCTGCTACATTTAAAGTGAACAGCCAAGTGCTGTTTTAACTTCTTTTCCAGGAATTCCTCTTCAACGGCCAGCAGAACTTCCACCACATGCTCAAAGGATCCCAGTACAGTTCAAGCCAGCAAGGTCCTCAAGAGGTTCTCTAAGACCAAACCCTGCTCAAAAGCAGGGTCAGCCATAAGGTCAGAGAGAAGAAAACATCCTCAAATTGTGAGCTGCTGAGTAAGGAGTGAGGTTGCTTTCTACCTCCAGAACTCTAGCAGTTCCACCAAAACCTTCCATTCAGCACAGATCAATTTTGCACTACTCAGAAAATTACCTCTAGGAGCTCCCCGAGGTCCACTTTGTCCAGACCCACGTTTGAAATTCTGTTGATAACCATCCTGAGGCAAAGACATGAAAGAAGTTATGACATAAAACCCGGGCACTGTTATGAATTACCAGTAGAACAAGGAGCTTTTAAAGCAACAAGTGATGACAAACCATCTGTGGCTTCAACGTGCAGCATGTTATTAGTTCACACTCATCTCAGGAAGAGAAACCCTTCCTTCCACCAGTGCCCAGCAGCTACAGTAAAATGTGCAAGGACAAGTGCACATTGTTCACATCACTAACTTAATTATGTTCCTAGTTTCTTTACCGAACATTTTTAAAGGGAAACTTTGTGTGCTTAAATTTTTGCTATGTCTCAGGTGTCTCACTTCAGAGAAAATGAAGCACCCTTTTTTAACAGTTTGTCAGGATTGGATTTTCAGTAACAGGTAGAGTTGAATTCTGGAACAGTCTGTAGGTACAAGTTCGCTTCTTTTTCTTTAGCAGGGAGAGGCCTTCCTGCTTATATATTGCTCTAGAAACTTTGTAATATGAATCCACATTCTCATTTTCTTGGCCTTTTTTAGTCTGAAGTAATATATTCAGCTCACATTTCTTTCTTTGAAATAAGACTCACTTGAATAAGGTAACTCATCCAACAGAATTTAACTGTGCAACGACAAGCGCTCTCTCCAGTTACGGGATGAGCTGCTCCATAGAAGACATGCCAGGAGACGCATTCAGTGTGAGCAACAGAATCAACCCCTGGCAGAGCTGCCCCTGAGGGATCTGAGTGCTGCCTGCCCAGGTGTGCCCGCCCCCCCAGCCCAGGTCCTTACCCGCTGGTAGTTGGAGTAGTCGCGCGGCGCGTTGAACTGGGGCTGTGTGTACCCGCTGTTGGGAGTGCTGGAGAAGGAGGCGCGGTACCCATCGTATCCCCCTGGGGAACAGGGCACAGGGCTGTCACTTGGGACATGGCAACCCCCCCACATGGCTTTCTGCTGCTACACGCACACACAGGCAGGAAGGATTTCCCCTCAGGGTGAGCAAAGAACCCCACCCCTTTAGCAAGGACTGTGCAAGTCAGGAGAATGTTTGACACGGCGGGGCTAACGCTGTGATGGGAAGCAGGAACAGAGGCCTGGGAAGAATTGAGAGGAAGGAGCAATCCAGTGCATTTCTCTGGGGTCTGATTTACAGCCCTTCAGTCCAGAACTAACCGTGGCATGAGGATCTATACTAAACAGCTGGGACTACTGCTTTCACACTACAGGCAACTGTGTTTTTATTATACAGGTTTCTTCAGGAGAGGAAGAGACCATTGCAGAGTACCTGTGCCCATGAATGGAATCCCAGAACACCTGACAAGGAAACCAGCTGCCATTCTAACAACAACAGCCACATTATAATCATCTACAGCAGCTCCTTATTCACTCAGAACTTGCAGTGGTTTTTGCAGGTCTTCCCTGGCAATGGGGGTCAAAAACTAAGGAAGCATTCCACCCCATTTCCTTACGTCATCAGGTGTGTAAAAGACAAGAGAGGGAGGCACCTCTTTCTGGTTTTTTGCTCTCCTCTCCCTTGCAGGGTGAGCACAGAAATAGCAGCTCTCAGCGTTTAGGCCTTGCTCATCTACATGAAGGGTTGTTGTCTGTGTTGGCACAGGAGGAAAGGAATTTCCTTCTCCTAAGGGAAGTTGGTGAGATTTTATTGTCTTAGTTGTTTTACTGAGCTAATTCTCGGGGTTTCGTGTGTGTGTCTGTTTCGTTATTATCCATTTTTGTCCCCTTTTCCCTTTCCCCCCTTTTGAGATTGGTTGGGATTGCTTGGGATTCTTGTTCATATGAACACAGTGTTTGTTTCTGTAAATACATTTCTTTGCTACAATTTCTTTTTGCTGCACTTTTGTCCCTTTTCAGGATGGGGATGAAGGAGCTGACCAACTAACAGACTCCACTCTCATTAATTCCCTCAGAGCAGTGACTTTGAGATTCTTCCTTTCTTGTACTTCAACACTATCCAGTCCTGATTATGGTGAAACATAAAGCTCTAAAATACACAAATGGAAATATCAACTGGCATCCAATTCCTCACTTGAAATTGTTGGGTATTTCTGTTATTTGCTTGCACCTGCCTCACATATCCCCACATCCTCACAGGGAGTCCAAACCCACACCTGCTGGAACACACATTTTGCAGGTTTGCAGACCAAGGAGTCAGAAGCAGCTTCCAAGACAGAGGCCTCAGTGGTAACAGTGGAATCTGCTAAATGACCTCGTCCAACAGGGACCTGAGAGGAGAACCTGCTGATATTCCATGGAATGATACATGTGAAGAGCTCTATTAATCAAGTTAAAATTAAGATAGGTAAGAATTGTGTGAATTCACAAATTTTACAAAATATATCTTCGTTGAGACTTAGTTGTAACTGTGTGTTGTTAGGTGGTTTTCACGGAGTATATAAGTTTTAGAAACGTGCATAATTGTGTGTGAAGAGAATTCCTTCTTGTACTTTTGAAATCCCTGGAACATCAAGATGCAAGAATGGAAACAGGGAGAAGAACAAAGTCTTTCCTGCCATTCCCCAGTAGAACTGGAACTTCAGACGAAGAGGAATAAACTCTCATCTTTGTTTTTGATGCGGTCAGGGTGTCTTAATTAACAACTAAGGTTTACAAGCCTCTTACTGAGACACTAAAACTGTGTCCGTGCAAAAAGCCGTCGGTGACACCCGCCTAAAACTGCAATTGCTTAACCAAAGCGAGTGGGCTTTTCCCTGCAAATGTAAGTACCACACAGAGACCCTCTGTGTTGCAGTGTGCCACGAGCAGGCCAGCCTGCCCTGTGCCCCATGCCCTCTGCCCCATACCCCGTGCCCTGCTCACCTCTGAAGCCGTTGGCCGGCCCGCGGTACCCGTTCATCAGCCCGCGGGCGCCCCGGGCTCCCCCACGGGACACCCCTCTGCTGTTGTAGTAAGGCTGGCTGTTCCTGGGGAAGCCACTGCTCTGCTGGGGAGGCTGCTGGTGGTTGCCTGCCACTTGGTGAGGCTGGTCCGGGGAACCGTGGTAGGTACCGACCACTGCAGAGCAATCAGCAGGGGAAAAACAGGTGTAAATGGCTTTATTTCTTTATGCTCCCACGCAGACTCAGTGTTGCCTTAGAGAGGAAAGGGATCAGGCTCTTTCTACTCCGTACCCTGTCGTTGTTAGCACTTCACCCTTGTCATCTGTCTGTCCCTCTCTGCATCTGCAACTTCTGTTTCAGTGGACTTTGGACACAGACTTGATTTGGTCATGTTGCTCACTTGGCGAGCATTTTGCCTGCTGTATTCAAACCATGTCCCACTGACTGAGCCTTGCATCATCTGGAAGAAGCAGCCCACATTTGCTCTCACTTCTGCCCTACTATTTCCTGTGTAAGAAGTCACCTCAACTGCCACAGTGTAAGGACTATCCAACCTGAACATCAGCAGGGAAAGTACTCCTCTCTACTGCCTTCAGCACGTTGGGTTTTTTGAAACCCATACAAAACCCAATCAAGTGGCAAAATTCTATTAGCAGTCAGAGGTAAGATATACTGAATTTCACTCCCTGCTGGATATTCAAACTGAGACAGAGTAATAAAACCTGGTATTGTCAGGGAAAGCTTTACAAGACTAGGAACACTTGGGGACGTGCGACATGCTTTGCTCTGTCCCTCCTCTAGGGCTTGACAGCCTGATGGTGAAGTTGTTGCCATTTCAGGTTTTGCTACAAGAAATTTACCTGTCTGGAGTTGTTCTTGCTGAAGATCTGATTGTTCTACTTGGTGAGGCTGATTGGAGAAGCTCTGGTTGTAACTGGCCTGGTACTGATTTTGCTGCTTAAGGGTTTCTGGCTCATTAACAGGAGGAACAGGTGCATTCATGTTGAATACCTGTAATGGTAGAAAAATCCTCTCCGGTCCCATTCCCTTTTACAACTCTTCATTGCATCACATAAAGTGTCAAAGTCTGAGAAATGTGAGTAACTCAGGGTTATTTTATGTAGCTCCATGACTCTTTCCAGCAAAAGGAGTGACTTTGAAAATAAAGGGATGCAGTATTAACTCACTACTTACTGTCTGCATGGACTGGAATGGAGCTGCATTAACGTTGATTCCACTGCTATGCAAAGGCTTGCTGGATCCAGCCTGGAACACCTGGGGCTGGGATGCAGTGGGAAGTGATGATGAGGATGGGGTCTGGTCTGCATTCAGTGACAGTGAAGCCTAATAATTAAAACAAAACAACATTTTAGCAGCTTTTGAGATTCCAAAAATTGAACTTATGAACTTTGCTTTAAAAAAAAGTAGCGATGCCTCAGGTTCACCTCTACAAATGACTCTTTTCTACTTCAGCCCAACAGCCTCATTCACAACAGCATCGTGAGAGAAGAGAAACCTCAGAGGCTTTTCCCTTGGTCCCTTGAAACACAACTAGAAATACCTGAAGAAGAGATGAATTTCCTGGGCTAACTGCTGGCCAATGTGAAAAACAACTCCCATTTCCTAAGGCATCTCCAACACGACACACAATGTGTCAACATCAGCATGTGAATCTCATGAAACCATCTTTCAAATCAAGTCTTCCTGTGAAGGACTTACTGGTCACAGACAGGCTCCCGTTTCTGAAATCAAAAGGAAGTGCAATGGCCCTAGACAACTAAAAAGAATGCTTTTTACAAAGAAACAGAGACTGCTATGTGATGGCACCTGCAAGGAGAGTCCTTCCCCCACTCTGAAGCCTGCCTTGCCTGAATCTGGTCAACTGATTCTTTCTGAGGCTGCTGCTCTCCTGTGTGAGGAGACTGATACATGGGTTGGGAGGCTGTGTATCCCTCAGTGGTGGAAGAAACCAGGGCAACTTGGCAAAATAAACCCCAAGGCCTCCAGGAGTCATCTGATGCTCACACAGAGTTTTACAGAAAGCATCTGACAGCTCTGGCACCCTCCAGTCCAAGTGTGTGTGCCAGCAGGTCTTTGGAGCTGTTAAGGACTTTTGAACCAGTAGAGGTTTAACCACCTCATCCTGACCAATGTCCTAACACGAGGGAACTCCAGGAAGTGGAGAGACGCTGGTCTCCAATGGACTGAATCTGCTCATTGTACAACCTCTGCTGCCTTAGAGAGTCCAGTTAAACTCCAGCCAGCAAAGCAGAGGACTTTTCATCTAAGGCTCTGGGGATTTTAAGAGGAAACTGCTACCAAGTGATGGGGGTGTTCACATCATGTAAGAATGCTTAAAAGGAAAAATCCTTTTAAAGATCCTCAAGGGAATCACTGGCAGCACTGGTTGAGATAAGGAAAATAAAATTAAAGATATCCCACTGGATCAAGTCACAGACATCACTTAACAGTAAAATATCAGCCAGTGAAGAGAATCTGTGGAGAGCACCAGCACTTTGGGAGGTACTTACAGAGGAAACTCAAGAAAAACCCCTCACTCCTGTTCCTCTCTGACTGACCTAACCTTGCAGATCAATGTGGATCAATCAATGCAGATCAAATGAGCCATTGACACTGCCAGCGCTCCAATCCACCCAGGCTTCTCCTCTGGCCTTCACACACCTACAGGGACCCACTACTGACCCAGCAGAGTCCTCAGAGATGCCACACGTGCTTACCAGCAAGTTAGAAAGCTCTTTCCTCACTAGACAACGAAGCATCCTAACAAGGAGGTGACCACTTCATGCAGACAGTGCAGAAGCAAGTTGGAGTGGTCCTGCCTAGGGCTCAGCTGAGAACACCACTGAACTCATGCTGACTGCTCTGCAACCCCAGTATCAAACCCCAGAAAGCAACTGGGACTAATTCTTAACAGAACAGGTGAGTAAAAGAGAACACAGAGTCTGTAGTTAATCCATGAAATCTGTCTGTGCTCTGACACTCACTCCAACACACCACGCTGTCCTTCCACCAAGTTATTTTGGTTTTGGCCCTTCTGTGGCAAATAAATAAAGGACTACCTACCTGCTTGTAGCTAAATGAGAAATATTACTACACATGACAGAAGAGGAAAAGGAACACTGCCAGCCAGGCAAAGACGAGATTCTATTACAGGCAATCTTAACTGTCTGCAGAGCACACAACCTGTATCCACTACTGCTTGTAAACAACAATGCTGAAGAGATAATGGAGATAAACCAACCTCCCCAAATCAGAACTTCAACTTTTTGAGTTTCCCATACAGTCAGGAATTGAATCCTTCTCTAACATGAATCAGGCCTAATGTAACACTCAAATCCAAAATACAATTTACTGAACATTTTACCTGTGAAGCTTCTGGTTGCACAGGAACTTGAGCAGGCTGGGCAAGTCTTGATTCAGCATGAACTGAAGGAAAATAATTTCACTTACTATATAGTACAATAAACCTTTGACCAAACAGCATTACTGTGCTGGCTGATTAAGTTATGTGAGAGCTGATCATCGTGAAGATGACAAAGCCTTTAGCATGGCAAAGCTAAACTCAAATTACCAATTCCTGTTTCCATGCAAAGACCATTTTTTCTGGTTGTCCAAAATAATCCAGAGCAAAATTACGTTTTGCCCATTAAATAAAAAATAAGTTTTACATATTCCAGATTTCCAAGCAGAACCTCTAAGCAAGTGAGAACTGGAAGACTAAAAATAGTCTACATTTCCAAGAGAAACACACATACTATTACTTGTGGTGACCCTTTCACTCTGTAGCGGTAACTGCAGCACTTTAAACAGATGACCTGCAGCTCCGCTCCCCCAACACTTCTGTTTAGGATTTACCATTACAAACCTGGAGGGCAAACCATTTGTGGCATGTCCAGACTCTGGGCTGGGTTCATGGGCTGTGCAGATACAATGGCAGGATCGAGCGTTTGGTTCTCAAATTCCAGCATAGAGTCCTGAGGGTGGGGGTGGAAAAAAATGAATACACAATAAAACCACCAAATCCAATTTACTGCGCTTTAAGAAGAGGACCATTCAGAAGGCAGAATCACCTGCATGAAGTTGTAGGGGCCCTGCATCTGTGCCATGAGGTCCTGTACTCGCTGCCTCCTGACCAGGGGGTCTGCCTGAGCCACGGTGGGGAGCGCGTGGGGTTCGGCCACGGGAGGGGACGTCGCCTGTGTCTGCTGCTGCAGGGAGTTCACCACCTACCAAGAGACAAGCAACCACCTCACATGGCAGCCCAAACCAGCACAACAAGGGACTGGGTGGCTGTGGACATTTCTGGCTTTTGCCTCACTCATTGTGGATGGAATAACTGGAGTGGTGTTGAAGAGAAGCGCTACATTCTAGAGTGGTGCGAGGTGGCAGCTACCGGTCTGAGAGCTTACAGTGGTCTCTTTGCTCTCCATCAGTGAACTGTCTGGTCAGTATTATCAGTATTGAGACAGCAATTTAGCAGCATTTGGAAGTTTACAGGAAGGTGGGGAAGAAAAAGCTCCAGAAATATGCACAGATGGGGAACAATTATTTTCAGTTCCAACTCTCAGCAGAGTTGGAACTTTGGGGTCTTTAAGACTATAAAATGCTTCACTTTCAGAGCACTGTTACCCCAGCCAACTGACTGACTGGCTCAGGGAGCAGCAGGGCAGGACAGGAAGAGTGCAAGGCAGCACTGTGGGGGGACACCAGAAGCAGAAGCACAGCGAGAAAGCTCCGATTTACCAGACACATCCCAGAACGGCAACACAGCAAATGGACAACAGACCGCAAGTGCTTTGAAATGCCACCCTCTCAGAGACAGCAGAGCCACCAGCAAAGCTGGACAGAAGCAGCTAAGAACATCCACCACCCAACAGTGTGAGGACAGACAGCAACAAGGGCAGCTGAGCTGCACAAAGGAGCACCTGGATGTCCCTACACCAGCTCTGCCTTGAGCGGCTCCCAGAAGTGCCATTTTCAATGTGCAGTCACGTCAACAAATGGTCTTTAACCACATCACTGTCAATAACTTGTCTCTTGCTTCTCTATGCCCATGAGCTGCCAATATTCATAACCACCCAGATAAGCAGGAAAGCCTTAAACAGCTGCACAGGACATAAATTTGCATTCATTCACCTGGAAGTTCAGAATATTTATGCAGAACACCTGATTTCTCCTTAGAACTGTGGAAGACACTACTGTACAGCAATCAGGACACATGACCAACCAGAACTATGATCACAAGTCAACTTCAAACCTCAAACTGCCCCTATCCATTCTCCATGCCTGTATATTTTTTGGTCACATTTCTCTATGAAATCTACAGCATTTTCCAGAATTCCTGCTCCTTGCTCAGACTTCAGAACCCTGTGTGTGACGCTCTGCATGTGCAATTGTCTCACAAACTCCAGGGACTTGTTCCTTGACCTAATCCCTGTCATCTGGAAGAGAAAATGGACACAAAAATGGACACTAACCACAGCCTACAACCCTCCTGAAGACTCCCTTCAGATCCGCATCACTGCTGTTTGCCACCCACAGAGAAGCACTCTGACAATTCCCATGGAATTCCACCCTAAGGCTGTCCACATTGGAAACCAGCACAACTGCTCTGGTGTGTAACACAGTCCCCAAATTTCACATTAGGGCCTGTCTCCAAATTGAGAATGAAACCCCATGAGCGGAGAGAAATCATCTGAACATGATGTTCAGAGCATTTATATAGACCTTTTGCACACCACAGGGTTTAGAAGTTAAAGCACAAGCGAGATCACTGGGTGAAATCTGAGCTGCAAAACCAGCAGCTACTCATCTCCTGCACAATTATTCCCAAAAATACTCTCAATTATTTAACCATTCAACTTATGAAGTCCAAGTCATTTGTAACAACTCAGTATCTTAAAAAAAAAAACACCAAAAAAGCCAAGCTGATGGAATCATCAAGAACACACAGCAGGCCCAAAATGTTATCATTTTCCTTTTCAACAAATAATGCAGTATCCACTTCAGACTTTTCAAACCTCCTCTTTTTATGCCAAGAGGAATCGTTCTGGGTTTGTTCCTTTAGTCTTTACTAGCACTACCCAGGTACTCTGGCCAGCACAGAGTAGGATGAGGGGGAAAGGTGCAAACAGAAGTTTCAGGGGACCACAGACCAAGCAGAAGGACCTTGCTTTCTGGCATTCAGAGAACAGTTTCCAATTCTACAGAAAATCCACCCAAAGTTTCACAATCTAAGACAAAGAGAACTTTCTGTACAGGCTGACTCGAGTACTTAATAAAAATCAATTAAAACCCCATAAACCAACAATACAACCAACCCACCCCCCCAATACTATTATCAATAAAGGACATATTAACCAAAATGTAAACATCATACAATCCAAATACACTTGGAAAATTCACAGGCCAATTCTTTAGCTCAAAACCATGGAAGGCCCATGGAAAAACAACGTCCTGTGAGACACCATCACTTCTCCAACCACAGACAGAGCACAGAAATCCTGCCTGTACCACAGCTTGGTGGAAAGAGTTATGACAGCCTTCCTCTTCAGGAACAGATTATGGCAATCTTCTGAGCAGATGTGCGATTTGAGCTTCCCAAATTCCCAGCTGTCCCTGTGGCAATGCCACAAGCACCCTGAGCTGAAGAGCACAAAAGCTCTGTCTGGTGTGTATCAGGATCTCCCCTAAGGACAATCCAGTTGCATTCCCACCAGGAATGGGACTGTGGTGCCAGGAAGAGCAGCAGGAATAACGTTAAAGGCAAATATTCTCAGCTGCCTCTTTTGTTTTACATCTGAGAAAAAAAGGTTCTTAGTTACAAAGAAACAGTCTTCGAGTCTCGGGTTTTCTAAATGACTCTTTGTTACAACGCCCAAGATACGGAGACAGAAAAGATAAATTCTTTGTGCTGTCCTATGAAAACAGAGCTGACACACTGCAGATTTAGCTGACCAGTCAAGAAAAATTCGCAGTTTCTGAAATGTGTGATACAAAATTACAACCCCAGTTGTGCCTTTATCCATCATACTCGACCACAGAGAACTGAGCCGCTCTGGCCACTCGGTGCAATTTAAGACACACTGAAGACAGTCAGTGCTGTGCCTTCCAAGAATGTTCCAATCCAGCATGACTCATGTGTGTTTTTGGAGGGTTTCTTCAGATTTTTAAAAGATTTCCTAAAACACATTCAACAGCAGTGGTATTTGAGGGTTTTTTTAAGTAAGGGAATGGAACACTAGGACGAGAAACTACCAAGCTCATTCACACACATGGCACAGTTGTCTAGTTGGTTCTAGAGGCCTCACATCCATCCTGATGGATCCCATCTTTCTGTGGTCTTGGCCACTTTCAGGTAGAGTTTCAGCAGGCTCAGGGTAAACTCAGGCAGGATCTGAGTTTCAGACTCTCTTTTTCACCACGAAATGCTGAACACTTACTCCACTCTCTCACTTAAAACAGCCTGAAGACACCAAGGGAAGGGAATTTTAAAAACTGACCCTCTGTGATTTGCTGCTGAATCGAACCAAAAATGAAGCCTCCAGCATCTGGAAGGTGCTGCTCATGTTTTTTGTAACAGATGGACATAAGTGGAGATCCAACACCAAACATCTGAAGGACTCCATGGGACTAGTCCTTTCCAGCACACGAGGGACATACATTCTAGAGTATAAAACTGGGAACAGATCCCAAACCCAGTGGACCACAAACACCACAAGTGAACAATCACTCCACTGCAAGGTAGTCACAAGCTGAATCCTGGAGGAACTGGAGTTCTTGGCAGCAGAGACGACATACAAGCATATTTTAACATAAAATTATGCACATAAGCAATCTGGAGGACGTATTAGTTGAGTTACTGACATTCAGCTCCCTGTCCATGGACCTGCTCAGTGGAAGCACAACTATGCCATGCTGTCAGCAGCTGGGCAGATAAACTTTAAGGTCTCTGTTTGTAGCTAAGGTCTCCTAAAAAAAAGAAAAAAGGCTTCAAAAAAACTCTCAAGTCTTTTTGAGCCTAAGACTTTGAAGTCCTGTCTTCCCAAGCAAGCCACTAATGAATAAAAGCAAGTCCTTTGCAAACTCAGCCAAAAGTTGTGTTTCTTTTTATTTTAGGTACTCCTGTGCTAAAGACGTAATTAAAAATGAGTAGTGAGTCCAAGCTTGCTTACATATATTTCATTTCTTATACACTGGGGGAGAAGGGATGCAATACTAAAACCTCTCAGGAATTGTGAGCCAGCAGAAACAGGGATTGCAATTTTACCTGCAGTACACAAGATCTTACCTCAACCGTTTCAACTGTCCACTCATCTACCTGTTCCTTCTCACTACTGCTGAACTGAGTCTCTGCCATGAATTGTCTGTTTACATACTAAAATAAAAATAAGAAAGGGTATGAAAGTAAAAGTAAGTGGCATTAAAGGTACACAACATGACAATCTTGCCAGGGAGTAATACCTCAGTTGATTCCACTTCAGTTGGCTCAGTGAATTCTTCGGCTGCGTCGGGTTCTGTAAGGAAAGAAAGAGACAATTTATGGGGGGGAAAAGCACCCTGACCAAGAAAACAAACAAAGGGAAAACAAGAACAGAAAAACCTTGAACAAAAAAGACTAACAAAAGACACCCTATACAGAATAAACAGAAAAAACAACCAAAAGCCACAAAACCCAAAAACCACACATACAAATCCCCCCAGAACAAACAAAAAACTCCAAAGAAACAAAAAACCTACAACCAAACCCAACCCCACCATCCACTTGTGTTACAGACATAGAGGAATAAACTGGGATGAAAAAAAAAGTCTCCTTTCATCTCAGAATGGAGAATAAATGTCGGGGCATTAATAGAACTAGGCCAGCAACCAGAGTTTGGGCCACTCCAGCCCCACAGGCACCAGCCCGGCCCCACAGGCACCAGCCCAGCCCCATGGATACCAGCCCAGCCACACAGGCACCAGCCCAGTCCCACGGGTGCCATCCCAGCACTAGTGCCATCCCAGCCCCACAGGCACTAACCCAGCCCCATGGGTACCAGCCCAGCCCCACAGGTGCCAGTCCAGCCCCATGGATACCATCCCAGCCCCACAGGTACCAGCCCAGCCCCACGGGTGCCATCCCAGCCCCACAGGTGCCACCCCAGCCCCATGGATGCCAGCCCATCCCCATACCCGGCTCTGCTGCCGCCTCCTCGGCCGCGGGCGCGGGCGCCGCCTCCTCCTCCTCGCACAGCCCGTTCTGGTGGCCGTGGGTGCTGTCGAAGTAGCTGCTCTGCAGGACACGTTCCACCACCTCCCTCAGGGCTTTGTCTGTCAAAGGGAAGGCAAGGACGGGCACTGACTATGTCCTGGGCATGTCTCTCAACCCTGACTTATTTAGGTTACAGTAAAGAAACCCATAAATATTCCATATAATATGGAATCACCTAGTGCTCTTCAGCAGATTTGTGAAATGCTTCAAAGGGAGCAGAAATTTATAAATTTACAGATCATATTTTTATCCCTGCTATTAAAAAAAATTAATCAAATTGCTGGTTGCTTAGTTTTCAGTTTGGAAAGTTTTCCAAAGTCACTGAAGTCTGAACTGCACCTAATTTCTAATTTCCTCATTAAAAACATTACTGTAGGACAGTTGGTTACAGAGCAGATTTACACAGGTGCCACCTTTCTGGAGGTTCTTCCTCTGAGGTGAAATGGCTCAAATCAGCCTTCAGAAGCAGAAACACTCACATTTCATATCTTAGATGAACAGTTGGGCATCTTAACCCAAAAGACATCAGCCACACTGACAAGGCAGTATTATTGGAGATCTTTACTTCTGCAAGAAAGCAGTCTGGGTGGCATGATCACCCCTTGGCCTACAGAGTTAATCCATGACAATGCAGCCAAGTCAGAATGCTGTTTGCAGGAGGCAAGGGGCACAGAACGTCCCACTGCTGAAGGCCACCAAAGCATCTTGCTCACACACAGGTTTCCAGAAAACAAAGAACAAAAACTAAGCACCCGCAGCAGAATATTGCTGAACTGGCAGGAATGGACTGAGGTTAAATACTGAGTAATGCTGTGTCAGTATAAAAAAATACACTACACAGTTGAGTCCACACTTCAGATGTTTTTGTTACAGTCCAGCCAAGACCTGGGAAAGGAGCAGTTCCTCCAAAAACTCGCCAAGATAAGTAACTGCTCGAGTTCTCTTACAAAAGAAGGGCATTCAATTCAAGCACGAATTCACTGCGATTCTTGATCTCCACGCCGAGACTACACTTACAGGTTGTTCCACAAACTGGTTTTTCCTTCCCTTCCAGCAAGTCCCAGAGGTGAACAGATGCTTGCTCATACTGCTCATTCAACCTTGAAAAACAACGAGCAGGAGTTAATGCCTCCCCAAGCCTTTCACTGACCACAGGAACTGCAGCGTGCCCTGCCAGCCCTACCTGACGCTCATGTCGCGCTCGGGGTACACCAGCTTGTAGAAGTCATCCAGCACCGTGAGCTCCTCCTCTGTGAGCACGGGCACCCCGCTGGAGCTCTGCTGCTTCAGGTCACTGCGGACCTCATCGTCCCCCAGCTTCTCCAGGATGAACTGCAGCTCCAGCACCGTCTTCAAGCGCTTCTGCTCGGCCTCCTCCCGCATCAGCTGCTCCCGGCGAGCCGTCTTCTTTATTGTCTTCTGGATCTGGAGGGACCCCAAGGGGGGAAAACAACACATTGCAAGTGGCTGACACCGGGAACTAAAATAAAGTCCGGAGCAAGGCGAGGGCAGAGCTTGGGTTCTTCCACTGTGTGGAAAAGATGTGACATATTGATCTTACGTAAGGAAATGATACGGAATAAGGGGTGGAGAATGTGGTAGTTTGTCTGGAGGCCTCCCCTAGAAACCGGGGTACAAAACTAAGGCAGTATTCCATAGCATTCCCTTGTTCCATAGCATTCCCTATTCCCAGTAAGGGTAAATTCCATAGCATTTACCCTTAGGAAATCAGGTGTATAAAGACAGAAGGGAGTTTCCTGTCTGGTTTCTTTCCTCTCCTCTGCCTTGTGGGGTGGACACGGAGCCGGCAGCTCTCAGTGTTTAGGCCTCGGCTTATGTCTCTGAGCTCAGGCCTGGCTGAGAGCTGCTGTCTGTGTCCACAGAGGAGGGAAGGCACTCACTTCTCCTAAGGGAAGTTGGTGAGAGCTTCATGTTAATTGTTCTACTGAATTAATTCCTGGGACTTGATTGAGTGGGATTGTTTTGTTTCTACTCTTTTCCCCTTTTTCCCTTTTGGGGGGTGTTTGGGATTGTTGTATTATATGTACATAGTACTTAGCTGTATATATATCAAATATCTATAAATATATATATATATTCCTTTATTAATTTTGCTTTTTACTAGGTTTTTTTCCTTTTATTGGGAGTTGGATGGGGAGAGCTAGCTGGCTCACAGCCGTGTTTGGTGGGGAGTTGAGCCAACCCCCCCCCACACTGGGATCCTGGTTTTATTCAGCCAGGCCAGCAGATAACAGGCACAGAGAGGTTTATTCCCCATATCCCATGACAGGAGGAGGGACTCGCTGGAACTGCCAGGGGAGCAGCTTAAACCAGACAAACAAAAGTATCCTTTGTTTTTTTCACGCACCACGGGAGGGAACTCGTGGAATGTTTTGCCTTGAAAGGCTGGGGAGAGAGACAGGATGAGCCAGTTGAAAAAGGATTGAAATGAATTCTTGGACACGAGGTCCCTAGTCAGACACTGCAGGGAGCAAGGCTGCATCTACCCTGGCATGCTCAGAGATGCTGCAAGGCAGGGCATGACAGATAACCATGTGCCTTGTGCTCCGCATTAAAGCTCCTACAACTGCAGTCACAACACAAGTCCAAATGCAGCACTAGCTGGAACCTACAGGATGTTTCTTCCATTTCTAATCTTAATCTAAGCAAATTCAACTTGCTTCCTTTTTGACAGAAGTTTCTGGAGCTGAATTTTGGTAGAAGGGGGGGCTACCAGGGCGGTCTCTGTTGGAAACTGCCAGAAGCTTCCCCTGTCCTGTGGAGCCACAAGGACAGCCAGGGCCGGGAGGGACCTCCTGCTGGTGACCAAAGTGGAGACAATTCAGAATCCCAGTCCCAGCTCTGGGATAACAGAGTGAAGAATTTAAGTGTGTGGGGCAGTTGGGAATTCCAGCCATGGGGTAACAACACAGAGACCAAGGTGGGAGCAGGAGGAGGAGAAGGAGGGACCCCACGGGAGCAGAGGGGGAAGGATTCAAAACTGTGCCCCCCCTGCAGCCCCTGGAGATCCCTCGGGGTGCACAGACCCCCCTGCAGCCCATGGGGTGATCCCCAGGACAAGAGCAATGGCAGAACCACCACCTGCAAACCCCCATTCCCTGCTCCCCGGAACTGCTGGAAAGAGGGAGGAGTGGGAGGAGAAAGGGGTTCTTAAGACTCATTTGTTACTTTTTAGTTTTAGTTCTTATCTTGTCAGTAATAAATTCAAGTATTTAGTCCCTCTGAGTTTGCTTTGCCATTCTCTCTCAGCTGGTTTTTGCCTTTTCTCCTTTTCCTTTGCCTCTGGCAAGGGGGGGCCTGGAGGTTTGGGTGGACAGCGGGTGACAACCGCCACCCTTTTAAACTTTCATCTTCTCTTTTAAAAAATGTAGCTTGGGACAGCAACTTTCTCTCTTTGAAACATCTACGTTCCTTTTTTAAAATCAGAGACATATCTTAAGATCAACTATATGAGAACTAATGCCAACCACGAAAAACTGCAACTGAGTTTGAAAGCAGAGCACCAATTTGTGCAGTCTGTGATGTTTCGTTGTACATATGTTATACATAGTTTTTTAGAAACAGGAATTAATTTCAGCATGGCACAGACGGTATAGGGTAAGGGATGGATAATGTCCTGGTTATTGTGTCCAGGATCAGTTTGTCACTGTGTGGGGGGTGTGTTCTAAACCCTCTGTCATTTTTCTCATGCCCTGCTCACCATGGAGCACTGGCAGCAGCGGCCCAGGGCACACTGGACCTCTCAGGGGACAAGTTTGGGAACTTTTGTGAAGTTTTCCTATGACTCCAATGACTCAGGTGTGATAACGCCCCTCAATCAGCACCTTCACACACACCTGAAGGTCATATCTGCTAATGACCCATCAGGGATGCCAATTACATTCACCTGGCAGAGCAAATCACCCATTGGACACTCCCCACCCTGGGGGAGGGGCTGGGTGTTCCCACCTGAGCCCAAGCAGAGATAAGTTGCATTTTTGGTTTGGGGGTTCCTCTTTAGATTCAGAGGAGGAGCAGAGCCTTGACTACACTGAGACTGCCACAGGACTGGGACCATCATCTTCACCAGTAGGTTCCTTCTTTCTTTTTACTCTGCATTCAGGGGGCCCATGTGGTGCTCAGCACAGGGGCTGGTGAGCTCCATTCTGCTCCTGCCCTGCTGTTCTGGGCTGTATATTTGTTTTTGTGGGTCAGATGGATTTTCTTTCTGTATCAGTGTATTTTGTGATCTTTTATAAAACTGTTATTCTGACTTGCAACCCCATTCCCAGCTGGATTCATTTCTCCTGCTGGTTTAACTCTAAACCAGCACATATTTTGGCACCCAACGTAGAGCTTGAGAGGAAAGTCAGAATAACAATTTCATTTTAAGTATTTGTGGCTTTGTTTCAAGGAACCTCTGATTACCATGTTGAGCAAGGTATTTACATGGGTGTTGTACCTAAGCCTGATCCTATTTCCACAAATGGGGAATCATTTGCCTCTTGTGATGCTCCCTTTAATACCAGGGAGAGGTACAAAGATTGCTTTGTTCACGTACTGTTTTTATGTTGTTGTGATGTCAGAAGTAGCAAGTTTTTTTTTTAACATATATTTGGTCTGGTTTGCCTGCCCTGGTTTGGGCTGCTACCTCTGGAGACTCAACAGGAGTTGCACCCAGCCTGTGGGGGGAACAGGAGGGAATGTTTTTTTCTAGCTTTTCACCTCCTTCAGACCTGCTACAATGGTTTTTGAAAACACTGAGTTCCCTTTTGATGCTAAAGGCAGCATAATGTTGTTGTTAGTGTTGCTGTGTTTCATGTGTACTCTTTATACCATGTTCAGGGCCTTCCAGGGAGGGTGTCTGGAGGGTGTCTGCCTTGGGAGTGGATAATGCTGAGTGGGGTGGGAAGTGGGAGGACATGGGCCAGTATGTGCAGACCCTAACTCTAAACTAGCACACCACTGCACAACCAATTCCTCCAAAGTTGTTGCTCTTTCCATAACTCCAACATTTTAGAAGTTAGGTTTTGTATGCCTGATAAAACCCCAACCCAAAAGGTTACCTGCTTTGCCACTTGGCAGCAGGTGACCATGCAAGTGCTGCATGACAGGCCTGTTTTGTGATGACACTGTTGGCAACAGTTTTGTCTCAGAAAATGACATTATTCTTGGTTCCATACATTTATGCAGTACCATCAGGAAAATCTTACTGACACAGTCTCCAGAAAACCTGACACCAACTAGAACATAGAATAAAACTCAAGAAACCAAGACCCAATCAGTCTCCACCTAGAGGTGACCACTGATTGCATCAGGGAAAAGGAGTTTAAAGCCCAAGGGTTTGGAGAGTGCACATGGCAAGGCTTGTTCTTTACTTACATCTTGGCTCAGAGCCATGAAACTCCTCTGCAGTTCTTTAGCAAACTCCAGATTATTTGTCACTTCCTGGTATTTGGACACGGCATCCTTAAAAAAACCAAAAAACCCCACAAATGTAAATCATTGCAAACAGGAAAAAAATGTAGACTTTTAACCAATCAGCTCCCACATTTTTAGTTCCTAAGTGAGACACAGCATCCCCAAATGGGACTGCAACTATGTTAAGCCAAATTTTGATTTTCACTGGCCAAAATATCGAGAAGACTTGTGTATGTCCTTAGGGTCTCCAGTTTCTTACATGCCTTTACAAGGTCACATGCACAACTGCACTAGTTCCATGTCTGCATTTAGCCAGTTTCTACCAAAAACTAATGGGCAACTGGGAGAATGGGGAGGAAGAGCAATCTGGCAACTCCAAACTGCTCAAAAGTTGGAGAATTAATGCACTGTCATCACTAATCAGAGCCAAAATCAGAACACTACACAGAGCATAATGTTCCCTTCTCCACTTGTAATCCAGCAAACTAACCAACTTGCACATATTACTGTATTGTGTGATTCACTAAATTCATTTAGTTCATTTGCAGAAGCAGAAAATCTAAGTGACAAGAACAAATACTTTCAGCATTTCTCCAACCAAAAAAGCTCTTCTCTT
The DNA here is from genome assembly GCA_013399695.1 of Formicarius rufipectus. NCBI lineage: Eukaryota > Metazoa > Chordata > Aves > Passeriformes > Formicariidae > Formicarius > Formicarius rufipectus. The sequence continues at coordinate 448,360 of VXAU01002658.1, read as the reverse complement.
TATCAAGTCTGGTCCTCCCAAAACTCCCCCGGGAGCTTCCCTCCTCAATATGCCATGTCATTTCTCTTCCCTGCTCAGCAAACATAAACCTGATTGTGGTTTCTCTTCCCAAGATGCCATTAGAAATGAAAACACACGGCTAGTTCAGTTTTCAGCTGGCACAGAAGGACCCAAGTGAAGCCCTGGCACATGAGAAGAGCACATGGACCAAGGGAAGCAGCTCATTCTTTCAAGTGTCAACAGCTGCAATAGTTGCAGGTTGCATTTTCCCCTTCTCTTCTCTAGTGCTAAAAATCATCAAGAAAACATTGCTGATTACTGAGCATCTGGTAATCTCTTCAAGTATCAATATGCATGTTTGCATCAGAGAACTGAATTTCAATTGGTCTTTGGGTTGTATTTACTGCTGTTGACTATCTCTCCAATAACCTCCTTTAGGAGCCAGCCCCAACAAGGAGCCCCACATGGGCTGCACTGGGAGCTGGGACAGAGACTGTTACTGGACTCAGCTCCATCTCCGAACTGCCCAGGGAAGAGAAATGCATCCCTCCCCTCCCCATCAACATCACAGAACAATCTAAAAGCAAGTTGGTTAGCAATTTTGTTGGTTGTTTTTACCAGTTGGTCTTGATTCAGACGTTCTCCCTTGTTCATTCGTTCCTGGTAATCATCAAGTTTGCTCTGGAATGAAGGGAAAATGCTGTTAGGAGGAGTCTAAATCAGGTTACTGCCTTTTTCTGCTTGTGTTAACAGGATTAGGTACTGTAATATTACAGCAAACAGACTGCAATACCTTACATGAGCATGACACTGTCATGTAAAAACACTGAGAAAAATTGTCTTCTGGGTTAGAAAAACGTAAATACTTCCCTAAGGGATAAATATTTTAACCTTTAGTTGGCTATCACAAAGTGTCTTCATGCTTGGTGTGAATTTCCAAGGAAACACACATTGCTCCCAATGGGAAAACCACTCTCAACACACATTTCCTTCACTCCAAACATCACAGAGCTGAACCGAGGTCTGAGTAAGAGCTCACTACCACTCTATCAATACACCACCAAAACCATGACTGCAAACCCCCACTGTCAACTCTATTAAGATTCAGGGCTGTAATTCTCAGTAGTTTCATTAGTTAAGAGAGTTGTTAAGAATTTCAAGTAGTTTCAAATCCTCTCTGCAAGAATGCCCACCAACACAATTCATATTAATAGCTCTAAAATAGTTTTGTACAAGAGCATTAAGATTTTTTTTCCATAGGAAGCAAACTCAAAAAGGAATCATTAGGCTAATTTTCAGCAGGATCAGTTCTCCAGCCTGCTTCAACAGAAACCCATGCAGAACACTGACATTAGCCAAAAGCAGGTAGAACCCCTGTGTGTCCAAGTGACATGTTCTACAGGCTAAGGAGAAAGGGGCTTCAAAAGGAAGCAAAATTTGTATAAAAGCTGAAACCTAAATATTAAGCTGTTTTCACCATTTCTGCATTATCACCATTATTGCATTTGGAAAGAAATTTGCTTTGATCTAATTGAAAAAGCTTTTGAAATAAATCCTTAACAATTATCTTCCCAATCTAGCCTAACATGGAAAGTGAGAGGAGCATCTAATTTTTAATGTGAAAGAATCAAAGCCCTGATGCAACCATTGTTTCAGGGCTGATATTTGCCAACGAGTGACCCCTTTTGCTGTTGGCCTTTGTTTCATTTTATTGCTATTTTTCTAGTTAATTCAGCTCCTATGCTCCACCTCAGACCTTTTGGAAAGACCAAAGTCTGTCAAACAGCTGACCAAGAAAGTTCCTCTTAGGAAGTATTTGATGCCCAGCATCACTTGCTGCAACACAACGACCCCTGTGAGACTTGGTCCTTTTGATGTCAGCCAGGGCCTTGCTTTGGAGGTCCTACAGGTTAGGGAGGGGAGCAGAGCCAGCCAGGTCTGCCCACACCTCCCCTGCTGAAGGGGGCCACAGTCCTACCCACACTGGCCTGGCACACCAGGAAATGTGAAACCAAGCTCCTACTTGCTCAAGTCACTGCAGATCACAGTTCCCTTGGTCACTCTGATGCAATTCCTTGGGAGGCAAACACCAGCCAGTTTAAACAGGGTCTAAAAAGTGCATTGAACAACCCCAGTAAATTCTGTGATCCAACCCAACCCCATGAACAAGGACAGTAAAGCAAGCAGGACAGAATACCACACTGCAGAACACTACACTGTTCAAGACAATACATACTGCAAAATTCTGCTGCGAAACACAGAATTCATTTTGGTGGCTAAGGGGAAAAGTGAGGGAAGAGACCAAAATCCCCTAAATAACTGCAATTTCTGTCTACTTTTACTTCAGCCTGGTTGGTGTTTTCAGATTAAGATATTACAGTAACATATTCAACAAAGCACAAGTTTTTTCTTAAATGGACAAGTATTTTTCAATCCAGTGTACATGCTTTGTTTATTCAACTAAAAACCAAAAGAGAAGAAGAAAAGTTACTTCACTTGCTCTTTCTTAGACACATTCACATGGGAAGGTAAAAGCAGAAGAAGGAAAGCCCTGTCAGCTGCAATGCAGAGGACAGGCAAATGTGCATTTAGTTGTACATTATCACAAAGATTTCAAAGGCCTGGTAAGCATTTCCCACCATCCCAAAGACACCCTGCGATCCAAAGGCTGTGTTAGACACAAATTTTAAGTAAAATGCCTCCTTTTTCTTCTCTGACAGCAAACTAAGAGCAGCATTAGTGCTGTAAAATAACTGCAGTAGAATGCCTGCTTAGCAACCTACTGCAGTGCCTGCCACAGGTAAAGATTTTCCTGCTTTTACCCCCTCACTCATCACAGATAAAGATCTCCAAGCATAAAAGCTAAACCAGCAGAAAAAAAAATAATAATCCAGTGGCAAAGTGAGCACATAAATTGTGTATTGAACAGCTCATGAGTCAGCAGCTCCCAGTTCTGCAGGCAGCCAGCCACCCTGCTCAGCTTTTTCCACCGAGGAACCTCAAGTATTCTGGAGTTTCCTGGGAGAAAAGCACTACAAAGAGGCTCTCAGGGGAAAGGTACTGATGGTGTTCAGGGCTGAAGTATACCCTGGATTTCCCTTCCACAGGATTCAAACATTCAGCTGCTTTATCGTGGTAACAGACACGTTCCCCTCACACTCAAGTTCTCTTCACCTCCTCTGAATTGCCTCAAAAATGTTATCCTAAAGTGAAAACAAACCAAAAATGCAGCTCTAGGAAATTCCCTTCAAACCCAACAGTGGTTTAAAAATGCCTGACCACTCAGCTGTGCTGGTACAGTCACTTACAGTGCTGTGCTCTAAACTGGATCACTGGAATCATCAGATTAAAAATAACCCTCCAAAAAGAGGGTCAGGAGCAGGAGGGAGGCTCTATATTTAACCAGATAATTTCAAAGGTATGGCTATAGCAATTACAGCAGCACAAGCGTGCATGGCAAGGTGCAAGGGGACAAGGCAATCTCTTGAACAGCTAGAGCAAACCTTCTGTAATGCACACCTGACTGCAAGAAAAAGCAAAGATGGAGGGCACATTGCAGGTCTGTTTTCTATCTCAAAACCTGCATGTATATTTGGGATTGCACCAAGCAATTAGGCCAATCCAAAATTGAAACAAGCTGTGCAGTACATTTTGCACTGAAGCAAAAGAAAAGCCAAGTTACAAACCCAAGTTTATTAACCTGTTTTACATTTGCACATGGTAATTTACCTGCCCTCCACCAACATCTCCACTCATTACTGGGGTTAACTCTGCAGCAGAAAGTGCCCAGAAATGACCAAATAAAACCCCCAAACCAGTCTTCCCATGGCCAGAAAAAAAACCAAAAAAGTAAAACACTTAAGCTGCATCAGTTTGAGAGCCTCTCAAAACTCACCACAGTTCTCACACTCCCAGTACAATCCCTTATATATATGATAGATACACACATACACCCCAAGTCACGAGAAGCTGTTTCAGTCTGCATTACAAGGAGGTGTCAAGATGCAGTAACACCAATACTACAGAACACAAAACCCTTACAGGTCTTGTGTTCAAACTAAACTTATTTTTGAAATAACAGCAGCTTGCCCCAGAGGGAAAACAAAAGCTTCCTCAGCTACCAGAAGTCAGTCAGAGGAGTGGAACTCCAAGTTTTAATGACGTTTCCAAACTGCCACCACACAGTGTTTCCTACAGGCATGCTATGAATGTACAGCTAAGTTGACTCCACACAAGAGGCCTGGGTTTTCCTCTGTACAACACTCATGTTCAAAGTTAAGTTACTTTTACAAGTGAGTTCTAGAACACAAACTGGGCTCCAGGACACAATGGGGCTCTCCCAACACATTCTGTGTGTCTTTTTCTTCTGAAAGAAAAAGCACCAACGAAACACCAAAGCAGCATCTGAAAACCTTTCACTGAAAGGTATCTCTCAGCTTGTAGGACTCACCCTGTATCCAGGTAATACAAGTTGCTGTGAGACAAGCTAAAAACAAAACAGACCACACTGAGACCTGGCAGTACCAACCACCACAAGATTTCACAGACAACCTTCACACGAGAAGGTTGATAACCAAAACTGTTATCAAGATCTGGGCTTTAAACAGATGACTTTGAAATAGTTTTGCAACTTGCTTCCAAGTAGTATTCAACCTCCAAAGATAAATTCCAAACCAAGCTTCACAAGGGGAGCTTCTGGAGACACTCATGTGCCTGGGACATCCAAGTGGCCCATATAACGGTCAGAAACACTTCAGAGAGTTACCAATGGACAACTCAAGTGTAACTGTAAGAATGCTTTGACTGTAGGTCCCTGCTTCCCACGGGAAATCCAACATTGTACTGAACCAAGTCAGATCAATTCAAATCCCCATCTGCTGTCCCCTGAGAATTCCTGTTTGGAAATGACAGAGGCACTTGTTAACTACTCCTTTTCCACCCCAGTCAGGGTTACACTCAAAAGGAAATTCAGCCAGACTGATAAAGCAAGAGCAGCTCAAGTTACCAGCCCCAGCCAACATGTGCCATCTCTGCAGCTCTGCTGAGTTTTTAAAGCTCCTGTGCTTTACCTTGTAGTTGTAGTTGCAGTTGCAGTTGCCCACAAATAATCTTGGGGAACATCTGCCCATACCCTGAACCACATCTTGGCACATTTAGGGTCTGATCAACTGCTCTTATGCAACTCGTGCTCTGTTACACAAGTTGAAAGCAAAAATGGCTGGATTTTTCTTTTTCATTCATCACTGTAACAAAACCCAAGTTCAAGCTCCATTCAATTGGCTTAGAATTTGGAAAGCTTTTTCCCTCTACAAGGTGGGAAAAGAGGAAAATGCAGGTCTTAATGAAGCATCTTCTCCTAGGCAGCATTGTAACCTCAGACACCAAGCCAACACTTGGAGGAGTTCAGGCAACTTCTAATGAACTAAGCTTGTCACCATATACTCCAGTTGCAGGTTTGAATGCCCTGCAGAGAAATTAGCCCTTTAATTACTCTCCTCCCTGCACACACAAACATGCTGGCATCTCAGAAGAGGAGGAACACAGGATAGCACTCCTATCATTTCCAAGTATAAAGACATGAGGGGAACACAGACATTTTCAGGCCATGTTTCACAAAGATTTATGAAGAGCAATTCAAGTTACCTGTCCCTTTTAACACAAGCAGTACTTTTTCTTTTTTATGAGGTCACTTTGGGGAAAAGAAAATGAAAGTGTAACTCATAACCTTGTAGTTTATACAGAAACATTCAAAATAGTCCAGAGCAAAGTTATAGTAATTATTATTTCAATTTGTGTATTGCATTTCAGTCACGTTATTTTATCATCAGAATTCTGAGGCAAACAGGACACCAAATTTACTTCAAGAGAGCTCTTTTCTTCATAAAGTGTGACCTCTCCTGTGCACTCATGTAATTCAAAACCTAAGATGGTACCTCTTAAAGAGCAATCATCTTTCATCCTTCAAAAGGATGTGTCTAACTCAAGTATCTTCGCAGACACAAAGCCCTTAAAATCATTCTCTCCTGGCCTTCCTCACCAGCTGCTGACAAAGGCAGGATGAAATGTTCACCTGAGCACAAGTTTCAGGGAGATTTACTGCATTTCTCACCTGTGCAGGATCCAGCACAGTGTTACCTTCTGATGGTTAAAACAGCTAAAAATGTATTCTCTTCCAAAGATCCAAAATAAAGGAAATTGAATGAATTTGTGGGAACTTAGCAAGTAGTAAAACAAAAATAGAGAGGCCCATGTGTACAATGAGCTTTGTTTTAGGACACAAAGCCCTCGATACTCTTTATTAAAGAACACTGATTTACTACAAAACTCTTGATACCCCCACCAAGGCAGAGGTTCAAGCCCAGAAATTTGTAGTTGTTTTAATATACCAAAATCCATGTACCTCCTGACTTCTGTAGTGCTCGTGTGAGTTCCAGTTCACTAAGCCCCAGAACTTCAGCACACTGAGGCTCTGCAATCTCTGAACTTTAATTCATCAGTGTGGGATCACACCCCCAGGTTTTCAAGAGTCAACCCTTGCCTGCTCTTTAAGCCTACACTGTCTAGAACTGTAAAATAGGTAAATGTTTTTAAGTAATTTTTATGAAACATCTTCCAACAGAAGCCACTTCCAGAGAAAAGAGCACTTTGTCCCCTCTATTCACTGGCACCTCAGTTGTACTGTGAGAGTAAAAGCCCACTCAAATAGAAAAGGACTAAGCCAAGTGTAAATGAGGTGTAAATAATTTATTTTAAGGGTAAATAAAAACGCTGCTCCCAAGGAAAGCTGACCCTCACACCAGTAACCCTGTGCTTGCTTGTGCTCTTGATTACTTCAAAGGGCAGGTCAGAATCCTCACCTGCTAATTTTATATGATCCTGAAACTGTGTATTTGAAAAACTCCAGTATTTTCAGAGGACTTTGGTGTATGCTTGCTACATTAGCAATTTCAAACCATTTTTTTTTTTTTGCATTGAAACAACCAGACATACAGAAAGGTCTTCCATGTCTCCTCTTTCTGAAGCTGAGGACCACTATTTTGAGTGCACATATTCATATGGACCAATGACAAGCTGGAGACAGAGATGGTGGCCTGTGTACACACAAGAGTACTCAAAGATCAAAAGATCCTCCAAATCTAAAACTTAGCTAAGAGCTCTTGACTTTCTGCTTTCGGTCTTTTTCTTTTTAAAATGTAGGAGAATCCCATACCCATTTCTTTAAGTGGGAAGCTGTACCTCATATAATGTATTTATGCAGTGTAATACTTAAGATACAGTTATTATTGATATGCAGGTAAAGCATGGCTTGTTTCATTTACAGCTCACCTGTACAGACTTATTTACTGCTAGTATGTCCACCTTGTACTGCATACAATATTCGTCTGGGCTACTATGATCAGAAGTGCTGGTTAATATAATCAATAGGAGAGTTATTGTGCCTGTTTACCTCCAAAACCAAACCCACATTTCGGGCTTGGGCACAATTTGTCAGCAATCCCTGCTTTTATCTTGCCAATGGGGTGCTTTGAGGCCGTGCGTTTAGTTAGTTTTCCGATGGGCACCTCCGGAGATTGCAAAGCCCTCGGAGGCTCAACAGGGGCCGGACCCGCCCGGGGGGTGATCGAGGGGTCGGTGGGAGCGTTGTCGGGGGGTGATCGAGGGGTCGGGTGGGAGCG
>VXAU01002658.1:425026-435224 GCA_013399695.1 Formicarius rufipectus | reverse complement strand
CGCCCCCCCCCCCCCCCAATAATTCTGGTTCACTGACAGCAGTGACTGACATGCTGCAATAATGACGTGCTGCACTCTAAGAACTTTAATGACAGAACAAGTATCTAATTAGAAAGTAGAATTAATTACACCGTGCTTTAATGACTTAATAACCCAGAAGTTGTCATCAGGCTGGGGAAATGTCAGGAAAAATTAGCAGGGAGTGCAATTGGCTGGGTAGCAGGAAGTTTTCCTGGCAAATGTGAAGTTTGGAAGCAGCTTTCCATCAGACCCAGCTCAGAGCTTTGCTTTGTGCCTTCACATCCCTTTCTGGGAGAGCTGTAAAGCTGGCAAATGTGGGATTTGGAATAGATATTGGGGCTGCGTGGAGTGTTATTCATTTGGAATAAATATTTGGACTAGGAAACTCCCAGGGGCCCTTTTCTGAGGCAGGATTTTGTGGGGGATTCGATTCCCAGGTCATTTCAGCCTCCTGGAAAAGCCAGGCTGGTGTTGGAGCTGCTGCTGGAGAAGGCAGTGACAGCCTGAAAATAAACCCGGGGTGGGCAGAGAGGAAAGAAAACATGCAAATAACTTGTGTCTGCAAAGCAGGGCTTGGTTTGGTGACACAGGTTGCAATTTAGCATGGGAAAGGTGTGTAAATAAGGCTTGATGCAAATGGTGTTGTGGACAGCAGGCTGGAGAACCACTCATCATCCAGAGGCACCACGGGGATGTTGTCGGCGTGGTCCTCCTCCTTTGCTCGTGGAGCTGCCACATTTCCACTCCTTCTTGCCTCAACTTGTGCTTTCTCCCGTGCAAGGGGAGAGGGGCATGTTCTGTGGCACACATCCAGGGCTTCTGCTATCCCAGGAATCCGGGAACAGGCAGGGAAACCTTCGTGTTTGGGGATAATCCAAATTTCCAGTGAGCTTTGGGAACACGGCTGGGGTGGAAATGGTTAGTTGGTCGAAAGGATCAGTGTCCCCTGATGCCCAGGAATGGCTTTGCCCAGTGAAAAACACGGCTCTGCCTCCGAAGAATAAATTGTCATAAAGTATCACGCTAATTACGGCATTAATTATAACAGTAATTAAAAAGGACTCAGACATGACATGAGTCACTGTGAGCGACTTGCTAATTAGCCCTGGGAAGGTGAGGGGCCATTAGCAGAGGTTGTTGCTATTTAACCACTAGAGAGCGGTCAAGAACTGCTTTAGAACTCGATTTTGAACTCATGCCTTAGCTCAACTCCGGCTGAGGGACCGGGAATGACTCTGCGGTGAGAAGGAGCAGGGAGATGTCCCTGCTGCGCCACCAGGAAGAGGAGGAGGAAGGGATGGGGACAATCCTCGGGTTTTTGGGGTGGCGAACAGCACAGTGGGGATGATGGTTATGGGGGGAAAAAATATTGCCCTTGAAAGAGTCAGGGAAAAAAAGAAAAGACTCTTTAGTTTGGGTTTTATTAAGAAAAGCCTTGGATGGCACATTCTGAGGGTAAGAAAGGCACTTCATTAACTCGGCGCTGATAAAACTTTGTTGTCATTCATTTAATTTCTCATCATAGTCAGAGTTTTGGCTGCAAGTGGAGCAGGTTGGGCAGAGAAGCTGTGGCTGCCCCTGGATCCCTGGAAGTGTCCCAGGGCAGGTTGGATGGACTGGGAGCCACCTGGGCTGGTGGGAGGTGTCCCTGCCTGTGGCGGGGTGAGTTTCCAGGTCCCTTCCCACCCAAACCATTCCAGAATTCCATGATTCTAAGAACACAGAATAAACAACCAACCCATGGAGTGCTGCTGCTGCCAGGAGCTGCACTTTGTCCTTCAGGGAAGTTCTCAAGGCCAAGTTGATTCAAGAAGCCAAATGTGCCTCATTAGCAGAGGCAGTGGTGAACTCTGAACCTCAGCCAGCACATTCCCTTGGGATCCCTTCCTCCTTGTAGGGACACCCTCACTGCTCCCTACCTGCTTTATGGACTCTGGTAGGAGAAAACCCTTCTTGCCCTCCCCTTTTTGTTTTTTTTGCAGTCTCTGAAGTGGGTGCAGCAGGAGCTGGTGTAACCAAACCCAGCCCAGCGTGGGGCATTCCCACCATCCCTGGTGTTCCCTGCAGGGTTGGGGCCGCACCGAACGATTGGGGCTGGGGTTTGTGCCCTCACAGTGGATGGGAACCCAAAGCTGACTCTTCCTGCAGCAGCTCTCTCTCCTGCCATCCTCTTTTGAGGTCTTTTACCCACTAGAAGGCAGAAGTGAGGTTTTTTCAAGCACATTTACCAAAAAAAACCCCAAAAAACCACCCCCTGCACAGCAGGAAGATTTATAGCAAACCGACTTCTGCAGTTCCTGTGGGGTTTCCTTTGCGAGGGTCCCAACCCCGAGCTGCCAGCCAGCACCCCAGGGTGGCTCAGGGCTGGGCTCTGCCTCTCCCAGCCTCCCAGGACACGCATGGAAGGGTTTATTATCCAGCTGGAATTCAGGAGGAATTTTAAAAGGCCGATCGTAATTAATTGAGTTGGAGTTTGGCCAAGGCAGAGACTTTAATGCGTCTTCTTTCCTGGCTCTTTTAGGGTTGGTTTGGGTTTGTTTTTTTTTTTTGCAGGCTCAGGAGTTGTGTAACACCCTTGTTCTGGAGCAAATGCATGTCAGGAAGGTCCCCCCGTGGGGCTGAGGGCCAGGTCAGCCCTGGGGCTCTGGGGATGTCTTTGGGGTTCTCTCAGCGCTGTCCCGTTTTCCCACCCCAGCCAGCCCCAAACCTTCCTTTGGCACCTTTTCCTGCTCCTCATTTCCCTGCCATCCTTGTGCTGCCTGATCCCAGCTGCCTTTGGAGGAATTCCTGCAGCAGCAGTGGCCAGATGACACTTTTTTAAATGCAGCCACTAATTTTTAATTCAAAAAAATGTATGTCCATAAGGTGTTTTTAATGACAACCCACAGAGCGTTAGTGCTCCCTTTCTGTACAAAGATGCTCCCATCTCTTAAATTTTTGGCTCAGCGCACCTCTTTTACTTTTTCCTCCTTTTCCTTAGCCCCAGTTCAACTCCCCAGGCACATTCATGCAAAAATCCCTGTTCTTTCCAGGCCAGAACCACTTTCGCTTCCCGAGAGATTTCCAAACCTCACGATGACTGCAGCAATTTCGCTAATTAGGGAAGAGAATCAACTTCACCTCCTTTGTCAGACAATTACTCAATGCCATTTGCATAATGTGGAATTTAAGTGTTCCGTTGTCACACGTTTCCCACCCTCATGTCCACTGGGAGTGCAGGATGAGAGCGCTGGCACATTCCTGCTCCTTTGTTTCACCCCAGCCTTGGTTTGAACCAAGTGCTTCATCTCCCACCTTGTTCTCCCCGTGTGCTTCTCTGAGTGTTGGATCGTTTTGTAATAGCTCCTCCCCCCAAAAAAAGACCTTTATAGCATCAGGGAAAATAACAAGCACTTTCAAACCCCCTTCTTCCTTATTTTTCCTCCCCATCAACTGTAAAAATCTGCATATCCGACCCCACCCTCTGGCAGTGGGAGGTCGTTCCCCCTTCCCTTGGCACCCCATGCCCTTGCAAATCATCCTATCCCAACGTTTCAGGTCCCATCCCATGCCCTTGCAAATCATCCTATCCCAACGTTTCAGGTCCCATCCCATGCTCTTGAAAATCATCCTATCCCAACGTTTCAGGTCCCATCCCTGCCCTTGCAAATCATCCTATCCCAGCGTTTCAGGTCTCATCCCTGTGGCCCCATTCCCTGAAGTCCACCCTATGTGGAAACAGTGCTTAACAATTTAGGGGGCAACTATGGAATCCAAATCCCAGCAGCAGGACACTTACAGCTCTGTCAAAGTTGCAAAAAAAGGTCTTTTTTTTTATGCCTGCATTCATTGTCAAGCTCCTGTCTGAAATCCTTGAACATACCAGGTTTTAAACATCACAGCAGCAAGTTCATAGGTGAGCTGTTCATTGGGTAAAAAAAAGAAAAAAATCAGAGTTTGGCCTTAAAACAAAATAAGGTATTTCATTTCCATATCAGGAAGTGTCCCTTTACTTTTGTGTTCTGGAGAGGACAGACTGCACCATGACTTTGGCTTTCCTGGGGCTTCTGCTCCTCCTTGTTGTTCACATCCCTCTTATGGGCAAATCCCCTATTTTTTTATTAGACATGTATATTAGATATTTAAAACTCGAGTCTTAGAGTCCTCCTGTGTGTTGTTCCTGTAAACAGGCTCGATGACAAAAGCAGATGCACTCAATGACTCCTGTGATAGTAAACCACGTGGCTCCATTGTGTCCCAGCTACATTTTGGACCTTAATTAGATGTAGCATCTCATTCCTTAACTTTTCCCTCCATTCTGCCCACTGCCTTTCATCTCCTTTCATTTTTTATTTCCCCCTCCTCCCCTCTTTTGCCCTGCCCATATTTTCCCTTTCAGAGCTCCAAGAGCCCCTTCCCTCCTGCGACCCCCTCATTAGTTGCATCCCTGTGGACCCCTCATTAGTTGCATCCCTGCAGCTCCCCCTGCTCAGAGGGGAAGGTGCCCAGCCCTTGCTGGGCCAGGATTTGGGTTTCCCAGAGCTCAGAACATTTTTCCACTTCCCTTTTCCACCCTCGATGTGAAATGTATCTCTGATATTTGAGGGTGCACGGGGAAGGCGGGGGGTGCCTACCCAAAAATGGGCTTAGAGAGGGGGGAAAAAAACAGCAGGAAATAAACCCCTGAGGCTGTAGGGTTTGTTTTCAGCTCTTTTTAGGGCCCATTCCTCAGTTGGGGCCGTTGCTATCGCTCTGGAGGGTGTTTTACACACCCTTGTGAGAGGAGTGTTGGTGTCTCTGGGGAGGCAGATAAGGGTGGGTGAGAGGAGACCCTGACCACACAGCCTTTCCCTTTCCTCCTGCACTTTGGAGGGGACATCTGGGAGGAGGGATAGCCCTCTCCCCATTATCACCAGGCTGCAGAGGAGCTCTCAGCACCATCTGCCTGCCCTTCATTGCCTCTGTTTATCCCTTCTGTTCCCAGCTCTGGTGTTGGGTGGCCTTATCAGTCCATCCAGGGGACAGATCTCCAGCACTTTTGGGAAGCTCAGACCTCCAGCCCTGTGCAGGCAGAAAGGGATGGCCTCAAGTGGGGGTGGTGGGTTGGCACCAGCAGAATTCCAGAGTTTTTGGTAGTTTTAGGCATTTCTCTCAGTGCTTTTTTTTAAGGAGAGTAGGTTTCCTCCCAGCTCTTTACAGGGTTGTGCCAGGAACACCCATAAATCCTCCCACCATCCCTCTTCAAAAGCTCTTTACCCTCCAAGGAAGGACCTCAAGGGTAATTCCATACTCAGAGCTGGTTTCTTCTCACCTTCCCACAGCTGGGATCAGCACCCAGCCATGCCCTGGGAGCTCCCACAGCCACTTTGGGATGGGCAGGCAGCGAGTTTGGACAGGCAGGCACCCATCCCATATTCCCAGTGGGGGTGGTTCAGCCCCTCTGTGCTAATCCAGACCCCCCCCCACCACCCTCTCCTCTCCCCACAACCTTTAATTCCCCCTGCCAGGGTGGGCCACGGGTTTCCCCCTTCTCTCTGGATACTCCACGTGGTCCTCACTGCCCTTCTGCTGGTTTTGTTTCACTTGCACAGAGTTGGCCTTTCCTAAATATTCCATTTTAACTGGGAGTTCTGACTGGGGAAACTGGTGTTCAGCAGATGTTTAATAGCCAGGGACAAGTCTAGAAGTGAAGAAAAGATATTTCCCAAGTAATTTGGGGGGAGCCTGACAAGAATCCCTGGCTGCTGGCTGCTAACTGGGTTTTCTTCCCCTTTTGATAGATCTGGTGGTGTCAAGGGAAGTCTCTGTGGACTTGGTCTAACAAAGGCATGATGGATCTGACCCTTTGTAATCTCTGCCAATAAGACTGGGAAAATGTTCTATTTTCCCTCTGTTGCTGCCTTGCCAAACATCATTTTGCTCCCAGGAAAAGCTGGCTCTGTATCATTCTCGGGGCAATAGTTGCCCACCTGGGCTTGTATCTTTTATCCAAACTGTTTGGTTTTTTCCCCCCTTTTTATTGCCAAATATTTTTGATTTATTGTGCCTCTGCTCTTCCTGAGTTATTACCTTGCAAGAAGATTTTCCTGATCGGTTGCCATGATCAACAAAGGTTTCTCTTGCAAATCTGCCTGGGCTGACTGTAGGTATTGAGCACTTTTGGATCCCTCTTGCTCGTGATGAATTGTGGACCACAGTGTGTCTCTGGATGGCCCATCCAGAGGGGGAAAAGGGCTCCCATCCCACTTCGGGTGGTGCAGCAACAGAGGGAGGAATGGTGAGAGATGTTCTCTCCAAGGATGCTCCAGGGAAGGAGGGGAATCTGTTCCAAGAGCTCTCCCAAAAATGTCCCTGTTTTAGGAACAGCCTCCCAGAGTTGCTGGTCCTGCTGCTGCTCCTTCCTGGGTCTCCTCGTGGGGAGGGCTTCAAGGATTTGTATTCCTTGGATAATGCAGAAATCCATCCTAGGAATGAGTGATGTGTCCCATGGTTTATGGGCTGGTTGGGGTTGGAAAGGGACCCTAAAAGATCGTGGAATTCCAGCCCCTGCCATGGGCTGGGTTGCTCAGGGCATTATCCAGCCTGTCCCTGGACACTCCCAGGGAAGGAATTGTTTCCTAACCTTTGACCAAATCTTTCAGTTAGTTTTGTCTATTAGTTTTTAACTCCATCACAGAGAAAAAAATGACTAAAGGATTTAAAGTTTTGAGTATTAGTGCAGTACTGCTCATTTTATCCATGTGACTTCATGATCCCTGTTGTTCCCACCAAATCCCTCCTTCCACCCGGTGTCCTCCTTTGTGATCCCACCCCAGGAGGGGCTGCACAAGCCCAGGGCTGGGATGGATCCCACACAAACACTTGCCAAGGACAAAGCAGAAGGTGGTAGGAAGGAAGTGGGATCATTGGACTGTACAAATGGAAAACTTCCAGAGGCAGAGAGGGCAGTCTTCCCAAGAGCTCCCTGGGAACCTCTGGCACAGCCACCAGCTGAATTAACATCTCCTGAGTCCTTCAGGGCTGATCCTTCCTCTGCCCAGCAGTTGATTTTTGTCAACCAAAGCAAGTGGAAAGAGCGATTTGATTGCAGTGATTTGAGCAGAGCCCCAAACCCTCCCAAAAATCCACTGCTGCTTCCCCAAGCCAGAGGAGAATTCCAACCTCTGCCCCTGTCTGGTTGTGCCTAGAGGTGGAGGTGAAGGGTGGTGGCTCAGCAGGAGGACACGGCCTAATTTTGTCCCTCTTGTTAATTAACCCTGCCTGACAGGGGGTTGTAAAGTCTCTTGCTACTCTCTCTTTGTAAAACTTGCAGTTTGAATTCAGCCATGGGCTGGCTTTGGGCTCAGCTCTCCTCTTGTATTTAGAATCCTTTTTCTGGCAAACCCGGCGATGCTGTTCTTGCCAACCCCACCTCCAGACTCCCCAGCTCACTGTCCCCCACCCTCATCCCCTCTGCATTATCACACAGCAGAAAGTTTGGGGGCATTTTGGGGCTTGAGATGAGGCTGTCTCACTTGATCATTCCCACCACTCAGCTCTGTGTGGAAAGCCCAAACACGTGGGCAGACTCTGCAGTGTCAACCCACTGCCTTGGGTGAAGTTGCCTCAGCCATAAATGTGGCCTTTGCTTCCACCTCTGGCAAGGAGAAGACCCAGGGGGCAATTTTGCTTTTTTATCACTCCCAGCAGGCAGCAACCAGCAGAGGCAGATGTTAAAAGTGTGCAGCCCCTCTTCCCAAAAAAGGCAGAGCCCCGTGTTCCACTCCTGGTGCAGTTGCAGGGGCTTCAAAGCACCTTGAGATGCCCACGCTGAGTCTCTTTGCTTGTGAGCTCCTCTGTTCCCAGGAGAAAGCCCACACTGCTCAAGTCATCCTGGGTATCCACATTGATTTCTTTTATAT
Organism: Formicarius rufipectus; assembly: GCA_013399695.1. Taxonomy (NCBI): domain Eukaryota; kingdom Metazoa; phylum Chordata; class Aves; order Passeriformes; family Formicariidae; genus Formicarius; species Formicarius rufipectus. The sequence goes on along the minus strand of VXAU01002658.1, from coordinate 427,323 downwards.
TTTTTACTTTTTTTTTTTGGCAAATAACCAGCTCACTGATAAATTCATGTCAAAATTAACTCGTGTGAGAACCTTTGTTGCCCCGTGTGTGTTTCAGAGCTGGAGGAGGACTTTGGACAAAGGCATGGAGTGATAGGACGAGGGGGGATGGCTTTAATCTGCCAGAGGGTGGGCTTAGGTGGGATATTGGGAAGCAATTCATCCTTGGGAGGGTGGGGAGGGCCTGGCAGGTTGCCCCCTGCCCCATATCCCCCAGTCCCACATCCTCAGGGCTCACAGATACAAAATCTGAAGAGCCAGAGCAGGAATATCTACTTTGCCACGAGTCACGAGGTCGCCCAGAGGAGCTGTGGACACATCCCTGGAAGTGTCCAAGGCCAGGCTGGAGCACCCTGGGCTTGGTGGAAGGTGTCCCTGCCCATGGCAGGGGGTGGCACTGGAGGGTCTTTAAGGTCCCTTCTGACCCAAAGGGTTCTGGGAAGGTTGGCAAGCAGCACAAAGTGACCCAGCTTCAATCTAAAGCAAGGACTAAGCAGGGCATCCCAGGAGGGAGCTCTGCAGCAGCTCCTGCAAGGACAATAAGGACAATTTTCAAAGCCCTGGCGCTGGCAGCCAAGCAAAAGGCAACATTATTCTTATTTATTCTCTCCTGCAGCAGCAGGTAGTGCAGGTCTGAAAGAAAAGGACTTTTCCTTGGGAGGAGGATCACGCCAAAGGGTTTGCAGGATGAGGAGCGGGGTTGTTGTTTTATCATAGCAGGACTAATAGCTGAATTCTATTAATTGCTGAAGGCTGTTTTGTTTGGCAAATCCAGGAAGCATTTACATGGCTACACGAGTGCTCTGGTTCCCAGGCCTTCTGCAATGGTATTATTGCAAGGGGATAATACTGATTAGGGACAGTTCCCTGAGGAAGGAGGGCCTTTTGATGACTGAGTCATTTCCTCTCCCTGCTCGGCGTCAGGGAGATAGTGCTGCTCTCACCACTGACACACACCCTTTGTAGCCAGGGACTTCTCCACGAGGAGGTCCAGAGCCTTGGGTGGAAATGCCTGAGCACTACAGAAAGCCCTTTATCACCACAAACAGCCCAGCAGTCCAAGCAACAACTGCTTTTTCCCTCCCCTAAAAAATTATTCTGCCTGCCAGTTGCTTTCCCAGCCTCCAGGGTACCACTGCCTGTGGCTACAGCACCCTGCTGGAACAGCCTGGAGACCCTTTAATCTGGGATTTTTTGGATCAAACTTGGATCAAACCCAGTGATGGGTTTGTCAAGGTGAAAGGCATCAACACCTCTGCAAAGCCCTGCAGTGCAGCCTCCTGCTGCTGCACCTGCTGTTGGCCAAGGCCACCAGGGCAAGGAGCACAGGAAAGGTGTTCCCTCCCAGGCTGGAGGGAATTCAGGTGAAGGAATTAAGGGGAAAAGATTCCACGTCCTCTCCCAGCTGCTGGGCACCGACTCCCGACCCACACCAGCACCAGGGTGGGGGATCCCACTGCACGAGGAACGTGGTAGACAAGAACAACCCTCAGCCTCTCTCTCCCCCTTGGAGTTTTGTCCTGGAATGCCATGGGAGCTGCTGGAAGGAGCCCAAGCTCAGCAAGAAGCTGCTCCTGTTGTCACTTTTGAGGCCAACCCGGGTGCCTCTCCACGTCCCCCCTTTGGAGGGGCAGTAATTGCTCTCAGATTAGGCAGGAAACTGTAGCAGCATTATTGCTCTGAGGAGCCAGTGTTATCAACCAACAACACACCAGGGGCTGTCCTCACAGGAAGGGAATCGGGAGCAATCAGCAGAGCTGGAGCGCAACTGGCTGCTGGTCCTTCCATGCCAAGAGCAGAGGAAAAACCATTTTAGGGCATTGTTAAAAATTTTTTTCAGAGCCAAAGTGTTTTAAAAGAGTTCCTCTTTTCCTCCCTGTGTGGCTCCTCTGCCCTCAGCACGGACCGGCTGACGATGCCTGATGGACCAGGAAGGGAAGGAATAAAGCAGAACCCCAAAAGTTGTGTCCATAGCCCATTTTGGAGCATTCCAAGGCTGCTGTTTGGGGAGTTCAGCCATGGGGAACACAAAGGACAGAACCTGAGCCTTGAGCTGTCAGAGAGGAGGCTGGAAAATCAGATCATGGCAGGGAGAAAGGTCCTGATGTTTTATGCTTGTCACATGGCCCCAGAAATAGAAATATTTGTCCTTCCATCTCTGCCCTTCCTGTTTCCCCCCTCTGTTATCCATGGAAGTGCTCTTGGGGTAATTGGGCCCCGGTGTGAGCTTTGGGTCTGTGCACAGTGGGGTGTGATCA
>VXAU01002658.1:412610-425021 GCA_013399695.1 Formicarius rufipectus | reverse complement strand
ATCCCACACTCTCTGTCCTACATCCCCCCATCCCCTGTCCCATATTCTCCCATCCCACACCTCCTGTCCCACATCCCCTGTCCCACATCCCCCATCCCATGGGCAGCTCAGGGGTCACAGATACAAAGTGTGAGTAGCCAGAGCAGGAGCATCTGCTTTGCCAGGAGTCACAGTTCCCCTTGTCCTCTGCTCCAGGGGTCTCCTCCCCATGTCCTCTGCTCCAGGGGTCTCCCCATGTTCTCTATTCCAGGGGTCTCCTCCCATATCCTCTATTCCAGGGGTCTCCCCCCCTATGTCCTCTGCTCCAGGGGTCGTGGTCCTGCAGGTCACAGCAGAAGGTTTCCCCCTCGAGGGGTGCAGAGAGTCCCGAGCTGCTTTTCCATCCCAGCTGCTCTCCCCGACAGGACTTTTGTCAGTTCGCTGTTTGTTTTAGTGGGGATGTTTTTAACCCGAAGCCTCTGTGCCCAGAAGGCACATAAAATAAGAAGCTTTTAAAAGCCAGAGGATAAATAAAACACAACCTTGAATAAACAACGGGCTTTTGTCCCGATTTCCTGCCATTCCTTAATGGATGCTGATAAACTCTGGGAATTTCTCGGTGTGTTAATGCCCCGGTGACAGCACCACCAACCCCACAGCAGCAACAATTTCACCAAAAATCATCCCTGGAAGGGTCCAAGGCCAGGCTGGGCTGGGCTCTGAGCATCGTGCTGTGGTTGGAGATGCCCCATGCAGGAGGGTGGCACCAGAGGAGCTCCATGGTCCAACCCAAACCATCGGATGGTCACGGATCCCCGAGCGCCAACACACGAGCTGTGGGTGCCCAGCAGATGCCAAGACCTGCTCCTGCTCCACTGTTTCCTTGCAAGGTGACCTTCTGTCACCCCAGGGCCACCCTGGGATTTCTGCTTCCATCCCTGAGCCCCCCAGTCCGCCCCAGGACGAGCCCCTCACCACCCACCCCAGGCTTTGTTTGGAGAGCGTTCCCAGGGCACGGTCACACCCCAGTCATTCTTCTTGCTGAAGGGCTCCAAACAAAACAGGCTCGGGAACATAAACACGGCCAGAAATAGGCAGAAAGCAAAACAAATGGACAGAAAACCCCAAGTTTGGGCCTGTCTGGATGCAAACCTTGTTTTTTGGGGGGTGTACACTCAACCTTCATGGCTTGGCCATGGGCTGCAGGGTAGGGCAGTTGTTTCCCCTCTTCTCTTTGTTTCAGGACGTGTCTAATTTGCCAAATTTGTGATAATTTTCACAACCAGATTTAATTTTGCTCCAGAAACAAGTGAAACACTAAAACAGGCCAGTTGATAAAAACACACTGAAATTTGTGGCATGAAATAACTGCACCTCCAGGAAGGAGCACTGAGAATTCAGTCACTGCTCACGAGAGGAGCGGATGAGCATCATCGTAAAGAGCAGCAATATTTCTCCACCCATTGTTTCTTTTTTTCCTAAAAGATTATTTTCTCATATAGAAAGAAGCCTGACCTTACATCATCAGCTGTGGAACGATCTCTGGGCATCCACGTGAAAATTAAGCGAGGTATGGATTCAAGTACTGAAAAGAATAGTGGGGGGGGTTCTTAAACTCTGATTTTAGAGAGCAAAAGGCAGAGGATCTGAACTTCAGTGCCATGAAACAGGCTGGGAAAAAAACAGGTTTTAATTTGTAATTAATAGGTACTCCAATCACAAAGGCAAGTTCAAGTCCTCCTATGCTTAGGATGGACCCAAACCCCAAAGAAATGGGAGTTGAGCCTTCCCCTCCTGGTCAGAAGCCGTTCCTTTCTCATTCCTCTGAGCATCCCCAGGTGCCCTCAGCCCATCCCTGGGGGCTGCAGGGCTGGGGGCACCAAGCCTGACTGCCTGGTGCTGAATCCCCCCAGGCACAACGATTTGGGCTGGGGGGGAAAACCCCATTGTTCCCGAGCTACGTAAACACCTCTCAATGTGCTTTTTTTGTTCGCCTGCCAGGGCTGCTTTCTCGCCTGCTCATTTGGGTTTTTTTCCTTTTTTTGCTGCAGCTCTCAGCGAAAACAGGAAGCAAAACATCCATTTCTCTAGTGACAACCCTTGGGCAGGGCAGGGTTTCAACAACCCGGGTTGTGGAACCCCCGAGCCAGCCCCAGAGCCACACAGCCCCTCCTGCAGGAGTCCCGGGGGTCCCCCAGCCCCACAACGAGCCGTGGGGGTGGTGGGGCTGACCCGGGACACGCACGTTCCTGCCTGCCCAGAGGAGTCCTCCTCGGAGCTGGAGATGTTGTTGGGAACCCTGGAGGTGGTGTCTTGGTACAAGGGTGGGCGTTTAAACTGGCAGAGGGTCGGTGTAGGTGGGATGTTGGGGAGGAATTCTCCACCTGGGAGGGTGGGCAGAGAAGCTGTGGCTGCCCCATCATCCCTGGGAGTGTCCATGGACAGGCTGGATAGAGCTCTTGACCAAACCTGGGCTGGTGGGAGGTGTCCATGCCCATGGCAAGGGGTGGAATGAGATGGTCCTAAAGGTCTCTCCAAGCCAGACCCCTCTGGGATTCTGGGATTCCATGTGTTGGCTCTGCTGAGCCACAGTTTCAACTCACTGGCTCCTTTCCATGTTCCTTCAAACCCTTCTTTGTGTCCTCAAGGGAAGTTCAAAATAGATGTATTTGCAACTGGGAGTTCCCACCCTCCAGGTCAGTGGCCATGGCACTTGGTACAAGCAAAACATCCCCAAAACTGCAGCTGCAGGTGTAGTTTTTCTTATCTAAACTCTCTGACATAAACACTGGGGATTTACCTGGGAGGTCTGAGAATCAAATTGGTGGCATTATATAGAAACAGGTTAAATTATGGTCTCCCTCATATGATGGTGGTCCCAAAGCACAGCAGAAAGGGGTTGGACTGAGGAGGGTGTTTTACATCTCTGCTTCTTTACTGCTAATATTGATTCTAAGCTCTGATTTGTTGGGGATTTTAACAAGTCTTGTGAGTTGGGCTTTTCCCCGCCGCCCCCCCCCCCCAGCCTGCCTTTTGTGGTTTCAAAGACACCTTCCAAAGGAGCCAGGATGGAACCTGTGCCATTTCCCAGCTCTCCTACAGAGGAAAAGCTCTTCTACCTCATCTCCAGCTAACTGAGCTGCACTGGGCAGAGCAATAGGTACATCCCACACTGTGGGGCTGGATGAGGATGCCCTTTAAATTACCTGGAAACCCCTTTGACTCCAACTGCTGATGTTGCCATAGGCAATTTGCTGAGCTTATTGATCATCTGCTGTTTAAATTAAAGTTTGATGTCCTGGAACGGGCTATTCAGCACAGAGAGCTAATGGCATGGCAGGAGATACGGGGAGAGAGGGGAACGTGCACCCAGGGGACATGGATTGTGGGCAGAAGGGAAAAAGAAAGAGGGTTTTGTGCTGAAGAGGTGCCACGGGGCAGTCAGCAATAAATATCGTGGTGATACCAGCGTGGGTGTTGGTTTGGCTGTGTAATTGAAGTGAAATGGGCAGCTGGTTAGAAAACAAATTTCAGGGAAAACAAGGCAAGAGCTAAGATTTATTACAAGCTTTGGGATTTCTGCCAAAAAAGTCAGGCTTGCCCCGGGTTTTTGTGCAGCTGGGTAAGATGTGAGGCTGTGCAGGAGATGCTCCAGGACAGGGGTGGAATCCCCATCCCCGGGTTGGGGATTTAAAAGCCACGTGGATGTGGCACTGGTGGCATTGTTGGCATTGCCTTGGCAGTCTCAGGGGGTGGGTTTCCAGCCTGACCAATTCCAGGAGCCTGTGCTGGAGGTTCAGGCTGTGTCAGGATTTTGCTGGGCTGGTTTCCCAGCACAGGCAAACATTCCCCGGTGAGGTCTGTGCCGAGTTTCCTACTCGGCAGGTAGCAAAGGAAATGGGAAATCAGACCTCGGGAAGGCAGAGAAGGAAGCTGGGAGTGGGAAGGGGAATGTCCCGGAGCAGAAATCCCTGCAGGGAACAGGAATGTTGGGGACTGGCAGCTGCAGGGCACGGAGGGCGGCACGAGTTGTGCAATGAGCTCAATCGGCGCCCAAAGGAGGAAGGAAATAATGTGTTAAATGATTTAATTCTCTGAGCTCTCTTTGTTCCTCCCAGATAGACCCCGGATCGGGGCTGATTACAGTGCCTTGTTGTGATTAACAGAGGCAGATCTGAGCCGGAGACATTTCTATCAGTTTCAAAGAGTTGCCACAGCTTGTGTTTCATTTTCACAGCGGGGTCACGAATTCAAAGGACATTTATCTTTCCTTCTTTAGAGCTGAAAAATGACTCTCAATGATGCCAGTTTAATGCTAGTCAACTCCACTGACCTTATATATCCTGCACTTCGGGGGAATGACTCCAGATTTACACCAGGGGAAGGAGGTAGGCTTTATCTGATGCTAAATGAATTTATGGATATTGAAGCACCCTGTCCACGCTTGCTCCAGTTCTTGGAGGGGGGTGGGTGGTGTTTGATGAAATTTAAGGGTGATCCATTATTTTAGTTGTGTTTCAGCTGTACATAATTCCATCAGTCAGGTCTGCAGCCAGAATTTGGAAGTTAATGGGCCAGGTGCAGGCTGAGGAGCAGCTGCTGCGATGTGGCCCTGCCACATGGCAGCTCCTCTGCTCTGCACGGCACATCGAGGCAACATTTCTTTTGTACTGCCCGGTGATCTTGATGTTGGGTGGTAAAGGTGAGGAATGGCGTTGTCATTCCACCCTGGAGCCCTCCAAGCACCAAGGTCTCTTGTCACCAGCCCGGAGCAGCTCTGGAACAGCAAACTGGGGGGGAAAGCAGCACACCCACCCCCCCTCCTTGGCTTCAGAGGGGGAGCAGAGACAGAACAGCATCCCTGTCCCTGCTGGAGGAATCCTTACAAAGTGAGAAATGCTGCTGTAACTGCCAGAAAGCACCTCCACCCCCTCCTACCCCCCCAAATCTCCAGTTCTCAGGAAATGCAACTCGGTAAAAGGGGATCTGGAGGGAGAAATGCACACGAGGCAACTCTGTTCTTTGGGGGGGGGTGGGTTCCCTTCCAGAAGGAGCAGAGAGGGGCCCCTCTGGGATCCAGCTCCCTCCATCCCCTGGGGTCCAGCACCCTCCATCCTCTGGGGTCCAGCACCCTCCATCCCCTCTGGGATCCAGCACCCTCCATCCCCTCTGGGATCCAGCACCCTCCATCCTCTGGGGTCCAGCACCCTCCATCCCCTCTGGGATCCAGCACCCTCCATCCCCTCTGGGATCCAGCACCCTCCATCCCCTCTGGGATCCAGCACCCTCCATCCCCTCTGGGATCCAGCACCCTCCATCCCCTCTGGGATCCAGCACCCTCCATCCTCTGGGGTCCAGCACCCTCCATCCCCTGGGGTCCAGCACCTTCCATCCCCTCTGGGATCCAGCACCTGAGACCCTCTGGGGTCCAGCACCCTCCACCCTCTGGGATCCAGCACCCTCCACCCTCTGGGGTCCAGCACCCTCCACCCTCTGGGATCCAGCACCCTGCACCCTCTGGGATCCAGCACCCTCCATCGTCTGGGTGTATTTCCACCTGAGAGTGGCCCCAGGTCCACGCAGAGCTCCAGCAGATGGGGTGGGACAGTAGGGAATTGTGTGCCAGGATCCCTCTCAGCATCCCACCTCTCGTCCTTTGGCACAGCCCTGACTGCTCCATGTCCTGCCAGGGGAGGGACAGGGCTCTGCCAACAGCTGTGCAGGTGCTCCAGAGGTGAGCCAAGTGCTCCAGAGGTGGACCAAGGTGCTCCAGGGATGAGCTAAGGTGCTCCAGAGCCATGGCTGGTGCCAAGATGAGGGCCAGCACATCCCCCCCAGGATCACAAGGCACAAGGACTGCAGCAGGATAACTTCAGCCCTCGTGGCCAAGGTCACAAGGGCTCTTCTGCATTAAAAGCGTGTCAGGGTTGATGAACACTCCACCTAACAGAGCCCTTGGAGAGGGCCACTGTGAAGGGCAGATGGAGGGACAGCATGGAAAGCTGTGCTGCAACCAGAGCTGTCTTCTGCCTGGAATGGGGCTTCTGCCCACATCTGCAGGGAGGAACCCTTCTCCCTGGTGTGGCTTCTCCCCACATCTGCAGGGAGGAAGCCACCCCACTCACCCCCCCGGCATCCAGAACCAGCCCAGAATTTGGGCAGTGGGGGAGTGCAGCACGTCCCCCTCCCCTCTGCAGGGGCTGCAAACCCACCCAGGCAATTTTCTCCTCTCCCCCAGCCACAAAAGGAGACCCCTGCAATTATTTTGCAGGCAGAATTAAGGTTGGTGTTTACCTGGTAACCCTCTCCTCATGAGTGCATTATGCACCAGAATTGCAAAGCTGCCTCAGGTCACTGGGGTTGGGATTAAATTCACTCTGCTGGGTTTTTTTTCTCCCCCCCAGAAGGTCAAGGTTGGTAATTAGGTGGCTGCTAATCCAAGGCAGAGCCTCGTTGGGGAGGAAACAAATGAGAAGCAATTTGGAGGATGCATCAGATGTTCCCAAGGGATGACATCTCCCAGGAGGGAAATGAAGGTGGGCCAGTGGAGGGGATGGATGAGGGAATGTGGATGGTCCGTGGATGGAGCTGGGACAGATTCCAGGTGAATTTCCATTGGGAATGTGGGAAAAGGGGAGGTCAGATTTGAAGCTGAGCTCAAGCTCCTTGAACAGAGGTGACAGTGGCTCCTCCAGGCCACAGTTTTCCTTTGAGCTGGTGTGACAGTGGTGAGCTGAGCTGTTGGCTTGATTTCTGGCTGCTTTGTTCCAAAGGTCCACAGTGCTTGGCCATGAATTGTCATCATGTTACTGTGCCTGGCGAGGAGCTGGAATGAAATGGTCCATAAGGTGGTCCCTTCCCACCCAAACCATTCCAGTCCCAGTTCTGGGAGAATTCTGGAGAATTCCAATTCTCCAGCCTCCCAGGCCAGGTGTTTGGGGGGCTCTCCAAGGGGATGGCTCAGCCACCCGGACTCGCTGGTTCCATGGTCGGTGGTGACACCAGAGCTGCCCCTCAGATCCACCTCCCAACCCAACTTCACTGGGGAGGACTCCTTTGCCACCCACCCATTGGAGGGAATGAAAAGCAGAGGTGACAACATTCCCCAGGGGAACAGGAGGAGTGCTGGGGTCTGGAATGAGGTCAGATGGTCATGTTGGTCAGATGGTCAGTGCCAGGGTCACCTGCCTGGGGCCTCTCTCAAGTGGGAGCCCCAAGGAGTGTGGGGGAGAAGCCAGTGGGAATCTGGAAAAGCTACTTTTGTTTGGGAAACAGCTTGGAAAGGAGCAAAGGATGAAATCAGAGGACCTGCAGATCTGAAGGTGTCTCTGTGTGTTTACAAGCACACACACAAATACCTAATTATACACATAGCACATAGAAAACCATGTAAAATCTGGGTAGAAACACAAACATCTGTGTGTGTGTGTACAAACAGGGGAGCCTGAGCTGCACTTTCTGGTGATCTCTGCCTGCCTCTGAAATTTTCCATGCAGGAATTGCTTTCCCACTCACTGTTTGTTTTCCTAAACTGATTTGTGGGTCCGACTCAAAGCCCGTTTTGGTGCTGACGTGTCCTCCCCTCTGACACGACTGGCCATGGTGCTTAATACCAAAATCCAAAGCACCCCCCTGCCCTACTGGGGTCATTGCTGTGCACCAGCATAGAAGAGAGTATTTCCCATGGAAAAAGGGGCAATCACTTGAAAGGAGAGCTGTGGAGCTGGAGCCTTCTGAAAACCATGACAGGGTAATTGGATCTGGCTTGTGTGCAAGGCAGCAGGAGAAATCAATAAAAGAAGAGAGAGGAAATGGGGAGGGGGAACCTTTCACATTTTTGCAGTGAAATAACCCTTCATCTGACTGCCTGGAACTTACTTTTCATCATCCCTGATGTGATCTGCAGTTGGACATCTCTCCCTGCTCCTAAACACAGTGCTGGGCTGGGTGGGTTGTTTTTTTCTCCCCTTTGTTGCCCGTGGAAGAAAATAAGGCAAAACAAGCCAGAACTTTGTAACTGCTCAAGCCTCTTTCTGCAGCAGGCTCCTTATCTAACGTCTGGACCTCACAGTCCCAGGGCAAACCTCACCCTGAGCGTGGTTTTTATTGTTCTGGTTTGTTTTCTTCCAGTTCAAAGGAAAGGTTAAGCCCCAAAAGGAGAAGTGTGTCCTTGGTCAGGAGCCTGTAAGTTCTGAGTCACACTTTACCAAAAGTGTGTTGGAGTCAGGGCATGTGGTCAGCACTCAAGGACAACTCCTTGCCCTTGCTAACCCGCCTCTGTCCTCAGGGAGCTTAGAAAATGTGCTAATTAGGGGAAAGAAGAGGAGGTTTTGATATCAAAAAATACACAAACAGCACCTGTGGAGAGCACACAGACCAGACCAGAACTTACTGGCTGAACAAGAAATCTCCAGAGTCATGAAAAGGGAATAAATAGAGGTTGTTTTTTTTTGGTCTTTGAATTATATGGTGCCTTTCATGCCATTAATGTCATGACATTTCATGACATGGTGGTGATATGAGTAACTATTGACACAGCATTGATTCTCCCGTGGCCCAGTCAAATGTCCTGGTTTTTATTCAGACTCATGGAATCACAGAAGGGTTTGGGTTGGAAGCGGCCCTCAAATTCCTCCCCAAACAGTCTTTAACAAGGCCCGAGGTCCCAACCCACTCTGCAGTGTCAAAGTCGTGCTCAGAACCCCCAACCCAACCCCAAATTCCCATTCCTGCAGAGCCTTCCCCAAAGGACTGAAATATCCAAGCTTCAGTGCAGTGTGTGGTGGGAAGGAGGAGGACCTTGCAAAGAGCTGCACCGAGGGTTGGAGTGGAGCAGTGGTTCTTCAGACCCCAGCAGAACACAGCCCACATCACAGAAAGCCCTGCTCCTTTTTGCCACCTTTCATGTTAATTGTTCCCCTTTAGTCATGGTGCTGGGTTTTCTCTCCCCCAGAAAGCGTTGCCAGGAAATCTAGGCCAGCATCACTGAGATTTAATTCTTCTGCCCATGCAGAGACTTCAATCTTCATAAACTGCATTTTTAGGCAAGCAGCATTACTGGCTATTGAGGGCAGCAAAGTTAATCTTACTGAACACAGGCCTGTCTAAATGAGGCTGACCTGAAATACTTCAATAATAGCCATAAGCTATAGGGGGAGTAAAGGTGGGATATGCTAAAGAAATGAAGGTAGGAACCACCTGAGACTGTGTGATGATGATGATGATGAGGGTGACGACACTGTGGCCTTCCTAAACCAAACTGAAAATACCCCCTGAGTCCAGGGGTTTGGGAACACTGAGCCATTTCTTTAGGTTACACCACTCATGGAACTGCTGCAGTTTTACAGTCAATGTCCCTAGTGAGAAACATCTAGAAAAGTTCATTATTTGAGCTACATCATTATTCCACTGAATGCTAAATGTGGTTTCCAACAGCAGATTTGACCTCAGCCACGCTCCAACAACTAGCCCATAGCGTGATCTTTATTAATAAAAGTTAATTGAAACCAAAACTCATCCCTCAGGATCTTCAACCAAGGAACACACACACACAAAGCCACAGGAAAATGCAGCTTCACAGAGAGGGGGACAATGGAAAGAAAAGCCCTCCCCTAAAAATAGTGCAGGTCTTTGTGTCCCCGGGCAGGAAACGGCGGCGCCACCGAGGCCAGGGCTGGAGGACCCTCTGTCTTTGGGGAGGCAAAGGCACCAGCGGCCAGTTCTGCTGAGGAAAATGAACATTTCAGGTGGGAAACTGAGGCAAGGAGGGCTTGGAGGGAAGAAGGTGCTCATGATCACTGGTCGTCCGTCCCGGTGGGACAAGGGGCTCAGTTGCAAATGCCAAACTTCACTGTGCAGAGCAGGAGTTCAGTGCATGGAAACCCAATACGTGACAATGGGGTTGTCCCAAAAATGGGATGTCTTTGCTCCTCAGAACCTTCAGAAGATGCAGCTCTTGGTCAGCATTCTGAGGGCCTTTTGTTTGGCTTTTCACTGCAAATCCAGCTTTTTGGGTTTTTGGCTTTTCTTTCCTCGTGACTTTGCCTGGTGCCCCTCCTTCCTAGGACTGAGAGAAAGCGAGAAATGATCTCACAGCTTTAATTGCAATTATTTTAGATGAGGACACAGGTGGTGCTTGCAGGGCCACGGAGTGATCCCAGCACTGTCAGGCCAGTGCTTACAGATCTGCCCTCTTCCAGCCAAGTTACTTTTAGATCTGATTGAAAAAATAAAGCACACATAAATTGTCCTCTTCAGGTCCTTTATTTCAAGCTGCTCCGCTGGTTTTCATACAGAAAAACTTGCTGCAAGTGAAGGGATTCATCTGGCAAAGCAGGGAGTGTTCCTGGTCTGTCCTGCAGTGAACGTGAGAAATACCTCATTATGTGCTAGACCTGAGGTGGTCTCACCAAAGCAAGGAATTGCAAAACCTTAAAAACGGTGATTTTCTATAATCTCTGGCCACTGTGTACTATACGTCCTTGTTTTTCTGTTATTTTTCTAAGGAATGAAGTCATTCCTGATGTGCTTTCGTCCCTCACCAAAACTTTTGGAGCAGCTGATCTCTTTTAGATCCACAAAGGGACAGAGCTCTTAAGTATGTTCATTTCCTGTGAATTTTTGGAAAAATAAATAGCAGGGAGGCAGCAGGTCAGCACGTCTACAGTCTGTGCACAACTTCTGCAAGCAGAACACTCTCTGGCATGATGGAACTGCTCACATTATTCCATCAGGAGTCATTCAGAATATGAATGCTCCAATCATCAGGGAAATTCTGCCTTAGAGTTTATACTTTATTAAACCTTGAGACACAAAGAGGGGAGACCAAGCCCACAGAAATGTCTGCATTTTGAAAAACACATTTGATGTCCTTATGGATGTTTCTGAGGCAGCTTTAAATTCAATCTCTGATTTTTTTTTTTTTTAAACCAAGTAAAGTTCCCGGCCGATTTTTTAGGGGGAGGGGTGTCTTGTAATGGTTTAAATAGTCAGTCTTCTGGAAAGATTTACAGTTTCCTTTTCTGATCACAGGGTGAATACACCAGAAATTAAATAGTCCTCCTACAGTCCAATCCTGTCTGTGAAAACCTAACAAAAGAGCCTTTTCCTTTAGCAGAAATAAGAGTGACTGTCGTGCTGTAATAGCTTAAAAGACATTGGCGATAATGTGTTTAAAGAGTAAGAAAGATGTGTTCTAATGACCAGTGATGGCTCTAAAGTCTTGCAAGAGCTCGGTTCAAAGCCCCTTGAAAGGGGTAACAGCCCTTCTGCTGACACTCCTCATCGTGGAATCGGGCTCGTTAATACATTGCAGATATTATATCCCCAGCTGCCAAAAAGCTGAAGGGAAAAGAAAAAAAATAAAGAGAATCTACTCATAAAAATAGACATCAAATGAATTTCTCTGCTGGGAATTCATATAGAAGCCAAGTGTTTCTACTACTGCTCCCCAGTGCTTTACTGCAGATATTTTCTTCCTGTTTTTAAAGGCTTTCCAGGGCCAGCAGCTCGTCTCACGCCGAAGTCTGCCTCCAGCAAGGACCAGCAACTAATGCCACGGAGCCTGGGGAAGGCTCGGCTTGCTGGAAGAGTTGGCACTCCGGCGCTGTAAATCAGTCCTTTCCGGGATGTGCTGTGCTGATGGAGAGGAGGAAGGGTGGGAAGGGAGAACAGAGACACCCAGGCAAGACCTTCCCGTCTTCAGCTTCCCTGGGGTTAATTACGGATCGATACCTCGCGCTCGCCGGTTTTTATCGCTTATTAACATCCAGCGGTGTCGGGGTGTGAATTTACTACCAAAAGCTGGGGGGGTTGGCTGGGTGAAACACCCACAAATGCTCATTCGGGGGATGGAAAGGACACCCAGCCCAGGGATTGGAACTCCTGGGTGGGTGGGGGAAACAAAAATCCTTCACCTGTGGATTTCCAAGTGGCGTCCGAACAGGTGTGGGACGTGGGCGAGCAGCGGGATGGGCGAGCGCCGCCTGGTCCTGAGTGGGGCTGAGAATAAGAACACGCTTGTTTTGCTTTTTCCAGCGCTTGGGATGATTTCCAGGTTGCCCACCTGGCGCCAGCGTTGGGAGGGGAATAACAAGGGAGGCTGAGTCTCGGCAGCCCCGCTTTGGGCGCTGCCGCCGCCGCCGCTCGCCCCGGCGAGCCCGGAGGGGGCGAAAACGCGGGGCTGTCTCTTTAAAGCGCGATTTCCTCCCATTGTACACCCGAACGGCGGTCAGGAAAAAGGAAATGAGAGAGCGGGGCCCCGGGGGGGGCGGCTGAGCCACGCAGAAATAACCCCGCGGGTCCCGCAGCCCGCACAGCCCCGCACGGAGCCGCCGAGGTGGCGGCCGCGCCCGCAGCCCCCCGCCCGCCGCGGGACAGGGACAGGCTGCGGGACCGGGAGGAGCCCCGCCGGCCGGGGGGGGGGGGGCAGAG
>VXAU01002658.1:399404-412576 GCA_013399695.1 Formicarius rufipectus | reverse complement strand
GAGGAGGAGGAGGAGGGATGTGCGGGGCCGGAGCGCAGTCCCAGCGCCTGTGTGTGGTGTGTGTGTGTGTCTCTCTCCCTCCGTGTCGGTGCTGCAGGAGGAAATCCTGTGAATGTCATCGCGGGGCGGCGGGGCAGCGCGGCTGGCGACAAAGCTCCGCGGGCAGCCGCGCTGGGCGGGGGCGGCGGGGGCAGAGCCCACCACCGGCACGCCACAAAGGACCCGGCCCTGCCAATGTCAGCGGCCATCGAGAGGAAAAGCCTCGATCCTTCCGAGTAAGTGCCTTTCGCCGAGCTCTCTCCATCCTCCGAAGGAGGCTCCCGGCGCACAACCGGTCCTCCCCGCCCGCATTGTGTGTGTGCGCGGCATCCCCGCCGGGCATCGGCGCTCCGCTCCCCGCGGTCCCCAGCGCTGCCGACACCCTCGGGGGGCTCACGGGATGGGGATGGGCTGGGAGAGACCCACCCCGAGCTGTGGGAAGGAGCAGCCGGGAGCGACCCCCCCGCCCCGGGCCGGGGATGCTCTGGGGCACAGCGAGCCCCGCAGCCCGGGCTGGTGCGGAGGAGGTTGGGGAGAGCCCTCCGCGTTGTGGGCAGTGCGAGCAGAGAGGCGCAGTCCCCCCCGCACCGGGGGTGCTGGGGATGCTGAGGGACAGGATGAGCATCCTGCTTCCCAAGCCTGAAGGTTTTCCAGGGAGGGAAAAGCGCCGTGCCCCATCCCGAGGGGGTCCCTCCGTGCCCCACGGCTGATGTGCCCGGCNATGTGCGGGGCCGGAGCGCAGTCCCAGCGCCTGTGTGTGGTGTGTGTGTGTGTGTCTCTCTCCCTCCGTGTCGGTGCTGCAGGAGGAAATCCTGTGAATGTCATCGCGGGGCGGCGGGGCAGCGCGGCTGGCGACAAAGCTCCGCGGGCAGACGCGCTGTGCGGGGGCGGCGGGGGCAGAGCCCACCACCGGCACGCCACAAAGGACCCGGCCCTGCCAATGTCAGCGGCCATCGAGAGGAAAAGCCTCGATCCTTCCGAGTAAGTGCCTTTCGCCGAGCTCTCTCCATCCTCCGAAGGAGGCTCCCGGCGCACAACCGGTCCTCCCCGCCCGCATTGTGTGTGTGCGCGGCATCCCCGCCGGGCATCGGCGCTCCGCTCCCCGCGGTCCCCAGCGCTGCCGACACCCTCGGGGGGCTCACGGGATGGGGATGGGCTGGGAGAGACCCACCCCGAGCTGTGGGAAGGAGCAGCCGGGAGCGACCCCCCCGCCCCGGGCCGGGGATGCTCTGGGGCACAGCGAGCCCCGCAGCCCGGGGGATGCTCTGGGGCACAGCGAGCCCCGCAGCCCGGGTTGGTGCGGGGGATGCTCTGGGGCACAGCGAGCCCCGCAGCCCGGGGGATGCTCTGGGGCACAGCGAGCCCCGCAGCCCGGGCTGGTGCGGAGGAGGTTGGGGAGAGCCCTCCGCGTTGTGGGCAGTGCGAGCAGAGAGGCGCAGTCCCCCCCGCACCGGGGGTGCTGGGGATGCTGAGGGACAGGATGAGCATCCTGCTTCCCAAGCCTGAAGGTTTTCCAGGGAGGGAAAAGCGCCGTGCCCCATCCCGAGGGGGTCCCTCCGTGCCCCACGGCTGATGTGCCCGGCTCGCTGCAGCCCATCAGGGAAGGGTCAGGGCTGTTGTGTCTGCGGGTGCCCAACTTCCACGTTGTCACAACGCAACTTTCTAGAGCCCGGAGAAGCTCCTTTGGTGGGGGCTGGGTGTTCTGCTGGGTGCGCAGAGAAAGACTCGATGCACGGGATATAGACGAGGAGAATTTGCCTCTCGGGGAAGGGACTGGCTCCCGGATCCCGATCCAGGCTTTCCCATCCTGGCTCCCGCCGACCCATTCCCTCCTGCACACCCAGGGGCAGGAACTCAGCACAGACCCGGGGTCACTTCAGCCCTCTACGTGCTAAGAACTGCACTTAGGCTTGTCTAGAATCGTGATAAGAGAGCAGAAAAAAAGAAGTAAAATTATAAAATCCCCGTTTGCAGATAAGGCTTGAAACATTGCTCTTAGTAAATTGAGTCATTGGTGGTTTGCTTCCTGTGAGATACTACAGATGCCATTGCTTGAAGCCTGGAGTGAACACATGGGAACTGGAGCTTTGGGGCATTAAATCACTTCTTTCCATGTCACATCTGATGTTTTACATGTTACATTTTCTCTTCTTTTATCCTGTTTTTTAAGGAACACTAATTCAAGCTCCTAATGGTGTCCAGCTTTCAACTACAGGCTTTTTAAATGTTTATTTATTTACCTGCATTGTGTTTTGGTTACTCAAGTGCTGCCTTAGGAATCTATGGACATCCAAAAGCTTGATGTGTAAACCAGGAATGCTGCTCTGCATAAACATCCATCAGGCTGTTCAGAGTTCAGGGCTGTCCAGGAAACCTGCCTTGGGCTTCCCAAACACCCCTCAGATGGAATATTTTGAGGTACACCTGAAATATCAAAGAATGGACAATAAAGGATAATGAGGCGTGTTTCCTTGTCTTGGAAGGGTCTCAGAAGTTGTCAGAGTGAAGACCACACCTTAGGAAAGGGAGTGATGGAGCCCAAAAGGATAAATTTGGGAAAACTAGGGCCTAATCATGAGTTCCCCATGATTTTAATGAAAACTCCCAGGATGAGGAGCTGGCAGGAGAGGGACGTTACAGCACAACTTGCAGGGCCTGGCAGTTTAAACTCAGAAGAGTGAAAACCAGAGCAGAATATAACCAGGTAATATCTCAGGGCTCAGCTTGCCTAAATAAAAGCTGCAGGATCACTTTCTCAGCCCCGAAGTTCTTGGCCAGAGGTCGTTCCTCCCTGCTGAAGAAAGTAATTTTTGCCCAGGAAACTGCTGATCCAGTAAATAAGCAGGAGCAATGTCATTTTTTCCTGTTGCCTGCTGGAAACTGGGAGCTTCTCCATCAGTGTAGGTCTCCTCTGCCCCCACCAGCCCAAGGGAGGACAGACCAGTGACAGAAACTAATTGCTGAGGGACTCTGTGTTAGAGCAAGGAACCAATAACATGGAAAAACGTGGGGGTCCACTCTGCTTCCCACAGGTGTAAAATTAAGCAGGTGCCTAAAGGATGGATCCAGTAGATGTTTTAGTGACTTCCCTGGGCTTTGAGTAAAGCCAAAACCTTACAGAACTGAGCTCAGGCACCTGACTTTTAATTTTTTTGCTGTTCTTTTTTTTTTTTTTTTTTTTAATCTCAAGTTGTAAAATTACCCAAGAAGACAAAGAATTCCTAAAGAAAGTAGCTTTGAAGAAAATTCTTGCTTTATTCCCAGGTTGCTTTATTCCCAGACCCATCTGAGATTTCCAAGCTTTTTAAAAAGGGAACATCGTAAGTTCATAACATCATAGTCAGTGCTAATATCACAACAGAGGTTTGTGTGTCTGATGTGTAAATCCCACATAACTGCTTGAGCTGTGCTGGCACAGCCCCATCCCAGGGGATTTGTGCCCTTAGCTAACGGGAGAAAAAGGTAAAATTCTGGCTCTGTTAAAACCAGCAGCAAAACTCAAACCACGTGGGCACCGGTGTCGTCTGCTGTGTTTATTCATGTCACGCTCTTCAGGGAAACGACATCCTCAGACTTCCCCTTCAAATTTCCCGTTTCCCAGGGGAAAGTGTGAAATCCCTCAGGTGCCTTTTTCACTCCTTTAGCCCGTGGTGAGATGGAGCAATGAAGGAGGATGTCAGCCTTGGTGTAACCAGCCCAAGCCTTGAGTTTCATTCTGCCTTTCCCCCTCTCCCTCGGGGCGCTTCCAGCGGCGATTCCCCTTCTCCAACCATTCTCTCCTTGCCTCAGGGAGCCGGTGGACGAGGTGCTGCAGATCCCCCCTTCCCTGCTGACATGTGGGGGGTGCCAGCAGAACATTGGGGACCGCTATTTCCTGAAGGCCATCGACCAGTACTGGCACGAGGACTGCCTGAGCTGCGACCTGTGCGGCTGCCGGCTCGGCGAGGTGGGCAGGCGCCTCTACTACAAACTGGGCAGGAAGCTCTGCAGGAGGGACTATCTCAGGTGCGTTCCTCCCACCCCTCCTCACCCCTCTCCTTCTTGGGCACCTTTGGTGGTGGTGGGAGTTGAGTTTCAGTGGCTCTCCGAGCTCCCGTGGTGCGACACCGCTCGGAATCCCACGACGGGTGGGGTTGGAAGGGATCTTAAAGGTCACCTCATTCCAACTCCTCCTGCCGTGGAGGTAGCACCTTCCACTAGCCCAGGTTGCTCCAACCTGGCCTTGGACACTTCCAGGGATGGGAATTTCGTCCCAGTATCCCATCTAAACCCAACCACCAGTTCTCCCAGTTGGAAAAGAGGAGGAGCTTCTCTGAAGGGACGTTATGACGTTGTCACCTGCACGCTGGCTTTGTGCAGTTAAATTCTCTGCCCTGTTGCTCCTCTGCCCAACCTGTGCCAGGGCCTGCCCACCCTCACAGCCAGGAATTTCATCCCAATATCCCATCTAAACCCACCCTCTGGCAGTGGGAAGCCACTCCCTTTGTCCTGTCCCTCCATCCCTTGTCCCCAGTCCCTCTCCAGCTCTCCTGGTGCCCCTTTAGGCACTGGAAGGGGCTTTGAGGTCTCCCCAGAGCCTTTTCTTCTCCAGTGGAGCAGCTCCAGCTTGCTCAGCCTGTCTTCCTAATTTTGGGGTTCATGTGCGGAGGCTTTTATGGCCCTGCTGGTTTTGCTCAATAACTTAGAGATAAATCTAAGGGTTTTTTATCTGTGTTGGTTGGATAAACAACTTTGAGTTGTTTATAGTTAAACCTTGAAAATCTTGTTGGAGAAAAAAGGGCATTCTTTGAATGGAAACAGAAGCATGACTACACGTGATGGACAAATGAGAATTGTTTGATAATATGGGGAATGTAGTAAGAAATCCTACAACTTGGCGTTGTTGGCAGCTGATGGGCTGCACAGAGCGAACCCCACAGGGTCAGTGTTGTCACTTGTTACGGTGTTCTCAGTAACAACTCTCTGCCTGTCGGTTTTTGCCAAAATTTGTAAGTTGGAGGATTAATTGGAGATTAAGATACTCCACAAAAATTGGCAACAAAGCATCTTTATGTTCTTGATGACAATTAAAGTGTATTGGGCTTTGATGTGCTGACCGTGTTTCATTTCTTCTAATGGATCCCAACCATGTCAGGAGGATCGTGGAACAGAATAATGATATTTAATGGTATTTAATGGTATTCAGCTAATTTACTGAAGGCTGATTTACCTGCCAATAAAAACTAATCCATTTTTAGTGTTTAGGGTCCCTAATTATGCTGTCCCTGAGCTTTGCTGATGGGAATTTTGCTAAGCAGAAAGTCCAGGACCGAGTTCTACTAATGGCATCACTTGCAAATCCAGCAGTGGCCCAGTGTTAATTACACTCCCCAATTACTCCTCCTCTTAAAAAGGCAGCAACAGGAAGGACGGCAAGGCAATTAATGCATCGAAATTCAACGTTCCTGTTTATTTAATGATGCAACCGATAGCATCTCCCCTCATTGATGAAAAGCCTGGCAACCTTCGAGTCACCTTAGCCTGGCTTGGGTTGGGCAGAAGCGAACACTGACATCTCGTGGTGGGCCCAAGAAAGGTTGTCCCCCCTCCTTGCTCCTGTCCTTCAACCACAAAGCAAGCTGGAAGCAGGTGATGTTTGTCGAGGGAAAGGGAATTTTAGCAAGGCACGACTTGGTGCGGTGCCCTGGGCGACCTCAGCTCCTCCTGAAGCTGCTCAGAGGTTCAGGACAAGGGCGTTGGTCTGAGAGGTCAGTTCTGGTCACAGATTTGGGCAGATTTAGGGGGGATGTTAGGAAGAAATCCTTCCCCGTGAGGGCGGGCAGGCCCTGGCAGAGGTTGGGCAGAGAAGCTGTGGCTGCCCCAGCCCTGGAGTGTCCAAGGCCAGGGGGAACCTGTGAGCAACCTGGGCTGGTGGAAGGTGTCCCTGCCTGTGGCAGAGGGAGTGGAACTGGATGGGCTTTATTAAAGTCCTTTCCAACTCAAACCCTTGATGATTCCACAGTACCAAAAACAGGTGAGGACCTCGGATTTCCTGCTCCCGTTTGTGGTGCTGCCATTTCCAGCTCTGCTGGGCACCTTTCCGTGGCTCTCCTGAGTCCTCCTGACTTGTCCCCGCTGTGACCCACTGCTGAGGGCACCGTGTCCTGGCTCTGACTTGGGTTGTCCTGGTTCTGATCTGGGTTCTCCTGGTTCCAATTTGGGTTGTCCTGGCTCTGACTTGGGTTCTCCTGGTTCTGATCTGGGTTGTCGTGGTTCCAATTTGGGTTCTCCTGGTTCTGATTTGTGTTCTCCTGGTTCCGATCTGGGTTCTCCTGGTTCTGATTTGGCTTTTGCCTCCCCCAGCACATGCTCTCTGCTCACCCCGTGCCGTGTCCTTGCAGGCTCTTCGGGCAGGACGGGCTGTGCGCCGCCTGCGACAAGCGGATCCGCGCCTACGAGATGACCATGAGGGTGAAGGACAAGGTGTACCACCTGGAGTGCTTCAAGTGTGCTGCCTGCCAGAAGCACTTCTGCGTGGGGGACAGGTACCTGCTCATCAACTCGGACATCGTCTGCGAGCAGGACATCTACGAGTGGACTAAGCTCAACGGGATGATCTAGCGAGGACGTGCCCCACGGGCTGGACCGGCGCCCGTGGGGCTGCAGGGAGGACATCAGCTCTGGAGCTTGGGGGGTGGAGATGGGAGGGGAAACACCTCGGAGTGGGCCCTGGGCGGGCAGTGCCACGGAGGGTGTGAAGAACACGCAGGGGAAGGAGGAGAGCGAAGCGACGGTGGATGGAGTGAGCGGTGTTGAGCACACATGGACCACGGGAACGGGCGCCGCTCCAGGACCGGCTGTCCCAGCTGGACAAGAGGAGGGGCTTCTGCAAAGGGACGTTCTGACACTGCCACCTGCAGACGTGCAATTAAATTGGCCTCGCCCTGTTTTAATTGCCGAGTTTAGACTCGGGCTCCCAAAGGAGGAAAAGTGGAAGAGCCATCCCTGACGTGGTCGTTACATATGGCCCTGTGCTTTGGGTGGGGGAGAAAGCAGGAAGGGGTTATTTTTGCATGGATTTCTTGATTTTTTTCCCCTTTGGGAATGACCAGAGCATCCTCTAGTCCCAAGCTCTTCTTTGAAAAAAATCCTGCTGAGTAGTTGATGCCAAGCACTGCTGTTTGGAGATGAGATGTTCCCCAGATTGTTTCTATACAAATATAAATCTAAAGAGTTGTTCAACTATTTTATTAACTTAGATTATATCAATAAAGTATTGGTTGTGTGTAGTAAGACTCTGCAGCTTTAATAAAAACAATGGAGGATTTGAGTGTTATTTTTTTTTCCAGTTGGGCTGGATTTTTTTGGTTGTATTACTAATTTTTGATTTTGCAGCAGGGTTCCTACAGTTTTGTCTCCAGCCGGATCCCCTTCAGGTTGCATTTCAAGGCACCGAGGTCTCAGCGAATCTTGTAGAACTCTTCATGCTGAGCAATTAGATGGTGTTGCAGGAGAAATGAAGCAGTGCCACGTGACATGGAGGCTCTTGGGTGGTTATGAGGACGTGATGAGGCTGGTGGCCCTCCATAAAAACCCAAAGCAACTATTTTCACAGCTTAATTCCATGCTGAGTTTATTTCAGGGCCTGTTGCCTTGGTGGATCACCATGAGAGAGAGTGAACAGTCGTTCCCCATCACCTCTTTCCCCATATTCTTGACTTTAAAGACTTTAAATACTGTTTCTCAATTACCCACTTGTAGAATGGAGATGTTGCCACTTGCTCCATAAATTTTTTAAATTTTCCTCATGCGAATACACTCATTTTGTGTAAGGTGTAGCTTACAGAGGAACATACATTTTTTTAACCCTAAATGAGCGTGCTTGTGAAGGAAGGATGCTGCAGGGTCCACAGTGTGGCCCAGCCTGTGGAACTGCAGAAAGCCTGAGCTGGAAAGAAGGGCCTCCACTTGAGCAGAGTGTTGTTCTACCTCTGTAATTAAACCAGTCCGTTGGTGGACTTTTCCCTGCCACATTCCCAACTCTTGCCCTTCAAAGCCAGGAGAAGATGGAGCAGATTTCTTCCTTGAATTAGTGTAACCTGTTCTTCACCCCTGCCCTCAGTTCCTTACAGTGAGGACTCTCCCCTGGAATAACAAGCAGATAAAGTATTCCCAAACCAACAGAGAAAATCAAAGTATAGATGATTTCAACTCCTGAGCCAAAAGCACAGCAATCTGCGTGTGACTCGTGGCTGCTATTCAAATGCACTGCCCTTGCTGTGTTTTCCCTCTCAGCAGTATTTTAAGAGGCGTATCATCCGTCAAGAGTCCTCTGCTTTGTCCCCATTATTCAATGTCATGGGAGGGAGATGGGAGCGTTACCATCCATAGCACCTCTTTAATTCCCTGCCCTTGAATAAGGGCAATAAGAGCCCTGCATAATTGAGTTTTCAGCCGAGAGAGTAAATGGGAACCGGTTGTTAATTCAATACAGGAGCCAGGAGCTGCCTCTCCCCTTCTCTTTTCTCTCGGTAATACTCTGCCTCCAATTGTCATTATCCCCAAGAATCAAATTATTTGAATTCTGGACACATCAGCACAAAAGCCAAGACTCCCTGCCAATTTCCTAGCCGGCTTGGAAGAGAACATCAGAGAGCATCACTCATTTATACGACTGCCAGCCCCAGACTGTAAATTCTTTAAAACAAGAAGGCTTCAGGTGCTGCACTTTAAGGGGTCTTTGTGCTCCTGCATCACCCCCATCACACACAAGGTGAGGTTTTATCCCTGAAAGGCAAAGCTTTCCAGCATCTGCCCAGTATGGCCTGGATGTGAATTGCAAAGGAGACTCTTAAGTTTATTAATTGATATCCGGGGCTTAGGGCTTTGAAGGAGGTGCATGGCACTCGGGAGAATAATCTGTGAAGATTTTTCTTGCTCTGAAAAGACAGTGCAGCATCAGCTCGTTTGGCTTGCAGCAGGTTCATCTCTTTGGTAGGGCACGTACAAAGGGAATTTTAATGGACACTGGGAAAAATTATCCATTCCTCTGTCCCACAACACCTGAAAAAAAAAAACAACCAACTCACAAAAAGACATAGAACAGAGAGATTGAGATATGATATCACCAAACATTTAAGGAACTGTAATTAAATGAAGGCTCAGAAGTCTGTCTATGGGAGGAAGATCAAACTGGCTGAAAGTTGGAAGCGACTTGTTCCCTCCTGCTGTGGGTTGCTTTGTACCAGGCTAATGAGGAGGCACATCTTGGAAATAAATACTTCCTAATAGTTCCTAATATAGGTCCTAATAAATCAACAGATCTCTGGTGGTTAATTAAACATAGTTTGCAGGAGTATTCACCACGCTCCATTTTCAAGTGCCCTGCAGGCATGAATTACTCAGCAGCCCCCGTGGACATTTGGACATGGGTGGTAAAAAGCCATGAAATTCAGATTTTTAAAAAAGATTTTCACAGTAGAGGTTCTTTTTTTTTTTTTAATGAAAAAATTGAATCCACCTTTTGCCAAGCACTCTGTGATCCCTTCTGCTCTCTCTGGCTCTGTGGTTACATCTGGAGGCTGATTTAAGCCAGCACAGCCTGTAACCAAGGGTGAAGGGACTGCAAGAAAGGTGATTTCTGTGGAGGTGCTGGAATTGGAGGGGGAACAACAAGGAATGCTGCACCAGGAGTGACTAGAGCCATGGAAAGCCATTGCTTTGTGGGGTTGAGAGAGGGATAACCTTTTAAAGCTGTGACCCAAGAGAAATAACTCCTTTTTCAGCCCAGGATCTCCGTGACAACCAAGTTCCCTGTGATTCCAGAGATGTTTCCTCTTCAGGGCTGGAACTTCTTGGCTGGGTTGGTAGAAGCTCACAGGGGTTTGGTTTATCCCCCCTCCTCAGCTATGTGTCTCATCTCAGACACTGTGTTTTGATGCTTTATTTCAGATGCTTATTATTGTTATTATTTCAGATGCTTATTGCTACTATTATTATTATTTCAGATACTTTATTTAATTAATAATAATAATGGTTATTATTACTTCAGATGCTTTATTTATTTATTTATATTTTAAAGAGACAACCACAATTCTTCTTTGATAAGACACCCAATCTTCAGTCTGACCATATCCTGGAGCACCTTGACAGTGATACCTAAACCATCACTTGTCATGTCGATACCTCCTAAAAAAGAACCTCAGGCCTGCCATCAGCAGCCCAAAGATGCTTTGGCACCCCAGGAGCCTCTTGGTCAGCCCCATCTCCACGTGGCTGTGATGTTTTACAGCCCAGAGCTGTGAGCAAGAGCCGTGGTGCAGCTGCCCTGGAATTCCTGGAGCTGGCCCAGCAGCAGGTTTGACCCGACAGGCACGAGCAGCCTGTTGTGGAGCTGATAAGGGGACTGGGAACGTGCCTCAGCAAACATGGGTTGTTTATCCCCTAATAAGTGGGTTTGAGCAGGACGAGCGGAGAGAAGCCGGGTCTGCACAGCACAGATAAGAGCTCTGAGCAAGGGGACACCCAAAGGTCACACCAGGCTTCCTGGAAGCTTCAAAAGGGAAGCTTTTGGTGGGAATGGATGACTAAGGGAATTGCAAAGGGCTTCTGGGGGGCTTCTTATCTGCGTGCTGCCTCTTCAAATCCAGCTCAGCACTTCAGTGCCTGGTCGGTGCCACCCTCTGATGAGCGTGCCCTGCGTCCAGGTGTCCTCAGCCAAAGCACCCACCGCTGCAGCCTCGTTAACAACCTCAGCTAATGACCCAAAGGCAGCGTGGAGCTGCAAAGGGAGCTGCTATCTGGTGCACACAGATGTGGGGGGGGTTTAGTTCAGGAAACTCTCTGTAGCAGCAAGGTTTCTCCAGGAGTGCTTCATTATTCCCGATGCTCCTCAGCTAAAGAAAGACCTCCTGAGCTCCCACACAAGACAGGATCATGAAATATTCCTCCAGCCCTTGCTTTTGGTGGGCTCTTTGACATGGTCCTTGGATTGGGAATTGTGTCATTGCATCAGGAACCACACACAGGGAAAGCACTGGAAGCACTTGGAATTAGAAATATACCTGAGGCTTTTCTTGCTGCCTTTTTGGAGCAAGGTAGGATTGAAATTAGTGATCTTGGTCTCCTGGGGACATTGTCAATGCAAATCCAGCACACACCAGTGCTGCTGACCCTGGATGAGGGACCTCTGAACATCCACTGACGTTCTCTCACACTAAATCTGCTTAGTTTCATGGGTTGGCTCGTGGATGCAAGAATCATGCCTTTCCACACCATCCACGCTCTGTAAAGTTAACGAACTTGATTTTTTCTGTACTTTCACAGGTTTCCCTTTTTAGTGGTATCTTCTGTCTGATTTATGTGAGAGGGGGTGATGTGAAAAGTAAACCAAGCCTGAGCTGAGCAGCCCTGGGAAGCAATGGAAGTTGGCTGTGCCAGTTTGTGTCACCCCGAGGAAAGAAGCCCAGTCTGTCAACATTCCTCTCTGGGTGGGATTCCAAACTCTCCAAACACACATAAATATTTTAGCCCCATTCCTTCGCTGAGAATCTGAGACAAAAATACTTGCTAACAGCAGAAGACTGGCCTGAAGTCAGCGAGCGCTTTGGCTCAGAGCTGAGGGGACCAGGGTTGGGTTTTGGCAGCCTCAGGCAACTGGTGCAGGTGTCCACTCTGGGCCACCGGACGACCCCACAAGCCATTCCAGCTGCTCCAAGTCCTTCCCTGCAACCAACAGGTGAAGCCCCTGGTTGATTCCTGGTGACTCCTGTCAGCTGAGCTGTCTTCATGTGGTTCACTGGAGTCACTGCATGATCCTCCAGCCCCCACTTTTAATTTGCTTCCCTTACTCCTCCCATGCTCTTTATCAGAGCCACTCACTGTGGTCTGGTTCATTTGAGCAGATCAGGTTTCCAGGCAAAGGTTGCTCCTGCGAAGCCCTCACCTTATTGCCCCTTTGCCACAACGAAGAACAAACCCTATAACAACAATAAAATAACAATACAAATTTTCTGGACCTCAGCTTCTTTCTTTCTACCCGTTCCCCAAGCTGCCTACTCCCCTCAAAGCCTCAGTTTTGCCCATTTATTATTGTCCACTTAGAGCACTGAGGAGCTGATCCTGTGGAAAGCAGATCATTCCCTGACCAAAACCCTTAGCCCATCAGTTGAGTTTCAGGAGACACTCAGCACCCGCTGCTCAAGATCCCCAGGATGTCGTTCCACCAGGTGGTCAATAAGCACCAATAAATGAAAGATGCCAAAATCCTCATCAGCCTCCAAAGATTAGACACGGGCTGCACGAAGCAACCCGAGGAATTTCCAGCCCGAGGAGCACCTCTGATCTTCGTGGCCATTCTTGGCCCTGTGAGTGGGGATGATGGAAGAAAAATGAGGCTCCAACATTGAAGTGGAGAAGACCCTTCATGTCCAGACCAAGCTGGACACATCCCATGGTAACTCCCGGGGTCAGCTGTCCCTTGGTGCCAGGGATGCCGTGGGGGCAGCACCAACGGGCTCCACCTTGAGCTGGCCTTGTGTTGGCTTTTGGTGTCGGGGGTTCTGCCTGGGCGGTTGGGTTTTGTTCCCAGGGTCGTGTTATTACTAATTAATTATTCCGAGGGTTGTATTATTAATTATTCCCAGGACTGTGTTATTTATTGTTCTGAGGGCTGTGTTATTACTAATTAATTATTCCGAGGGTTGTATTATTATGATTCTGAGGGCTGTATTATTTATTATTCCAAAGGCTGTATTATTCCGAGGGCTGTATTATTTATCATTCCAAGGGCTGTAGTATTATTATTATTCTGAGGGTTGTATTATTTCAAGGGTTGTGTTATTATTTATTATTCCGAGGACTGTGTTATTCTGAGACCCGTATTCTGCGTTCTGCGGGCTGTATAGTAATGATAATAACAATAATATATTAAAAATAATATAATAATATAGTATAATAATATACTCTAAATAATAATAATCTGAATAATAATAATAATAATATCCCGATTGTATTATTATTGTTGTTATTATGAGGTCTGTATTATTACTAATTAATTATTCCGATGATATTATTATTATTGTTGTTAGTATCATCATCATCATTCCGAGGACTGTGTTATTATTAATAGTACTCCGATGGCTGTATTATTATTA
>VXAU01002658.1:382407-399301 GCA_013399695.1 Formicarius rufipectus | reverse complement strand
GTGCTGTCTTATTATCATCATCATCATCATCATCATCATCATCATCATCATCATTCCGAGGGCTGTGTTGTCATTATGATCCCGACGGCTGCACTGTTACTCCTCGGGCGGACTGTGCTGTCACCATCATTAATCAATCACCTCCCGCCCCAATTAATCGCTAATTACCGCCCCCCCCGTTCCCCGCGTGACCGGTAGGGGACGCGCGGCGCTGCGCGCATGCGCGGTCCGGCAGGGGGCACACGGATCCGTGCGCATGCGCGGGCCGGCCCCTCAAGATGGCGGCGCGGGCGGAGGTGATGGCGGCGGCGGGGCCGGCGCTGAGCCTGGCAATGCTCCCCACAGACCCGCTGCTGCTCATCCTCAGCTTCCTCGACTACCGCGATCTGGTGAGGTACGGCCGGGACAAGGGGCTCACACGGGTGTGCTGCTGCGGGGAGAGCCGCCTGGTGCCTCCGGAGGGCTCGGCCTCAGCGCCTTTCCCTTCCAGCGCCAGCTCCCCCCCTTACCCCGCAACCCCTTTTTTCTTTTATTTCCCTGTGTTTTAAAAGCAAATCGAGAGATTCCTTTTTACCAGGAGGGTGGGGAGGCCCTGGCAGAGGTTGCCCAGAGGAGCTGTGGCTGCTCCATCCCTGGCTGTGACCGACCTAGGATGGGGAGGGTGTCCCTTCCCATCTATCGCTGGATCATCCAGCCCTTCCAGCCCAAACCACTCTGGGGTTCTGTGTGGTTCCCCCACCGTTATATGTGGGCTTTATGAAGCAATAACTGATTTCTCGAAATGAATTATTCCCCTTCTCACCGACTGCTGTGTATCCGCGGGCTGACAAAGGGGACTCTTGCTGCCAGGGGGTCAGTCCCACCGTGTGAGGAGGGGCAGTAATTAGGGCAATTAGGGGGGCTTTTCGGGGGGCAAAACGGGGCTGGAGGGCGGGGGTGCCTCTGGCAGGAGGCTCATGCAGTGAGGGAGGGCTGTGGGGTTTTGGGGGGGGCTGTGAGGTTTGGGGGGCTGTAGGGTTTAGAGGGGGAGCCGTGTGTGGGATTTAGGGGGGGGCTGTGGATTTAGGAACAGCTTGGCCAGCCGAGCGTGGGCTCTGGCAGGGATTGGAGTCACAGGCTAACCAAGGAGGGAAGGGTAACCCTGAATAAAACACAATATTGCCCAAATGTGCGTTGTTTAGGGTTTTTTTTCACCCCTCATAATTACTAGTCAAGAATGATAAAGGCATCAGGGGGGGCTTTGTTAGGATAACAGAAAAAAAAGAGATTGTCAGCAGGAACGGTAGCACTTGTTAGGGATGGTCTGGTTGTACTTGCTTATGGTGTGGTAAAGGCAGAACACTTTTTGTTGTGGCACAAGATAAGGCAGGTTTTGCTGTGTAAAGATAACTCAGTACTATATAGGTGTCTGTCTTATTTAAGGGGTCAGTAAGGGCATTTTTGCATAACTGGATGGTTGTAGCACCCAGCGTGTTCACTCAGGAGATGTCGAGGTTTGGATTTGTTTTTGTGACATAAATACATATACACCCACTGTGACCATTACAAGCACTGCAGTTTCTCAGTATTCCACAGGTTGGTTGATCTGGTGGTGGCCCGAGATATTTGGTCACCAGTCAGCTTTTCTTTGTTTATGTAATTAGTGAGGATGGCTTTAATTGCACTCTTGTCACATTTTAAGCCGCGTGATCCTGCGATGCCGAGGTAGTTTCTTTCCTTCTAGAAACTGCAGTCTTGGCTGGTAATCACCAGTATAATAGATTTCTGCAAGGGCTTTGACTTTAGGATATTTCTGCTCCCCACACCCCGTATATAACCTAAGATAAATATAAAAATAAGATACATACATATAAAAAATCTCCATGCCATGACTTGAGTTCTTACACAGTTCTTCCATGTCGGGGTTGGAAGTGACTATGTTTGTGGTGTTGAGGATGCGAAGGGTAATTTCGGGGCATACAGGAGAATCATTTTGTTGAGGTTGGTTTTGAAATACTAACACAATTCTGGTTTAAACAGCTCGTAATGGGTATGGGGGAGGGAAAAAAAAAAAAGTTTGGCTTGAGCAGGTAAATATGAAATATTCTGTATTCTTAGGGGCAAGATGTTTTAACCAGCTGTGGACTTTGGCTGATTTTACTTAAAAAGACAAGATTGAGTCCTTTTTATCTCATTATGTAACAATGTCTTTCCTATTTACCAGTTTCTGGGCAACACTAGCAAACCCCCAGAAAGCTGGAAGGGGAAGCTGAAGTTTGGTACGCTCATTTGGGGTGTTGAGATGTTAATTACAGCCATTAAAACACACACATTAACTGCCAGAGGGAGGGATGTTGCCACATCTGGGCTGGTGGTATCTTTTGGGGAGTTTTGTTCAAGTTTAGCTGATCATTCAATTCTGCTCAAATGCATGAAGCCAGGAACAACTGAAATGATTCCCGAGGACTGGTTTAGACCTGTGTAGTTTTAATATTCCATTTTCCTGGTGCTTTGTGGTGCAGGGTGTGATTCCTTTCCCTTTCTGAAGCAGCAGTGCAATGGCAAGAGCTGGTACCTGGTTTTCATTCGGGTGACTCATTTACGGCTCTATCATCCTTTGTATTTTTCTTACGTTTGTTTGTCTCCTGGCCACGAAGTTTGTTGTTTAAACAACTCGGAGTGGGAAGTAACTTTGTAACATCCAAACTGTTCAGTTTCTGTAGCTCAGAGTGGGAAAGATCAGGTAGAGCCTGACAATGGAGATAAGAAAGGGATTTAAATCCTAGGCAGCCGGTGCTGTTGGAATGCTGGCCACGGGAGGAGTGGAGTCATACTGCAATCTCTCAGGCAGTGGTTATGTTGGGCTGGGTCTACAGGGTGACCTGCTTTCCAAAACCACTTTGTGGAAAAGTAGCTCATGACTTAGACAGCTCTAATGAAGCCTTTTAACCTTTTAACAACAGCTCTAAAAGGACAGCTAGCTGCCTTTCAGACTGCCCTTATTTCAGGGGAATGCAATGTGTAACATACTGGTCAGTGCCTTTATTTCAGGGGGGATGCCATGTGTAACATACTGGTCCGTGTTTGTCCCTGTCCTGTTGCCCCTCTGCAGTCAAATGTAATGATTTTATATTTATAGTTGCAGCTATTTAAATCGAAGATTGAATCAGCTATCAAGCCATGATCCGTTATGGAAAAGACACTGCAAGAAATACTGGCTTATTTCAGAGTAAGTGGGCTTCTTTTAAGCTCTTCTTTTCTATGAAAATGAATTTCTAAGACATGGTAAGTTATGTAAAAAAGCTTCATGAACGTGTGAGGATTAAAATGTTTTATGGGTGAATAGAGAGGAGGTGATGTGGAGACTTCTCAATTGTTATATTTTTATTTAGGTGTGTGAAGCTTAGTAAACGTTGAAGCTTCAGCTTTCTGGTTGGAGGGAGGTGTTGGAATACATCCTTAATATATCCTAACAGAGCTGCAATGCCTGCAACAATTTGGAGGCAAACAGCCTTTGTCAGATGTTAGTCAGCACTTTGACAGCCTGTCTTGCTGTAGCCTGTGAGGAAAACCGAGTATACAGGAATTCCCTAAGAAAGTCACTTTCCAGATCAGTGCACAGAGTTCTCATTTAACTCTCTGGTTTGCTCCTTAATCCTTCTTAGTGTGTAAATAAAGGAGTTTGTGAGCTGTGCAGCAGATAAAAAGTGTGTGTGTGCAATGTGAGGTGAATTAGCTATTTTGCCAGTTCTGAGAGTCACTGTTATCCAGACTCTGTTTAGAAGGCACTCTGTGTGAAGGAGTATTGTTTCCAGATTTCCCCCTCAGTACTCCAAATGTTTCCTAATTTGCTGCTGAATAGATGCTGGAATTAATTGAGTTTGTGTAGCTGCTCGTGGCACAAAGTGTCCCTGGGTTCATGTTCCTGCCAAATAACAAACACCAAGCCCTGGGGTTTCGAGGCCGAGCTTTTTCAGGCTGGCGTTTGAACCCGTTTCCTTCACACCCACTCAGGGAGGAGAAAAGGCGGCGGAGCGAGAGCTGGAAATCCCTTTTCCTCAGCACCTACTCGGACCTGGGAAGGTACATCCACTACTATGCCACTCTGAAGAAGGCCTGGGATGACCTGGAGAAGTACCTGGGCCAGTGGTGTCCCCGCATGATCGGCTCTCTGAAAGGTACTGCCACCCCTGGGGCACTCAAAGTGCCGCTGCTTTCCCTGCAGGCACCGCGGGATCCATCCCCAGCTTGGATGGCTCACTGGCTTCCTTGGACAGGGAAACGCAAGGGTATTTATTGCTGCTCACCACCCTCTTGGCCTTACCTTTGCCATCAGGACATCAGTATGCTTTGGTTGCTCTGACTGATTTTGTTTGTTTGGTGGTTGTTATTTTTTAGTGTAATAATCCCATTGCTTAAAATCGCACCGGCAGGTCCTTGATTTGTGAGGTTTTCTTAAAACCTTATTAACACACTGTCATGTGAAAACAGACATTTTAATTTGAAGCCAAACAAAAAGGAAGTGTGGGTTTTTTTTCCTGTAGGTCTTACTGTGTTTCACTGTGGTCAAACAATAGTTTTTCCTTTTTTTGCCCCCTCTTACTATTCAGTTTTCAATTTTCAGTGGGTGTTTTAACTCTTGAAGTACTTCCAGTGTTCTTGGTCATGAATTTTACACACCTCAGCGAGTTTGGGCCTTTCTGGTACAGGAACAAAAAAGCTTTTACGTTTTCAACTGCCCTTCGTTTTTTTGTATGAAGCTGACTTTTAGCCCAAGGTGTTTGATTTAACCTGATCTGGGAAATGAAGAAACAAACGATGTCTTTTCTACTTTAAACTTACATCTTCTTGGCTTGCTGGATGGTGCTGGGTTCTTAAGTTTTGCTAAGTATTTGTGATAATAGAACATGATTAGAACTTAATATCATCTTTACTTTTTTTCTTTTTTTTGAGGCTTCACTCAGGTATCCAGAACCTCTGAATTGTCAGTCACTTATTATGTTACTAAAATAGAAAGTTGGGGGTGTTGAAGTGAACAGATTTTACAACAGTCTTACTTTGAAAATTCTTCCTAAGGAGTTTGGTGCAACAAAGCTTCTCTTGCCTACAGAAAGACAAAAATAAATGTAAAATTACCAATTTCCACACTTGCATAAAATTACATGTTTTAGACGAAATTTATACCTTTTTAATTCTCTTTGTAAGGCATGTTCTTTCAATAAATTGTTAAATTATATCCTATAAATGAAACTAATAACACAAAAAGGTTTTAAAAAAACCTGCCAAACAGGCCTTGATTGGAGC
The DNA here is from genome assembly GCA_013399695.1 of Formicarius rufipectus. Taxonomy (NCBI): domain Eukaryota; kingdom Metazoa; phylum Chordata; class Aves; order Passeriformes; family Formicariidae; genus Formicarius; species Formicarius rufipectus. Next base: position 394,018 of record VXAU01002658.1, on the reverse strand, counting down.
AGACCACACAGGCCACCCAGCTGATTTTTGCTAGCAGTGAGGGTGTGGAAACCACCTAAGTGTTTGTGGAAGTGCAGGAACACTTACTGTCCACCCCTTTCTGTTGCTGGTATGAAGTTCCTTGTTGGAACTCGTTTATTACTTCCAGTTCCAGGTGGATGGTGGCTGCAGCCAGCACTTTGTCACTGATTCAAGTGGCGAGGGTGATGGGAGAGTGAAATCACTATTGCTTGAGAGTTGGAACTGGGACTCAGCTCATGACAAACTGGGGGCAAAAGGTTCATTTCACTTCCTAAAGGCCTTCTGCTCAAGTCAGGCCTGCTGAGATTTCACCGGGTGGAGATTGGTGCTGTGCTAAGTAATCAGTTCATGCCATCACCTCCCTCCAAAATTCTTGCACTGCTCATCCTGTGCCACCCAGCATCCAATAAACCCACCAGAGGCTGACCTGAGTCCTTGTCCTTTTGATCCTTGGTGCTGGAAACCCTTTGAACAGCCTTTCTTCCTCCCGCAGAGAGCGTGAGGGAGGAGGATCTGGACGCGGTGGAAGCGCAGATTCGCTGCAAGCTCCCGGACGACTATCGGTGCTCCTTCCGCATCCACAACGGGCAGAAGCTGGTGGTGCCTGGGTAAGGAGGCAGAGCTGCTTGCCCAGTGCTTCACTCCTCTTGTGTTGCCTGGGCATTTCATTTATTCCTGGGGTAAAATGTCTCCTGAGCAGCATAAATAATGGCTTAAATGGAAGTTCGGTGCGTCGTGACTGAGTTACTGCTTAAGTGGCGCTTGTAGAAGTGGCTGTCTGCTAACCTCGGAAGGAATTGAAATCACAGTGCAAGTTTCTAAGTGCTAAAATTGCTCTGGCACTTCGCTTTTTCCTAGAGAAAACCCTTTTCATTTTTTTGTCGTAGCTCAGACTTCTAGCTCTTAGGCTTTTAATCATACCACTGCAGGTTGCTCCCCTGAAGTTTTTCTTTGTATTAGAGAAGTAAATTGGCCTCTTACTCTCCTCAGTCTTCATTCTTTAATACCTTTTTTTCTTTGAAATGCTTAGGGAATAACTTTGAAACCAGGTAGCCATATGAAGTGGAATCAAAATGTCAGCTCTGTCAGTTCAGTGTTCTCAGCAGATTTTACAGTTTTTTCCAGTTTCAGCATAAATCAGAAATGGAAGCTGTTCAGGACTGGTTGTCATTGTCAGGTGCCCCGGGTCTTTGTGTTTGGATGTTGGCACCACTTGTTAAACTGCAGGACGTGCTAATTCCAGGCATGACTCTGGAAGGAGAAAGAGGAATGGAACCTGTTGCCCAAGAGGGGACCAGCCTATGGCACACTGACATGTGGCAGCTTGCACCTGAGTCACTGCTTTCATAACCCCACTGGAAGCTCAGCATCTGCAGGAGTTTGCATCTAATTTGCCTTTCCCCCCCCCCCCCCCCGGTGTTCTCAGCAGGGAGTGTGGGTGTGGAGGTTTCACACTGCAGGCCTGTGTCCTCCTCATTGCTAAGTGCCCTGCCCTTGGAGCTGATCACTTTGGTCATGATTCCTTTTTCCGTCGTTCTTACAGTGAGTGTAGGTTGCTTGGGATTTTTGTTTTCACCCTGGCTCTCACCTAGGCCAACATTAACCTTACTTCCTGATGCTCACCTCCACTCCTAATGTACTACATCTTTGAGATTAGTACTACTTCTTTCCAGAGGTCTATATTCTTATGTTTGAGAGATTTTTTATTGATTCAACATCATTTTCTTATTGTCAAAACCAAATAACAATCCCACCCTTTCTGTGATGTTTACAGAAAGCTGGAGGAAAAAGTTAGTCAGTTCATGGCCTTGCCGTGTCGTGTTGATGAATATTGTCTCATTCTTGCCTTGCATGTCTGTTTACTTGCCTTAGTTTTATGCTAAGATGACAATCTCTCTGCCTCAGTGGTTGTTTTGCTTCTGCACCTTTCCTCTGAAGTGCAGACCACCTTGCTCACTGTAGTTTTGGTCACTGCCTGTTCCCATAGCAGCTTGGTATTGATTATTCCACGGAAAGATCGTGACTGCTTTGATAGCACTGCAATGAACTTGTCCAGAACTGCAGCTCCAGAGCACTGGTTATGATTTTTCTTTCCCAAACGCCCCCAGGTTTGCCTGGTGAGTGGCAAACTCTCTTTCCCTTCCCTGTTGTTTGGTTTCAGCCTGATGGGGAGCATGGCACTGTCCAACCACTACCGCTCGGAGGACCTGCTGGACATCGACACGGCAGCTGGAGGCTTCCAGCAGAGGCTGGGCCTGAAGCAGTGCCTGCCCCTCACCTTCTGCATCCACACTGGCCTCAGCCAGTACATGGCCCTGGAGAGCGTGGAGGGACGAAAAAAATATGAGATCTTCTACCAGTGTCCAGTAAGGAACACACATTTCTGCTTGCCAGGCTGCTTTTCCAGCAATTGCTGGTGCCCCTTTGCATGTTACCTGATAACTGAATTATTTTACATAGCAGAAAGTAGAGATGATGCTAGTTGCTTGGCCCTGAGCTGCCATCTGGTTTCCATCAAAGCACATAAATGAAAGTTGTTAACTTTGCATTTCCATACAGTTGTTCATGGGTAGAGTGACTGCTGTAGGGTCACGGTGGTGGATGAGACTCCTCCTTCTTGGAAGGTCTCAGTGTCATTTGCTCAGTCTATGGCAGGTACATACACCTGTATACTCCTTGTTTCTGTGCCTCACCTTCCATCACCTGGCCCTCTCAAAAGAAAGTGGGATGTGTAGAGAATGCTCCTTATAAAAAGCACAGGGATCTTCATCCTGTTGTGGAGTTCGTGGCAGTTTGTTTTCTAAGCAGGTAGCAATGACATTGCTAGGGATTGTTTGATAATGGAGCACTTGAGGAATGCTGAGATCCCCCTTTGTATTATGCCAGGTATTTAAACCTTCTGATCCTGCTTGGGAAATTGGAAGGTCACTCAAACACTTGGTTTTTGGTTCATCTTTGGACAGCCCTGCTGTGTTAAGCAGCCAGATTTTAGGTTTAGTGAATATAGGGAAAGTGTTCCCTAGGTTATATTTCAGGTGTTGAATTTTAACCTTGCAAGTCCAATGCTCTCTTTCTAATACATCCTTAAACTTTCTCTTTTAGGACCAAATGGCTCGAAATCCATCTGCTATTGTTATGTTCATTACAGGTAACACTTCAGATAAAATATTCTCTATTAAAACTTGTCTTCCTGTGTGTCTCATACAAATCAGTGAGTGTCTAACCTCTGAGCCAAACCTTTGTTAGCCATCATGGGGTGATGTCAGCACTTACCGAATGCAACACCCAAGTGGACAGAAAGGTGTATTTTATTTTATTTTACCCTGGTCTTTTTGCAACCATGAGAGAAATTGAAGAATCTGGTTATTGTGGTTATGTCAAAATTAGTTCCTGTTGGTGGCAAAGGAGATGTGGAACAAATGTCACCCAAATGAATATTCAAATATAACCTTGCACTTTTCTTACTACAGTGAGAAAGCACACCAGGCAATGCTGTCCCACTGCTGGGTTGGGTTGAAGGCAGCCAAACTCTTAGCCATGTTCATTTGAGGAAACCTTCTTAGGTGTGGCTGCCTTTGTGGAGCTGAGTCCATGATCCAGCATAGTGACAAGTATTGCACTGGGCTGAATGGTTAATCTTGGCTTACCACAGGTTGGAGGGAAAGTGTCACACACAGCATTTCTCTGGGCCTTTGGAAGGTGGCAGGTGAATTGATCCGATTTCTCCATTTGGAATTACTTGATACAAGGTTTGCATTTTGTGGATTAGTGGTAGAAAGGAGGATAATAAACATGGAGTCCCTTAGAGTTCCAAAAGATCAAAGGACAGCACACAGAGCTCGTGCTCAGAGGAAGGAGTGGTAAGTGCACTTAATCTAACAGGAGTGGGAGCACTTGATAACAGGCCACTGAAGGCAAGGAGAATTTCTCAGGATTTCAGCTTAAATCCAGTTTTGAGACACAAATATTGACCAACAGTTGAACTCTCTTCTACTGGACTCTCTATTCCAGTGCTTGGAAGGTTTGGGGCTGAGAAATTGTGTTACAGAGAGCTGGTGTCTGAAACTCTCTCGGAGAGTTAAATGTGACAGCTTGAGTGTCTGTTTAGCAGTCCAAAAGAATGGCTGTGGGTGGATGAAAAGCTGTTCTCAGACAATGCCTCCAAGTGTATGGAAATCCCAGGTGCTTTGGAATGACACACAGCCTCAGTCTTCGTTGGTTGTAGCAGGAGTGTGTCTGTGACTTACCCCACTTTTTAAGGAGAGGAAACTGCACCTTACTGGCATGTCCTTTAGAAACCACTCATATGGAAACCAAGTGATAAGACCATGTCATAGTGTGAAGTGCTTCATTAAGAGATGTTTGTTGGCTGTGTCATTTCTAGAGTGTGCACCCTTCTCTCTTAGTTCTTGGTTGGTTCCTCCAAATTACCCTTGTTGGGAGGATGAACTGGAATATTGACTGACTCATCTAACTAAGTCTGAGAATTTGCTATAAAATTAATTAAAGCTTTCAACTCTTTCCTTGAAGTATTTACTGTGATGTGCTTAGTGGTGCATTTGCCTGTCCTTATGAATGTTTCCCTCCTTTGGCATGTAGGTACATCCTACTTGGAATGGTTTACATCCTATGTAAACAAAGTTGTGACTGGAGGTTATCCCATCATCAGAGACCAGATTTTCAGGTATTGTCGCTGGGATTTGTAACCTCAGTGCAAGCTTTGGATGCTGCTTCTGGAGTTCTGACCTCTTTCCAAGTAGTTTTTGGTATTTGAGACAAAAGCTGATGGTGGAGAAGAAGAAGAACATGGCAGTTACTGAAAATAAAGCTGTAAAACAAAATGCTTAAAGCAGCTTTATTTTTTTAACCAAGAGCTTTGGAGCTTGTAATTTTGAATTAATGCGACCAGAATTTTGGATTTTCAGTGATCTGAGGTTTAATGAACAGCATGGTATTTGTTCTGTGTGCCATGAGTGTGTTGCTGCTACAGAACTGGTCTGAGTGATTAAAAAATAATTGTTTTAGCAGACTGGTCTTTAAAATAGCACTGTCGAACATGTAAATAAACAGGACTTGTTCTGGTGTTGGAATCTTATACTTGCAGTTTCTCCTAAGCAGAATCAAGAACCTTAATTCTGTCCCACTTGGGGTGCTGTAGAACCAAGTTCTTGATCTGTAAATTAATTTGCTGTTAGAGTTCCTAGGTTCTGTTTTTTGAACAGCATAATGGCACGACCTTATTATACAAGTGTGTTTTCATTGACTTCAGATCAAACAACACCTCTGACTTACTACAAGTGTTGATGGAGGTACAAAAAGATCCACAGCTCTGTGTGGGTTCAGATGAAGGGGAATTACACAACATGAAGACACTGCACACATCCCTCCTTTATTTTAGTGCTCAGCAAAGGTTAAAAGTTACATCTAACTTAGCATCACAGTGTTCTTATTAGTAACTCATTGCTTTGCATGTTTATTTTTCTATATTGAGTGTGCAGATCTGTCTGCAGGAGTTAATGTTTTCCTCTCTCTAGGTATGTGCATGATAAAGAATGTGTTGCTACCACAGAAGATATTACTGTGTCCGTGTCCACCTCTTTTCTACCTGAACTCAGTTCTGTACACCCACCACATTATTTCTTCACTTACAGAATCAGGTAAAAAGAACAATTGAATTCCTTCTTTTAACACAGGGTAGGCCTGTGGAGTTCTCAAAGCATCAGTCGTTGCAGTTTTATGCACAGCATTCAAAACAGGTGTAAAATGAATAGAATGTGCCCAACATGCTGTACTTTAATATAATTCATACAAGATCATTACCTGGTCAGGTACACAAAGTACCTGTCAAGGCGCTAATTCGAAAAGTGCAGTGGGGAGTGGGTGGGAAAGAAGTTACAAGTAACTCTTGTGGTGTGGAAAGGGGAAAATAACAGCACACAGTGAGTCAGGGGCGTGGAGGTGGATCCTGCCAACTGATTCAGCTTACTTGACCTTAGTGGGGTTTTTCCCCCCTGCCTACTTTCAGATCCCAAGGGCATTGCTGAAGTGTGTGAAATTTGTTCCTTAAACACTGTGTTCTTTGGCTTCTAGAATTGAAATGTCCAAAGATGCTCTTCCTGAGAAGGCTTGTCAGCTGGACAGTCGGTACTGGAAAATCACCAATGCCAAGGGAGATGTGGAGGAAGTTCAGGGTCCTGGAGTGGTTGGTAAGTGAAAAGTTGCTTTTCTTAACCTAATACAGTATTTAATGTACTTAGTACAACACTTCTCTTATTAGCTGTTGGTTTGTATCAAAATAATTTGGTTGCTTGAGAGAAAATGAGACATATCAATCTGTTTTGGCTTTAGAGGTGTTTTTTAAGGGATATCTGAACATCCTGCTTGTTAAACACTCTTCAGACAGGTCTTCTGAACATGCTGAGAGTCACTTATTCATCCCCTGGAATATAAAATGAGCTGCCTGATTGTGTTGTGGAGTGTAAGTGCTTTAGCAAAACTGCTAAATTGTGCTTCTACTTCAGTCCTTACCATTTTGATTTAACATCTTACCAACAGGGGAGTTTCCAATTATCAGTCCAGGGAGAGTCTATGAATACACCAGCTGTACTACATTTTCCACAACATCTGGATACATGGAAGGGTATTACACCTTCCACTGCCTCTACTACAAGGACAAATTCTTCAACGTCACAATTCCCAGGTTTCACATGGTGTGTCCAACATTCAAGGTGTCTACAGCATGAGTGGTAAGTGGAGACACAGTTTTCAAAACAGCTCCTTACAGACCACAAAGCCTTTAATTTGTTCCTACAAACATGATATTGCACAAGCTGTTTGGACTTGAGAGTTCTTTCAAAGGTTCTTACCTTGGAAGTGTGGTCCGTAGGCCCACACTCATGTGCTTTAGCCATAATAATGTGTCTGCTTTCTTCCAACAAGTTCCAGGTCATGACTGTTTAAAAGCTACAGTCTGTGTGATGTTCATTAATTCTCACTGTAGGAGAATTTCATCAAGTCACTTAATGACTTTGCAAATAACCACGATGCTTCACTTGCTGTTAACTAATGTAATTCTAGTTTGGAGATTGCTGGTTAATTACAAAATTTCTCCCTTTGCTTGGAGGCATTTAGAGAAGATTCCTTGGTGTATTTCATCCCTAGCTTTTGTGCCAGCACTGAGTCTTCCCTTGGGTGTAGGCACTGGGTGCTTTCTTAGGTTTATCCCAGCATTTGAGACTCTTTATCCCAGTGGCTCTAACAGGAGGTGCCAGCAGATGTCGTGCTTCCAACAGAAAATGACATCTCTTAACTCCTGCTCATAGTTTTGGGAGTTGTAACCACCTTCCCTTCAGCTGACTGCAAAAAAAAATTTGCTTTTCCCTGTTTTAATGGTGGCCTTTTTATTTTCAAACTACCTCAATAAAAGCCAAGCTAAGCCACCAAGAAAATCAGTACAGCTGAGACACACTGAATTGGGGTCTACATAGTTGTAGGTATGGAATAATGAACCCTAATGGATATTTGCTGAGTTTAAGGTCAAAATACCCCCACGGGAAATGACACTAATTGCAAGGAGCTGTTTTCAGGACGTAGATCACAACGTCTGCTTCAGTTCACTGACATGATAAGAGAGGTCAGTTCTTTCTAGGCAGCTGTTGGTGCTTTCTTATAACTGGAAGAGGAGGTTTGAATTAAATCTGGCTGTGTTTTGTGTTAGGAAACAAATCCTCATGAGCCTGCAGTAGATGAAGACAAAGACTGCCCAGCCACTGATGACTCTGAGGATGGACACAGCGTGGTGGACGTTCTGGAGCCTCTGGGTGCTGCCCACCTACCTGAGGGGACTTCTTCCCAGAGAAACTGTTTCCAGAAGCTGAACTCTTTGGGACTAGTGCATAAGAATACTTCTGATTGTTGTAAATGAACTCTGTGTTGCACATCAGGGCAACTAGCATGAATGTTGGTGCCAGTTCTAATATCCATTAGAGTATCACATTTTGTTTCCCCCTTGGTTTGGATAGGGGGGTGGAGGGTGGGGACAGGGGAAGGGAAAGGAAGAGAAAGATGTTTGGGCTTTGTTCCCTTTGGTTTCTGAAATGTGAAACAGATTGGTAGGCCAAGGTAATAATTTTTGAACTATTGCCTATTTGTGATGATACTGCAAACAGGGATTTTGGTTTTCTACAAGCATTTAGAATCAGCAATAGACAAGATGGCAAAAAAGGTGTATCCTATTGTTCTTTCTCCTGAGTTAACTAACAGGATAACTATGAATGAAACTGCAGTTTGGTATGTATAACCCATTTGGGTGAGTTTAGGTGCTCTTATGCTGATTTTTGTTTAATTTTTAATTAACATAGAAATAGCAGAAAATTCTTGTCATCAGATGCATAAATTAGGAGTGAAACTGGCCTTATTTTCAGACAATCTGTTTGTCAGCTTAATTTTATGTTAAGTGACTCTGGTTGGATAATGCCTCTGGGAATGTAGTGTCCTTGTGTGATCTGCCACTCATTAACCAAGAAACTTCCCAATGACTACAAAGTATGCATTTGTAAATATATTTTGAGGGTTTTTTTCTTTATATGATGTTTGCTGTTGTCATAGGTGACAAATTTATGTTAAGTATCATATTTCCATAAATCCTCTGGATTTTTGTAACTCAGCCTGAATGGAAAAAAGAAAAGGAAAAAAAAAAATGGAGGGGGGAGGGAGAAGCCTGACGGAACACTAGATGACTAGGAACTTTATATTTAAAGAAATGTTTGCTTTATCAGTTTTACTTTGTTTCTGTTGTCATTAATAAACAATTTACCTGCCTCCTTTGCTCTCAAGGGCCCCATGGGACTGTTCTTGCCAAGACTTGGCCATTAATTGCGTGACAGCGTTGCTGGAGTCAGTGCTTTTTGAAAGCCAGAATTGGCAGGTCCTGGGAGGGGAAAAATATATTGTGGTTCCAGCTCAGAGTTTCCATTGTTGACTAATTGCAGCTTTTGTTTTTTTCCAAGCCCAGGTGTTGGACTGTTCATGTGCTGGGCTTTCTGAAGTGGCACACAGCATTTTCCACAGTGGTACAAGGTAGAAAACCAGATCCTTAGAACGGTCCCCTCAGCAGTGGTTCAGGGAAACATCTAGAGAGGCAAAACCAACTTGAGCTGTCCCTCCCAGGAGTGAGATTGCTGGAGTGGTTCCAAAACGTTGCCTTTTCAGGCTTCCCCTCATTTGAGAAGGGAGGATGTGGTGTTTGTGGTCTCATGCTTTTTGCACGGACTTTTCGTTGAACATCAGTAAAGAAAGGTTTGAGTGGAACTGCAGCTTTCTCTGTTGTCTTTTTAGGGCCTTTCCTGGGAGGATTCCTAGCAGGACCTGTATGTTCTAGTTCAGTGGAATCAGCTGAAGGGCATGGGACTCTGCACAAACACTGCCAGCTCTTGGCAATTTCACTCTTTTTTTTGTTTCAGGGAGTGGTTCTTGGATTGTTAAAGATGAGCTGTGATTATTGCTGTCTGTCACGGTACAGGACAGTGCTGTTCTCTCAGCTGCAGTGCGGGGCTGTGAGGCTTCTCTGCTGGTGGTCTGGAGTGAGGAGGGAACCGGGGAAGGGACAGGTGGCTCCTCCTGCCCCAAACAGTCTGTGTTTGGAACAGGGAAAAGATTGTTTTTTTTGCTCCAGGCAGCTGTTTTAGCACAGGGCGGATCCGCCCGGAGCTGCCAAAAGCTCTGTAGCGCTTCAGGATGTGCATCTCCACCCCAGCCCAGAGTGAGGGTACTGCCAGAGAGGTGTGGTCTGACTCACAGCATCCCAGGATCCATGGGAAATGGAAAACAAAGGAGCCCAGGCCGTTGAAACCATGGAGTCTGATGTTTCCCCCCACACTGCTGGGCTGGTGAATCCTCAGCAGGAGAGAACTGAGTGGAGATGCTGCAGGTTTGGGGCAGGTGCCAAATCCTTCTTGTGGTCACTGGAACCCCAGATGTGTGATCAGACTGTAACACAGAACATGGGAATGCCCTTCCCTGCAGCTGCTGTCCTGCAGGTCCAGCCTGAATCCTGCCACCTTCTCCTGGCTCAGGCCTGGCTCTGGTGCTTGGGTAGGGCTTCACCTGGCAGGGTAAAATCGACCTTGTTAACCCTGGCACATCCAACACAAATAGGTAACTCATCTCACCCTTCTGCCCATGGAACAGCCTACACTGACAGTGTCTTTATTAATTGCTCTGTAGGATTCCTTCAGCATTTTGCTTCTTGAATGGTTTAATGGAGAAGACCTTTGGCCATGATTTCCTTGCTGTGACTGAATCATGTGAGAGAAGAACAAGCGGCGTGCTGGCCAAAAGTCTGTCAACAAGAAACCAAGCAACCAAAAGTTGTTGTGCAAGTTATTCCAGTACTGTTTTTATTTTCTCCTGTAATTGTTTATTTTCTCAGAATTTAAGCAAAGGTGAAAAATTCAGGTGGAGTTGGAAATAACATTTAGCTGTGATGGTACAAATAAATGTGTGCTCTGTTTATAAGGACTGTTGACAAGATGTTGGGAAGAGAAGACAGGTAAGTGTTCATCTGCAACTGAAGTTCCTTGTTCCCAGACCCTCACTTAAGTGAATTAATAAGGGATTTTTTTTCTAGCAACTATTAGTTGAGTGGGTTCTCATTTAAACAATTGCATCCCACAAGCATCTGACCCTTATTTGCCTTTGCTTTTATTTATGGCTTAAACAGAGGTAAAGTCTTTTAGACACTTCTAAGATGATATGCTGAGCTGAGTGATGATCATTTTACCTTATCAACAGAGTCTGATGTAAATTCTGAGTGATTCAGAGTTTGCTTTAGGTATAGCAAATAAATTGGCACTTCTGATGTGGTAACAGAAATAAATCCACAATTGGTTTTTCAATTCAGCTGGTTGTTAGAGACATTTCATGTTATACTCAAGTCAGCACTCAGATTATTTTCCTAAATAGCATTGATCTAAGTCTCTTCATGTAACAAAAGCCCCCCACTTTTGGTGTCTTCAATTCCATTTCTGTTGCTCTTCTAGGTTGTGAATGTTTAGCTCTATATCGGGATACCCCTGGAGGAAACTGCCACGTTCCCTTCCTGGGCTGGTTCCTCTGTTCTAAAATTCTCCATTGTTTTCCTAAATCTATTAAGGCCCTGGGGAGACCTCAAAGAACCCTCTCAGTGCCTAAAAAGGGCTCCAGGAGAGCTGGAGAGGGACTTGGGACGAGGCATGGAGTGACAGGACAAGGGGAAATGGCTTCCCCCTGCCAGACGGTGAGTTTAGATGGGATAGTGGGAAGGAAAATTCCTGGCTGGGAGGGTGGGCAGAGAAATCGTGGCTGCCCCATCCCTGGAGTGTCCAAGACCAAACTGGATTGGGCTTGGAGCCACCTGCGCTGGTGGAAGGTGTCGGGGTTGGAACGGGATGATCCTTAAGGATCATGCCTCCCTCGTCCCTTGGGATGCCTCCCAGCCCCGAGACGCTCCGCCCCGGGGGCGGCACAGCCCGAGGGCAGCGCTGCAGCCCCGCCGAGCGCACGGCGAGCGGCGCCCGGAGAGGTGAGGTGGGGACGGGATGCGGCGGGGAAG
>VXAU01002658.1:321980-372885 GCA_013399695.1 Formicarius rufipectus | reverse complement strand
TGGGAATGGGAATAGTAGGATAGCGGGAATGGTGGGATGGTAGGGAGGGTGGGAATGAGGATGGTGGGCCAGTGAGAATGGGAATGGTGGGAATAGTGAGACTAGTGGGAATGGGAATGGTGGGAATAGTGAGAATAGTAGGAATGAGAAGGTGGGAGTGGGAAGGGTGGGAATGGGGATGGTAAGAATGCTGGGGGTGGGAATGGGAAGGTTGGGAGTGGGAATGGTGGGAACAGGAAGGAGACTGGTGGGAATAGTGAGAAGAATGGGAATGGGGAGGGTGGGAATGGCAATTTTAGGAGAGGGGGAATGGTGGGAGCAGGGAAGGGTGGGAATGGTGGGAACAGTGGGAAGGATGGGAACAGGAGTGTGAGTGGTAAAAGGGTGGGAATGGTGGGAAGGTGGGAATGGGAATAGTAGGACGGTGGGAATGAGAAGGCTGGGAATGGCTGGTGCTGTGTGTGAGCACACCTCGCTGGTCTGTTTCCTTGTTTGTATAAAATAGGGGTGAGTCGGGTCAGTTAATGTAAGCAATGTGTTAGCCGGGCCACTGAGGAAACTGAGCTTTTACTGTGTACCTAGAGAAAATAGGCATGAATTGGGTAGGTTGATATAAAGAATATCACTGGGCCACTCTTAGAAAATAGTGCTTCCCTTATATGTTTTATTATTACCCTATATCAAATAGATATTAGTTATATAAGTTAATTAGTATGTATCACTGGGCTCCTCTTGGAAAATAGTGCTTCCTATGTATGTTAGTTTTATTATTTATATGAAGCAGATATTAATTGGATAAGTTAATATAAAGAATATGTATCACTGGGCCACTCTTAGTGCTTCCCGTGGATGTCAGTTTTATGTATTTTTATCTGTAAAAATATCTATATTATATAACTATAAAATTGCATATCTGTAATTATTATGTCTGAACACATATTGTTATTAAATTAATAGAAATGGTGGTGTATGCTGTTGATCTTTAAATGTGGTCAGTGTGCTGAAGCTCAGTGTTTGTAAGAGCTGTGTGAGCCTGGCAGGGTGGTTTTGCAGAGTGTGCGTGGTTTGCTTGACACACTTTGCTGGGGGTTGTGCTTCTCTCCTGAGTGTTTTCTGTTCAGCCAGGTTTTGTCCAAGGCTTTGGCCAGGAGCAGCTCTCAGTTTGTGTACAACACCAGCTGAGCTTGTCGGGCAGCAGAGCCAACATCCAGAGCGGGGAGAAAGCAAAAAGCAGGAGGGGAAAATAATGGTGTGATTGTGGCAGGCTCAGCCAGCCCTAGCAGGAACTGTGTGGGGCTCAGCAGGCTTGGCCCTCTCCCAAGAGGTAACCCCAGGATTGGGGCTTGTGTGAGCTGCTGCCCAAACCTGTCCTGTGCCCCTTGTGCTGACTCCCCCGGGGGCAAAAAGAGGCTGGGATGATGATGCATCATCATTGTTTGCAGCTGGATCTGCTAATGCATGACTAGGAAATTCAGACTTTCCTTGTTGGAATCAGAGCTGGAGCCTCAGTCGTGCTTGGAGCACCAGGTGGAACTTGTTTGAGGAAATGGAGTGGCATCTGCTGTGCCTTATGGGGTTTGTGGAAGAGGAGATGGTGCTGCTGCTGCTCTGCAGGAAGAGCTGAGTGGCAGGGGGTGCGTAGGGAGGGGCTCTCCGTGCAGGAGGGCACAGGAAGGTGAGCAGGGGCTGGCAGTCATGTGAAACCCTGGCACTGAGAGTGAGCAGCTGGAGCTTGGAGCAAGACCAATTCCTGTCACTGACCCCCGCAGAGGGGGGAGCCACAGGAAATTTGGGCTCCCTGCTTGTCTTGTCTGTGATGCCTGAGAGTGTCCTGGGCACTGGCTGCCAAAGGAAGGGGCGTGGTGCTGAAAACCTGGGCTGAATTGAGTTCAGACCAAGGGCTCGAGTGGTGCAGCAGCTTTAACTTGCTGTCTGTGCCCTGGGAAAGTAGCAGAGAGCAGCGTTGTGTGACTTCATGCTGGGTAAGGAAAGCCTGGTCAGTTTTGTTTGCCAACTCCATCTGGGATATTTGTCAGTATTTCGTGTGCGGTGGGTGTAAATAACTGCTCCTCGCTGGTGTGTTTTTGAGGGGTTCAAGCAGGAACGCTGGCAGGGGGGGCAGGTAAAATCGTTGCAGCAGTCAGGGCTGGGAATGAGCTCAGATATTCATAAATGAAATCCCAAAGGCACCACCATGTTCTGTCTGCTGAGTCTTCATGTGCTTTTTGTGCCTAGCTAACCCTTTTATGTGTCTGGAGATGAACTTTTCACTGAGAACAGGTTTGGTGTTACAGCTCTGGAGGAGGTTTCCCTGCAGGTTCTCTAATTCCCATCCCCACGCTCGTGGCTTGTTGGTTTTCATGTTAGGAAGGGTCCTGGGAGGTGATGTGGGCCAGAGGTGGGAGCCTGTGACTCCTGGGTTTGGCTTGGAAGTGCCAAACAGCTTTAAAAGCAGCCTCTACTCTCAGTGTGAGTTCTTTTCAAAGCTGAGCTGTGTGCTCAGGGCTGTTGTCAAGTGCTCTCCAAACTCCAGGCTGGCCTGAGAATGCCAACTGGAAGAGCCTCCAGTAGGGGTTAGAAAGAACACAGGGCTTTCCTTGGAGTGTTACTGGGTGGGGTTGGAACTGACTGAGTGCTGGATGGAGTTTTGAGATGTCCAGCAGTCACAGCAATTTGGTCTTTAATGGTTTTTAGCTTTCTGGATGCTTTTTTTTAGAAGTCTGCCCCTGCTTTCCTGCAGTGACAAGGCAATGGTTAAATATTAGCAAACTATATGTAGTTTGTCTTCTCTTTCTATGTTGGGGAGGCAGCTGTGCTGAGTGATCATACGTGGCATTTAAAGACTTTTTTTTGGGATTATTTTTGGCAGTATTGACGTTTTAGGGCATGCTTCATGCATAATGTCATTGTTTCTCAGCAGCTGGTAGCGTGGTGGAGGTCAGAGGTGCTGCCTGAATTAACAAATGAATTTCAGGCACTGCATAATGAAGGACTTGGAGAGAAGTCTGAGTTAATGACAGTTCTGTGAGAGTCTCTGGGACTTACTGGGCTCTTATTTGCTTTGTTTTCAGAGCCATCGTGGAACTATGTGGAGATGGGGTAGTGGAGATGATTCTCCTTCCAAAGCAGTAGTAAGTGCTGAATTACTATCAATACCTTCTGAAGAACTTATGACCTCAAGAATCTCAAATTTTCCTGTACTAATCATATGGGTTTGTTCTTTTATGTTGGATTAGTTGTCCCCTGACAGTTTTAGGGCTCTAGAAGTCAGGTTTGTGTTCTTGTTTCTTATCTGCTCGATATTTAATCTCTCATGCATAACACAGCTGCTGTCTTGCTCTTGCCTCAAGGAGACTTTTGGAGGAATTACGTAAACCTTCTGTGGAGAGTAGCTTCACTATCAATATTTTATTGCTGCTTCTTTTGTTTACCAACACCGGTGGTTGTCACAACACAAAAGCAACGAAGAAGGGTTTCCAGTTTCACACACCCGGTTTTGCTGTGTGTGGTGCTTTGCACCCGGTGTCCACCCAAACCTCCAGGTCCCCCTCATTTCCCAGAGGGAAAGGGAAAAGGAGAAAAGGCAAAAACCAGCTCAGAGATAATGGCAAAGCAAACTCAGAGTGGCTAAATATTGAAATTTATTACTGACAAGATAAGAACTAAAACTAAAAGCACTAAAACTAAAAAGTAAGAAATAAATCAAGCCCAAGAACACCCCGCTCCTCCCACCCCTCCCTCCCTCCAGCAGTTCCAGGGAGCAGGGAATGGGGGTTTTGCAGGTGGCTGTTGTTGCTGCCATTGCTCTTGTCCTGGGGGTCACTCCATGGGGGGCAGTCGGGTCTCTGCCCCCCGATGGATCTCCAGGGGCTGCAGGGCGGGAGGGAAATAGCTTTGAGACCTTCACCCCCTGCTCCAGCGTGGGGTCCTTCCTTTGCCTCCTCCTGCTCCCACCTTGGTCTCGGTGTTGTTATGTCATGGCTGGAATTTCTCTCCTGCACAGCACTTTTAATTCTTAAATATGTTCTCCCAGAGCTGTGACTGTGATTCTTAATTGGCTCAACTTTGGCCACCAGCAGGTCCTCCTGGACCTGACTGTCATTGGCTCCACAGGACAGGAGAAGCTTCCAGCAGCTTCTGACAGAAACCATCCTGGAAGCCCCCACTTCTACTAAAATTCAGCTGCAGAAACCCATGACACAGTGTTGTAAACTCACCCCCCTAATAAAGGATTTTCTGAGATCTCTAGTTCTGCAGGATGTCCCACCTCCCTGCTCAAGGGCCCGGTGGAGGTGTGTGCCACACAGATGTGTTCATACTGAATTTCCTGAATGGCTGCTTTGCCAAAAGCTCCAAGAGGAGCTCTTGGAGGCTGCCTGGGGCTGATGCAGGCCCCCTGCCTCCCTGCAGGCTGCGGGCTCCCAGGAGGCAGGAATGCTGGACTTGGCTGAGCAGCTGACGGGCACGGAGCGCTTGGTGGCCCAGCTCAAGGAGCTGCTCAGGGAGAAGGATGCTGAGCTTTGCCAGAAGGACCTCCAGCTGAAGGTACTGAGCGTGTGGTCCTGACCACAACAGAATTTTTCATCCCCTTTTGTATTATTTTTGTAGCCACAGCTCCAGGAACATGTGGCCACAATTTGCTGTTATGGTTCCTGGACGTTACTGCTTTTGTTCCAGGCCTGATCTTAGGAAGGATTTATATCTGAGATCCTGAAAACTTTTTTGGGGTTTGTTATTCTTTGCTCTGTTGTTTTTTAATAGTTTGGGCTGTTACTGCAAGAGACTTATTTTTGCCTTTTTTATAAAATGGCTTCAGTGGTTGTGAACAACCGACTGTTAAAATATTGAATTTCTTTTAAACTCCTCTGTGAATTTAAGTCACCCCTTTAAGCAAAATGAAAAAAGCTTCTATAGCCTTGTAAAATATTATGAATAACTATTACTATAGAAAGTATAGCATTTTGTCTCTCTTTTTGCATAAAATATGATTCATTTTCATTTAAAAAAAATCAAGCCCTGAACTTGTATAGCTGTGGAAAATTAGGGGAATTTTCATCCTAACGCTCTGTATTCCTCACACTAATAATAGCCATGTGCAGAGAGTTTAAACAATGAAAATGAGACACTGCAGTGTCTCTTCAGGGCAGAGATTTTTCTGTTCATCCTCTCAGATTTCTCCCTGCCCTCCCTTTTTTCCCATACAAGAGCTGAAGGAAGCAGTTGCCCATGCAGCTCCTTTAGTCCTGCGTGCCTTTGGTGTTTGCAGGAGGAGAAGGAATCTGCTGATGCCAAACTTTCCAAGCTGAAGCTGCAGAACAAAGCCAAGGTTGCATCCCTGACCTCTCAGCTGGAGGAACTGAAGAAGCAGTTAGCAGTGGCAGGAGGCTCAGAGGCAAAAGCAGAGCCAAAAAAGGTGAGTGGCCTCCCATTTGAAGGCAGGTGACGTTTCCTGGGGGCAGTTTGCCATGCTGGACTCGGTGTGGTTCACATGAGGATCGGGTTGCTGTCAATTCTTCTCTGTATCTATTTCATTTTTCAACAGAAATCTAGAAAATGGTCCATCCATTTCAGTTTGTCTCACCAAAAAAAATTCCCTCTGATCTTTGTCATGTTAGGAGCTCAAGGCTTTTTTTTTTTATTATTTTTTTAACACATGTTAATCAGGAAGGAAAGATTTGAGAGGAAATGAAAAGCCAGCTGTCCTGGGTAGCAGCATGTCACTGGAGTGTTGGAATGTCTCATGTAAGTGACAGGTGTTTTCCTGTGACCAGAGGCCTGTTTGGAGCAGCACAGTTGGACAAGAAGGCTTCTGGTCTTTCACAACAGCACCTTTGGACTTCATACAGCTCCTAAAATAACTTGAGGGAGCCTTTAGTGGTTTTTTTTTGGAGCATTTGATTTTTAAAGGGATGCTGGCAGGGAACAATAGCATTCAGTTTGCAGTCCCTGATTGTCCCCAAGAACATGCACTACAATTAGTTGTATTTCTGATCTGTTTTGCTCAGAAAACGTGCTTAGCAGTTGCACTTGGTAATATTACTGTAATGATTTCTATTACTCAGCAGTTACACCTGTGGAAGTGACTCAGCAGTTACACATATGGAAGTTAATGAGCAATAATTATCATTAATAATTTAAATCCCAAAACTTTCAGAAGCTTCATAAAAAATTCAGTGCCTGGTTTGCCCAGCTTCTCCAGGGAGTCTGGGCTAGGTAAGAACACTGAAACACAAACCATGAGGGAAGGCCACTTTGTCTCCCTGGTATTGTCTGAGAGACAGATGTGCTCCCAGGTGTGACCTGTCCATGGACTGCAGCCAGATTTTACCTATTAATGGAATGCAAACTTCCCTGGGCTTTTCTTTCTTTTTTTTTTTTTCAGGCTTCTAAAGATGGTGAGCAGGAAAATGCTGCAGCAAATCGTGGGAAGATATTAGTGCTGAGAAGGAGAATTGAGGAACTCGAGTCCCAGATCACCCAGAAAAATGAGGAGTTGCAGAAAAAGGTGGGGTTTTATATGATGCCAAGATCTAGGATTGTGTTTAAATATATTTATTTAAATATGTATTTAATGATGTGTTACTAAACAGATACTCTGAGAGTTTTCTGTTGAGTAGAGGAGTTTATATACAACAGCTTTCCTGAGCACAGGCAGTGGGAATTCTGTCTCCAGTGAGCTGAGAATCCTGAATGAGTGGACTGGGATACAGACAGATAAACTTTGTGGGTGAATGTTTTCCTTAAGTCTTGTCTTTTGAACAAAAACGCTGGTCTGCTTCATTTTTTTCTTGTTGCAAGAATGAGTCCTACCAGGAGGAAATGTGGGCAAATATCCAGAGGGCCCAAAACAAAAAGCTTCCCTCCTCCCTCCCTCCCAGCTGCAGGGGGAAAATGGGGGGGGAAGGAAAAAAATCCACACTGGATGAAAAGTGGCTTCTAATAGTACTGAGGCAGCATGAATTTATAGAAATACATATATACAGAGAAGAAAAGAAAAGTTAATATTACTTTATGCACACACACACAGAGTAAAGAACAAATCAACAAGGTCTGCTTCCCAGGAGGATAGACACAGTTGTCCCTGAAGAGACAGCAGGTCCATCACTGCTGGGAAAGGAGGGACTAAAACTTCCCTCTGTCCCTTCTTATTTCTGAGCTGATGGAAAATAGGATGGAATATTCCCTTGGATACAGCAAACCATGGGATGTGTCTCCCAGAATCTGCTGGCAGATCTGGAGCCAGTTAAGACCAAACCTGAATTTTGAGTTTCATGTTGAAAGGCCTCATGGTTGCTGTGTCTTTTTTTGTTTTGTGTTCCTGGGTCCATTCTTCTGGTGGTCTTCTGCTTTGCATGGTGCAGAACGAGCTGGCAGCCAAGGAGTCATCACTGCAAAGCATGGAGATTCTGGTTCAGAACCTTACCAAGAAGGTTGGAGACAGTGAAGAAAAATGTAGCTTGTTCCAGGAGCAGATTGAGAGCCTTAAAAGCCTTCAGAGCAAGGAGAGAGAGCATTTCCAAGGAAAAGAAGCCACTTACATGGAAAATGTAAGTAAGCTCCCGTGTGATTGTGTGTGTTTTCTCAGCATTGGAGTTCCACCACTTGGGAAATGATTCATCTCGGGCATCAAGTGAGGTGGGAGATGCTGAGTTTGTGTGCAGCAAACATTTAGTGTGATCCTGAGCAGCCCACACCTTCAGCAGCACCCAGGGAGTTAGTTGGGATCCAGGAGAGGTGGGAAGGGACAAACAGCTCATTTGGCAGCACAGTGTTTGTCCCTTGGATGTGAAGCTGGGTGGGACATAAGGGAATTAATTCAAAATGCCACTAGCAAGATTCCCAGTTCTTATAAAAATGATGATAAAACTAAAATCCCCCTTGGAAATAGGATAGAGGTTTTTGAGGAGGAGACAGCTCAGTTGCCAAGCTGCCATTTGGGATAGAAGGTTGCTAGAAATGAACATCATAATAGACTAATTAGTGTATTCACTGTTAACTGGAAGAAAAATTCAGATTTCAGGTGGAATCTGTTGTCCTGCAGTACCTTCGGTTACTCCAGTGTACTCTTCCTTCTAAGAAGTACCCTTGAAACATTTGCTTTTAAATGTTTGCTCACACCTCTGTGGGCTGCTTGCAGGTTGACTTTCTTTGTGGTTTTAGGTCCGTGTGCTTCAAAATATCATCCAGGGAAAGGAGAAGGAGCTGGAGGCACAGAGGGAAAAGCACGAGCAGGAGCTCTTCAGATTAGCTGCTAAATCTGATGCCAGTGCTGACCTAGAACAGGTTTGTGGCTTTGGAAACTCAGCAGCTGGAGGTTGGAATAATGGAGTTGCTAAACTGTGACACAGTTCAAATGCCTGGTTGGGAAAATAAAAGTGAAGTGTTTTTCATTCTCTTCTGTAAGTTTGAACTCCTTCATGGATTTTTTTGATTATTTTATTATTTAATTTACTTTTTTTTTCCCTAGCTACTAAAGGCCTTGAAGCAGAAGCTCCATGAAAAGGAGGAAGTAATGCTGGGAAGGACTCAGGTGATAGATGTCTTGCAAAAGGAACTGGATGCCAAAGACCAGCAACTGAAGGTAAGAAATAGCATCAAAAAATGAACAGCTTAACTCATCAGGTCACTCACAAACTAAAACAGCTCTTTGGCTTTACATGGCAGAGCAGTTGAGGCAGTTCTCTGGGAGGCTTGCACTATTTGCTAATAATGCAACTGTAATTGTGCAAACAAATAGGAATTGCGGTCAGGAAATGAACCAGAAGGTCCATAAAATAGAAAAAGGTCAGCTCTCAGTTTGTCTTGGTTCATTTTGGGAGTGCAAAGACTTTGATGTCCCAAGTTTCCAGCTTCTCTGGTCACACACTGCAGGGGGCCCCAAAACAGAGCCTTTCCTCCCCAGAGAGGGGGTTTTGCAGGTCCAGCAGTTTAGCTTTTTTCTCCCTTAATATTCCACAGAACCAAACCTTGGTTCCTATTCCATTTTCACCTCTGGGAGAGGTTGCATGTGGCTTGTACTTAATTAGTGATTCCACTTAGGTGGATTTTTTTTTTTGTTTTTTTGCAAGTTAGAGCTGAGTAGCTTTGGTAGTAGAGCCCAGTTCCCCAAAGTAGCCCTGATTTCTGGTTAAAACGTATGCAGGAACACACATCTAATATTTGAATTATTAAGAATCCTTTGCATTGCAGTATAAATGCTTTTTCTGTGGTGTGCTTTTCCTTTGTAACCAGGAGATCAGTGAGAACCTGAAGCGTGCCCTGTCTGAAAAAGAAAACCTGCAGTCCAAACTGGATGCTGAGAAACACGTCATGAGAGCCCAGCTGAAGGACATGATGGAGAAACATGAGCTGGAAATGACCAAAGTCAAGGAGAAACACAATGCTGAACTGCATGAAATTCAAGAGAAACACGAAACTGAGCTGCAGGAGAAGGATCAAGCCCTGGGGCAACTTCAGAGACAAGTGGCAGAACTGAGGGGGGACCCCCAGAGGACCTCCCAGGAGGTGAAAGGTGTGCCTTCTGCAACCAGAGAGAAGGTGGAGGATTTGGAAGGTATCCTCTTGGAGCAGCTGTCACGTGGGAAGGGTTTCTGGCCCCATGTGGTTAGGGACTTTGGGCCACTTTCATACCGGTTGCAGGCAGGGCTGCCTTCAATTTGGTGGGGTATTATTGGCACCCCATTAAAGTATCCATGGTCAGGTGCTGTGATAATCAGGGTTGGAGAGTCACCAGGATAGTTTCATGAACTTGAAATTTCTCTCTGTGTTTCTGAAAATGCCATTTTCTTCTGGAAGTGTGGAGGTTCCAGTTGCTAAAGGAATTAACACAGGGCTTGTGTGAATAACCTGCTGCAGTTTGAAATCCTTTTTTCTGCTTGGTTCTTAGTACAAGTGAAGCTGAAAACAGAAGAGGCCAGCAAATCTGAAGCCAAGTTTCTGAAAATGAAGGCCTGGTCTAAATCCAGAATCAAACAGCTGGAGGATGAACTGAAAAATGTATGTGGAACTTTGGTTAATACTCGGTGTTTTTTTTAAACTGCTGTGCTTACAGTTTTGATTGGGGGAAAAAGTGAAATATGGGATAAATAGAGTGTTAAACCAATTTAGTCTAAGTATCTTTATATGTGAGTTAATGGATAACAGTGGAAAGGACAAAAAACCCTTTTGATACAATCTGAAGTTTAAACTGGTCATAATAGCACTCAGGAGTAAACTTAGCAGACACAAGCTACTTTAGTGCACTTTAAATATGAAAAAAACAGCTATTGGAAATGTTACTAAAAATAAGGAAAAAAAAACAGGTTTGCATTGACCTTGGTGTGTTTTTGCTGCATTTGAAGGCCCCCCAACTGTTTTTCCTTGCAGCTTTCCTCAAAGAACAACGATGTGTCTGCCCTGAACCGCCGTGTCTCAGAGCTGGAAGCTGAAAAGGAGGAGCTGCAGTCAAAGCTGCAATCCTGGCATGAAGTCAGAACTCAGAATGGTAAAAGATGATCTTCTCCTTTGCAGATGATCCAAAGTAAAGACACAAATTAAGTTTTTAAGTTTTAAAAGCATAGCTTTTCAAAAGCCAAAAAACAAACAACCTGTTTCTGAAGTAACTTCGCAAATTGAAACAGCAGCAGAGAGTGTTTAAGTCAGAGTTCCAGCTCAGCTTTTCCTTACCTAAATTTACCTGTGCATAATTCTTCTTGCCTTGAAAAGTGTAAACTTTTCAGGAAGAGGCATCTTAGGAGGAAAAATGAGACCCAATACAGCTGGAATATTTATCAGCATGTATAAATATGCTGTGAGTTGCAGGTGAACTAAGAAATTATCAAGGATTTGAGAAGGACTTTAAGTGGAGAACCTCAGGTAGTTTAGGGCTCTGTTACAAATACTGCGTGTGCTCTGAACTTTGATTTTGAATGTTTCTTTTCAGTTTTTATTCATCTCCCTGTTAGTTGTGTGTCCTGATGAACCACATTGACTGTGCTTTTGCAGATGAGCTGCGGCAAAAGCTGGAGGTGTATGAAGAGCAGCAAAGGAAGCTGCAGGCTGATCTTGACCAAGTTACCAAAAGAGCAGCTTCCCAGGTGAACTGGCAAATGGATTTCTATGAGATACTGAGGAATGATGCTAATTTGAAAAGTGTCAGCTGGAATTTGGAGCTGAGGGTTCATTTAGTGATGGAGGGAAGTGTCAGTGGCTGTTCAGTTGGGTAACAAGATGACAGCTTCTGAGTGACTTCAAAAGAGGAATTTCCACGTCCTTTGCCACATACCTCAAGTGATGTTTTCCCAAGCAGGTTGCTGTTTGTTTAGTTACGTTTAACATGAGTCATCAAAGTATGGCTGTTACTTTGTAGGCAGAACGTTTTTGATCTTCCACGGAGTGGTGGGGCTCGTTTGTCACCTGAGCTGTGGCAGCAATTTACCACTTCTGGTGGGGTTTTATTTTTGCAAAGTGGCGCTTTATAGTGCTTTGCTAACTCCAGATGTTGCCCACACTGGCAGTGGGGTTTGGTCAATGTGTTTTAAAGCAGAGCTTCTCTCCTCAGGCCAGTGAATCAGGCAGTGTGGATGAACTGCAGAGCCAGCTCCTGGAGTGGCAGGAGAGTGTCCCCGAGTCCGAGGAGTGCCGCGACCCCGTGAGAGAAGAGAAGTCTGCCATGGCCTTGAGGATGGCTCAGATTGAGGAGGAGAGAGAAGGTGAATTGGGTCACTTCCGCTGCAGTAGTGCTGGGTTTTTATCTGTCTCTGTGTGTGTGTCTGCTGTGCTTCAGACTGAATGGATGGCACACCACCACCACTCGTTTCTGTAGCCACGGGGTTTGTGCAGCGAGTCAAACTGCTTATAATTGCAGTTTCTGCTGCTTCTTGTTCCCTCGAGTTTGTTTTTCATACACATCTTTATTTATTTATTTATTTTTGCATCATTTTTATGAGTAGATGTGCTTGTTCTGTTTGCCATCCGTGCTGCTGCTCTGGAAGACTCCTCAAACTGACTTCAGAAGTCATTGTCTGCATATGATAAATGATAAAAATAATTAAAAAACCTTGAATAAAACCCCCCTATTGAAATGTTCAAGCTGCCTGCCTGCTGGTGGAGGTGTGGGACACTGTAGTGTTGCTCTGAATTGATGAATGAAGGTGGTGCTTAAGCAGCCTATGCTTGAGGTGGAGTTTCTCTTGAAGAAATTCCTCCTTACTTACATTTGGAATGTTCAGTGATCTGTTAGCAAGTGTCCCTTGCAGAGGCCAGCTGACTAATTGTAGCTGGCTGTGGCTTGGAGCTAGGTAAAAATATTAAATCCCCTACAGAAAATAACATTCCAAGTCATGTCAGGTGTTATAGTTTGCTAAATTAATTAAGCAGGTGGTGAGAAACTGAAGCAGCTTCTGTTCAAACTTAGAGCAGTCTGGTTAAATTTCAGCTGGTTTTTACTGCTTTTTCCATCTGGGACTGTATGATAATTTTGGTCCTCAGAGTTAACTAAGATCTTAATGCACAGAGCCTCCCATCCTAATTGCTCCAGTTAGTTAATCTGAGCCTTCTCTTTTGAATTGCAAATTGATCCTGGAAATGGCAAAGAACTGAAGTTGAGCATGTAAGCACAGACATGTTTTCAGGGTCACAGCTCCTCTTTTGGAGGGCTCCTCTCACCTAATGCTTTGGGATTGCAAGGATCAGATCATTTCCTGTTGCCTGTGGTGCCTCCAGAGCCACAAGCAGCATCCATAACAATTGTAAACTTTCCTCTGCCTCAGTCCAGGTGGAATTTTGCCCTTTTTTTTCCCCCCCTTGAGACGAGCATGACCGTTGTGTTTCTCTCTCTCTCTCCTGCCGTTGCTGGTGAGCCCCGAGCGCCCTTTCCCCCTCCACTCCTGCCCTCTGCTGTGATTTGGGCAGCCAGGGCCCCCAGTTTCCCATCAGTTTTGTGCATGCAGGATCCTGCGGCAATGGCCATTGTCATGCACTGCTGCTGGTTGCTCCTTTTTGCTGCTCTTCTGGAGGAAAACCTCCAGCAGTGCCTTAGAGAATGTGCCATTGGCGGGGCGTGGCTCTTTGCAGCAAGTGCTGGGTGTTCCCTGGAGTTTCTCCTGCCTTGCAGTGCCTGTGTCTTCCTTTGCATTAACCAAATCATCTCCATTTTCCTTTGGGGGAACAGCTGACTCCATATTTATGTGTTATCCACGCTGTAGTTCTTGGCTTGCCATGATAGTGTTTAAAAAAAACTCCACACCATTGGGTTCCATCCCCGAAACTACAGAGCTTGGGGTGCATTAATATGAGATACTAATAATTTAAGCAATATCTCATCATCCCACTGCTCATCCCATTGACAAATTGCCATATTTGACAGTTGTCTCTTTTGGGGTGAATTTGTGCAAAAGCTTTAAGGATGACAATACCCATTACATTTCTAACCTGAGGCTTGTTTTCCCTGCAGATCACTGAGGATTGTGATACTTAGCAGGGATATAGGAAATAGAGGCACATAATGGCTTAGCTGAAAAGCAGTGTGTACCTGGAAAAAGGTGCTCTGGGAAGCTTTCCAGGCTTTTTTGTGCTGTTGCAAATGAAAAGCTCCCTAAGCTTCTGTGAAACATTAGAAAATGTGTTTACTTACTAATTGTTGTTAAAGCCACGCTCAGTTTAACTCGGAAGTGTTTTAACACTTGTCTCAGTGTTCTAAATCAATCTAAATATTTGATTTCTAGTCTTTCATTTTTCGTGTAACACAAATAATTTTGGTCTTTTTCAGTACCAAATGCTTAGGAGCCTGAATATTTTGGCTTCCTAATGGCAGTGTGAAAGAGGGAGTTAAATTATTATCTGAAATAATGTTTATTCATTGAACCCTTTCACTGGCAGCTCTTGTAAACACAGGTTTAAGGCCTGTGATGAAAATTTGGCATTTATTTTTACAGCTTTGAAAAAGTATATATAATGATAAAAAGAACTGCAGAACTTAGAAAGTAAACCTGGATGTGTAAAACAAGTGCTGATAAATGAGCAGTGCAAGAAGCCAAAGTGCAATTGAAATGAGAAATAGAATCCAATTTATCAACCCCACTCTAAAAGGATCAGTGATTTCTTCTTTTTTTTTTCTTTCTTTCCTGCCAACACGTGAGGTGTGGAATTTTGAAATATTACAGGAAAAATTGAAGTCTGGCAGGTGTTGGGGAATTGTGTGGGAATGAACCCTGTGGTGTGAGTGATCCTTGGACAACTCCACTGCAAGCAGAGTGTTCCCAGTAGGGCTGACTCCAAAGAGTCCCCCAGGTGCCTCAGCAGAAGTTCTCTGCATTTTGCATGCTGTGAGCACAACTGTGGGTTGAAGTGGTTGAACTCCAAGCCAGATTTGTAATTATCTAATGAATTCCCTTGCAGTTGAAGTGTGGAGCCACCTTTGCTTTCCCTTCTCTTCCCTGCCTGCTCTGTCCTGTGTGCTTCGCATGACACGGCCCCTTCCCGCTCTGTTCCCCCAAATGTGGTTTGTTGTGTCACAAAACAGATGGGAATGTACTTGAAGTGGCAAATCATTTCTAACCATGAACAGGGGGCACACCAAAGCTCTCACAGTCTCAGTTTATTCAGTGTGCTTGTTTGCCTGTGATTGTGTATCTGTCTTCCAAAGGAGGATGTTACTAATCAGTGACAGGGTGGTTTGATGCCAGTCTGCAGAGTAACACGTGCTTGTGACTCCCTCCAACTACCTGGCTGTAGAGCTCCTGCTAAAATAAATCCAAGGTGAAAGGGACACATGTCATGTCTGTAAAGATCACTGTGACTGCTCAGATTATAAAGTCACCAGCTGAAAAAGCTGTGGTTTCTGTCACACAAACGAGGTGTAATTTAACCTGGTAAATTGAGTCGAGATGCAATTTGGCATCGGAGTTCCTTTTTGTGTGGGTATAACCTCCCCCTTTGCACTCTCCTGTGTGAAGTCTTCATTTAGAGCTGGTGAAGAAGTGAAGTTAGACTTCAGCTTGCTTCTCCTCAGCAATACCCTCAGCCTTTGTGCTCTCCATAGCAACGCAGGAGGGGAATCCCAGAGGGGACACGGTGGAGTTTAACCTTTAATCTCCTTCCTATCGGTCACTCCTAGGGACTTCCCCCTGTCCCTGGTCTCTCTTCACGTGGTAGTGTCTGATTTAAGTGTAAATGCTTTCCTGTGGCACAAAACTGATTGAGGATGACTGGTTCTTTCCTGGCTGCTCCGATCCAGCCATGGTCTCAGGGCAGCAGGAGCTGGAGGAGGAACTGGCCACAGCTCAAGGGATGGGCAGGCTGCAGCAGCCACGGAGGAAGGGCAGCCAGACCAGCAGGAAGCTCCAGGTGGGTGAGCAGAATGCAGAGTTTCTCTTTACCTGTGTGTTCAGAAAGGGATGGAGAGTGCTGCTGTTTGTGTGGTGCTTTAGACTTGAGAATATGAGAGGCTGAAGAACACGGAGCAGTTATGGAGCTGTGGAAAACGTTGGTGAACGTCATGGTTGTGTCCGTAGGCACAAGGTGAGAATTTGAGCGGCTTCAGCCCTCTTGATGCCTTGAGTCTGCTTAGTCTTACACTGAAAAATAAGCTTCCCTCAGGAACCATTGCAGTGCCTGAAGCTGTGTGCATGCTTCAGGTGTTAGGGGCATCTTTGGTTTAGATAAAATCAGTGCAAATGTGTTGGTGGAGCTTTGTGGGATAATTAGTATCTGTCACTGTCACTGCCAGGTGGACTTGCTGGTAGTTTGTGCTGCAGCTTGCACCAAGAGTGGTAACTTTTGTATCAATTAGGGTGCATTGTCACATGAACAAACCATTGGAAGGGTATGTTCAGTTAACTCTAATGGTCAGAGAACTCTACTACTGTAGAAATCAGGGGAGCAATGCAGATACCCAAACATAGTTAGCCATTGGCCTCTCCGATGCCTGAGGGTGTTTTTAAAGGCTGGCAGACACCTCCACAAACCTGTGGGACTGGGATTTTCTGGCAGTACCAGCTGGAGGCTGGGCAGGACCCCCCAGTACCCACAACCACCCCATACGTTCGCATTTAGGCACCTGAACCCCGGGCTGGGTTTCGGGCCTGGCAATTGAAACTCTCCTTTTGGTAACAGGACTGTTTAACCCTTTGCTGCCTTCCTCCTTTAGTTCCAACTTCCCCCTCCTGTTCTGTGTGTAGGAAGAGTACACCTTGGATGGCAAGCCCTGCTTTCAGGAGCTCAACGTCACCTTGGACGGCACCGAGTCCGCCGAAGGAGAGAGTATGGGAGGTTGGTGGCCAGAGTGCCCTGCCCCTGGCACAGGTGTGGCACCGCTAGCCAGTTGGTCGAGGCATGCACGCTGCATCTGTAGCTCGTGGCCACCTTTGTTCCCCAGCTCAGCTGCCAGCCCGTGGGTGGTGTATTCTGGTCCCTGTGCAAGTGTCCTGGCCCGTGTGTCCCCCCGACCCTTGTCATGGCCGAGCATGTGCGTGCTGGATGAACTGCCTAGTCGTGGGGCAGGAGCAGGGGGTGGCACTGGCGGGGTGGGATGAGCTTTTGGGGGCCATCAAGATCTCCTCTGTGGCAAGGTCATGTGTCCTTGGAAGTTGAGTCTGGTTCCTGTGGGCGTGCTCCCAGTTTACATCCCACTTGTGTTGCAAACTGGCATTGCATCCCATTGCTGTTTGCTTTGAATTGGAAGGCACAGTTGTTGGGTTTTAATGCTGATGCTTTTGGAGCAGTGGTGAAGGTTGCAGAGACATCCTGCTGTTAAGATGGAATGCAAATTCACTTGGAAATTTTGATGCACACCAGTTTATTAATAATTGCTGAAGGTCTGATAGGGCTTGATGAACTTGTGGTTGAAGTAACATGAGCCACACTGTTGATGAAGCCACACTAGTGGTGTCTCGGTGTTAGCAGAATATTCATGCCAGCTTCTCTGAGTTCCTGAGCTCTGCAGCTCTTTTGGCTTTTCAGTAGTTAGGGGTGCTCTTGCCATCTAAATTTTGGGAATCCAGGGCCTCAGGCATTTCCACTAGGAATGGGTGAGATCTAGGTGTGCCCAGCACCTGTGAGGGTCATGAGCAAGAACCTGAAACCATTTCTGGACTTCAGGAATTTTAGCTGACCTTCCTTAAAATAATTTTTTTTCTTCTTGGACTCGAGTAGGTTTACGGAGCGTGGTTGAAGAGTTGGAACTGGAAAGAAATCAACTGCAGGAGCAAATTCTCTTTCTGGAGGAGCGTTGTCAGGATTTGGAGGACAGATTTCAGCTTCAGGGTAGAATGGAGGCTCTTCAGGTGAGCTTTGGAGCTGTGTCAACCTCCTGATGCAAGAGAGTAATTCTACTCTCAGTTTATGTTCTTAGTCGTAGAACATAAGTAGACTTACTGCCTACAGTAAGTCAGAAACATCAATTTGCAGCCAACAGAAAGTGGCTAAAGCCTAATTTATACTCACAATTACACTGGTAGAAAGTGTCCACTTAATATGTTATGCTCTGAAGTTGTTGCTTCTGTTCAGCACACGGAGAAACATATTTAGGATTAAGTTTTTTTTAATTTAGTTTAGAAACATAGTAAAAGACAACATGACTTTCTTTTTAAGTTGTGGAGGGCTTTGCCAGAAAGTCCAGAATTAGATTTTGCTCTGACTGGCATAAGCCTCCTCCTTATATCCCTCAAATTTCTTTTCTGTAAGTGTGTCTGTTTAGTATCTTACACATCAATATATATATATAAAAGCACATTTATAGAAAGGAAACTGTGTATAGAAAAATAATTCATGTTGTAATATTTATATATGACCAGTCTAAACCCCAGATATTAATTAGATTATAAAATTATCTGGTGGAGACCCCACAAAGTAAAGTTCTTTGCCAAGGAAAGCTTATTTTTATTATTGCCTGAGTGACAAATGACACTGATAATGTGGGAGCCTTATTTTTCCTAAGTGCCAGCTGCTCTGCCTCAGACTCCTGAGGGCATTGCTCACAGCTCTTTGGGTTGGGTTGTGCGTGGATAGGAGAGAACTAAAAAGGTGAAGTTTGTTGATTATTCCTTGAGAATCTTGTAACAAAGCCTTTCAACACAGGTAACCTTTGGTGTAGAGGAAGAAGGGCAGCTCTTGAGGGCGGTGCAGGTGTGTTCTGCCTCCTCCAAAATGCCACCTGGTGACAAGTTTGCCACGTGTGTCCTATTTGCTGTTGGCTCTCGGTGTGTTTTGCTGTTGGGGTTTGGGTTGCCGTTCTACTGCTTTACTTTTTTTATTTTGTTT
This sequence comes from Formicarius rufipectus, assembly GCA_013399695.1. Lineage (NCBI taxonomy): Eukaryota > Metazoa > Chordata > Aves > Passeriformes > Formicariidae > Formicarius > Formicarius rufipectus. The sequence goes on along the minus strand of VXAU01002658.1, from coordinate 354,648 downwards.
TTACTTCCTTTGTGCTTTTCCTTTTGAACTGGTGCAGTGCATCTGACTAGAGTAGGAGGTTTGCCCCGTGTCTTGAGAAGCAGCAGGGCTGTGTGGCTTTCCCTCTCATGGGTGTTGTGTTGCAGAGTGAGAACGAGAGGCTGCAGTCCCAGCTCGGCCAGCTGCGCGCCCAGCAAACGCGCGACGGGGAGAAGCATCAGGTTGTCCTCTCGGGCCTCAACGAGCAGCTCAAAGGGTAAGGTTGGAGGCTCTTCACATTTCCAGGCACGAGGAGTTTGCTTTGCTTGAAGCTTGAAGTCCTAATTAGGAGTCTGATCTCTTGGAACACTTGAGAAGGAGCTGCGTGAGTCGTGTTTCTGTTTGCGGTGAGAGTCGCGTTGGGCTTGGGAGCTGCTTTCAGTCATGTTGGCTTTGAAAGTTTAAATGGAGCTTGGGACTAGTAAGGCCAGAGAACTTAAGCTTTGTTTTCAAACTGTCTAAATGTTTCCTCCTTAGATTAAGTGACAGAAATAGTTTCCTGGAGAATTCACTTGGAGAGAAAGAGCAAAAGCTGTTGAGCACGACAGAAAAACTGGAGCAGATGGAAACTTTGAGGAAACTGCTGCACGACAAGGATCTTCTCAACAAAGAGCTCGGGGAGAAGTTTATGCATACTGAGCAAAAGGTAAGTGAATTTTCTTGTTAGCATTTGATTTAGTGGAACTGCTGAGCTTTAGCCATAACTTTCTATTTGTGTTTTCCCAGCAGCAGTATTGCAGTTTTCCCAGTCTGAAGGTTCTTGTGGCTTTACAGTTTTGTTCTTTTAAATGCTCTGCTTTAAGTTTGGTGTAAGGATTTTTTTTAGACCCAGCACAGCTTTGCATGAAAGTATATACATTTTATTGGGGTGATAAGTTGTGTATTGATTTCAAAGTGTGAACTTCACTGTTGTGTAAACTTGATGCTGTAACTGGTGATGTCAGAATTTTTATGTAATTCTCTTTATTTCTATCACACGAATTTTTCTTTTTACTACTCAGCTGAATGAAGCCTTGAAGAAATGCAGTGTGTATGAAGTGGAGAGCACTGAGCAGAAAACAGTCATCAGTGATCTCACAGAAAAAGTTGCTACACTGAAGGAAAAGGTAACTCATACAAACAAAGTAAGAGAAGAAATTTTATGTTGCTTTGTCATGGCCTGTTTCAATGTTAGCAAAAGTAACAGCATTAGGTGCTTTAAATTTATACACTGAATGTTCTATGTGCAAAACCAGCCTGAAGAATAACGTGGTTCCCTGGTGACTTTACAGCTGGGGACAGGTTGGTTGCTTAAAATAATCCCTCTACATGCAGAATGTACCTTCTGATGTGTCTCAGGTTGTGTTGTAACACTGTTTTCTTGGTGTTCAGACCTTGAAACAGGACAGCGTGGTGGAGTCGATGCAGCTGGAGCTGGAGCAGACCAACGAGGAGCTCGACAGACTCAACTGCAGCCACTTGGAGGAAAGGGCTCAGCTCATCCAGGACCTCCAGAAACGGGAGAGAGAGGTTGATCACCTCAGAGAGACACTGGCAGAGAAGGACAGGGAGATGTCTGTCCTGTCAGGGAATATGGCAGAGTACTCTGAGCAGGTTGGGATCTTGAAGCACCAAGTGCAGAGCAAGGAGGAGGAGATGAGAGGGCTGGAGGAGGCTTTGTCGAAGGCTGAAAGGGAGGCTCATTTACTGAAGGAGGTGCAGACAGCTGATGTGAGGGATGCAAGCCTGAGGATCAATGAGCTTTCTGAGCAGAGCAACACCATGAGGCAAGAGCTGGAGAGACTTGGAGTTGAGAATGAGGTGAAAACCAAAGAGAACGAGGAGTTGATAAGGCAGAGCACCGAGAACAGCGTGACAATTAAGGCTCTCCGGGCTGAAATCAAGGCCAGCAGCGCCGCCTACCACAGCAGGCTGGCAGAGTGTGAGTCCCAGATCGCTCTGCTCAAGGGACAACTTAGTAAGTCATCTGAGAAACTGCAAGAAGCAGAGGACAAACAGAGAAAAGAAACCGAGTTGTTGAAATCTCAGCTCGAGGAAAACGATGCTCTGAAGGAAAGATGGAACGATTTGCTTAAAGAGAAAGAGAGTAAAGCAGAGACACTTGAAAATGAGCTAAAATCAGTTAAAGATTCGTACAACAAAGTGGTTTCGGAAAATGCTAAAAAAAATGAAGAGCTGGCTGAGTTATCCAGGAAACTTAGAGAACACACTGAACATCAGGAAACAGTTAGAAAAGAATTGCAAGAGAAGCAGGAGCTTGTTGTTTCGTTAGAGCAGAAACTTGGGGTTTTGGAGCAGCAAAACAAAGAGACTCAACTTAAATTAACTGGAGACCTGGAAGCCAAAGAGATGTGTTGCAAAGAACTTAACAACCAATTAAATGAAATCCGTAAGCAAATGAAGAAACTGGAATTGGAGACACAGGAGAAAGCCTCAGCTAATAACCAGTTACAGGCAGATCTTGAAGGGAAAGAAGAAAAACTGGCAGAGCAAATGAAAACAAATGAATACCTGAAAACGAGTATAGATGCAATGGAAAAAGAGAAGGAGCAGCTAATCAGAGAAAAGGAGAATTTGTCCAAACTCCTGGATGGAAGAGAGAGTGAACTGTTCAAGAAAACCCAGGCTGCGGTAGAACTAGAGAACAAGTTGTCTGCCAGTACCGCTGACTATGAGAAAACCCTCTCGGCCCTGAACTGTGATAAAAACACCCTCGCAAAAAAGGTGGAGCAGCTTTTGGTGGCCGCTGAGCAAAAGGAGAGCTCGGCTGCACAGGAGCTGCAGGAGAAGGCAATGGAGTGTGATGTGCTGGCTGGACACTTGGCCCAAAGCAAGGAGCAGGCCCAGCAGCTGCACCAGGAGGTGCAGTCGCTGCTCCTCCAGCTGCAGGACGTGAGAGATGGAGAAGCGAAGAAGGAAGACATGTTAAAAATCAAAACCCAAGAGCTCAGCCACGCTGAGGAAAAGAATTTAGTCCTGCAGGAACAAGTTCGAAGCAGAACTTTGGAGGTTGAAGCTGCAAACAGGTCCCTGGAAGAGAAAAAGCTTCAGAACGATGGGCTGCGTAAGGAAGCGGAGGAGGCGAAGCTCCGTGTCGTGGAGTTGCAGGGTGAACTGAAAAGCCTTAAGGAGGAAAAAGCAAAGTTGTCTCAGTTGGTAGAGGAGAGAGACCTGACTGTGAAAAGTCAGGGCTCAGCACTTGAGACCTTGCAGAGGCAAATTTCTGGGAAGATAGAGGAAATTGGGGTGTTAAATAGTCGGCTGCAGCTGCAAAGCGAAGACGTGGAGGTGCTTGGGCGTGAGAAGGAGGACTTGTCCAGCTTACTGAGCGAGAAGTCACGGCAGTGTGAAGCCTTTGAGGCTGAAACGGCTTCAGCAAAGCACCAAGCACAAACAGCAGCCCTGGAAAATGAGAAATTGAAAGCAGATATTGAAGCAGTTAATGGTACAGTAATGAAGAAGTCAGAGGAAGTAGCTGCTTTGACTGCACACCTGTCCCAACAAAGTCATAACATTTTAGCTCTGAAGGACCAAATTGATGGCCTGTTGATTGAGAAAGAAAACTTAAAAGTGGCCTTGGAAGAAAAAGAAACTCTCCTTTCTGAGAAGGAGGCTTTGATTCAGCAAATGAAAGACAATAAAGTGGCAGGAGAAGGGCAATACATGCAAGTCATTTCAGACCTGCAAAGCCAAACCCAAGCCCTGGGGTTTGAAATCAGCCAGCTCAGACACACGGTGCAGGAAAAGGAAAGTGAGTGTAAGAGGCAAGGCCAGGAATTAAAGCTATTCAAAGACAAATCTGAAGAGTCTGATGTACTTAGGGTTCAACTGTCTGAGAATATGGAGGTTATTTCTGACCTTCAGTGGCAGCTTAAGAACATGACAGAACAATCAGCCCAGTTGAGTGATTCAATTGTCCAGAAAGATGTGTCTCTAAAGCAAAAGGTAGATGAATCCATCAGTTTAAAAGCTCAGCTTTCTGAGGTGCAGGAGTCTTCTCTTCTGCTGGAGGAACAGTTACAGCTTTTGGCCTCTGAAGCAGAGCACTTAAAAGGACTTGTTTCAGAAAAAGAATCAGCCATCACCAATATTTCAGTAGTCAGTGAGAATTTGAAGATGCAGCTTGAGGAGAAGCAGAATGAATGTGACGTCTTAAAGAAACAGGTGGTGGAGCTGGAGGAAGTGAAAGGGAATTTCCAAAAAGAAATCCAGCAGCAGAAGAATGTGATAATGGAGATGGACCAGTCCCTGTCAGAAAAGGAATCCTTTCTTATGGAAAATGAAAGTCTCCTCAAAACGCTGGAGGAGAAAGCAAAGAAAGATAAGGAGAAGTCAAGTTTAATTTCTCAGCTCCAAAATCAGGTGGATGAACTGAGACAGGAACTACAAAAATCCAAAGAACTACTCCACGAGAAAGAAAAGGCCTTTTCATCTCTTCAGGAGAACATGGAAGCACAGTACGAGCTGAGAACTGAGGTGAACGTGGCTCTTGGGAAGAAAGAGGAGGTTATTGCTGGACTGCTCAATTCCATCAAGAAGAAAGAGGCCAGGGCAGAGCTGGCAGAGGGCAATGTTAACGTTCTCTCCAGAGAGATTGAAGCTCTCAAAGCAGAGCTGGGGAAAAATGCAAGGGCCATGGAAAAGCTCACTGAGGAGCTGCAGGAGAAGAGTGAGAAGCTGGATGCCAAGCAGAGAGAAGTGGGTTCTTTGACTGTGGAACTCGCTGCCCTTCAAAGTGAGCACCAAAAAGCCCTCGAGCAAGTGAGCAGAGGGGAGCAGGAGCTGCAGCAGAAGGACCTGGCCGTGGAGTCCATGCGTGTGAGGTGCACCCAGCAGGCCCAGAGCCTGGAGAGCTTGAGGTCAGAGCTCAGCAACGTCAGCTCCGCGTCGTCTCGGGACTCCCAGGACAAGGGGCTGGTAATAAACAGCCTCCAGGGCCAGGTGGAGTCTTTGGAGAGGGAAAGGACTCTGTTACAAGAAGATGTGGCTAAGCTGGTGGCTGAGAACACCCAGATGAGTGCAGCTCAGAAGGATCTGCAGAAGGAGTTGGAGGAGCTCCGGGAAGTCCGTGAGAAACTAGAGACGAGCGAGAACTATTGCAGAATGCAGATAGAGGCTGTCAGACTGCAGATGAAGACTGAAAAAGAGAAGTTACAGATGCAGGTTAGTGGGAAGGGTGAAGAACTTTCTAAATTAGAACTTAAGTGTGAAGCTCTAGAACAGAGTCTGCTTGAGTCGGAAAACAAGCGGGTGACAGAGCTTGACAGGGCAAGTTTGCAGAATAACAATCTCACTGAGCAATTGAGCAGTTTAGAGTGTGACATGAAATCAAAGGATAGCAAAATCCAGGCTTTGCAGCAAGAGCTGGATCTTATACAAGAGCAGTTAACTCAAAGCTTGTCTCCATTGCTTAGCAGTAGGTTTTTCTGTAAAGAGAAGCAGGCCCAGACTTCAGATTCTGCACCGCAGCCACCTGATTGTAAAACTCAACTGGAAACATTCTCTGCCCTGATAAATTCTCTTCTGAGCAAAGAAACAGAAGGAGAGCAATTGCAGCTGCTGGTTGTAGACAAACAGAAGGAAATAGACACCATGAAAGAGGAATTGCAAAGTGTGGAGTTGCTTCAGAAGCAGAAGGAGGTGCTACAGAATGACTTGGAGGAGATGAAGGGCAAACACACGTCTGAAGTGGCACGTCTGTCAGAAGAAATGCTCACACTCAAGGAAACAACGTGTAAACAACAGGCTCTCCTGCAGCAAAGGGAAGAGGCCTTGGCAGAAATCAATAAGGAGGTTGAATTCCTTCAAGACAAGATAAATGAATCAGAAGGACTGCTAAGAGCCAGTCAAGAAGAGCTGCAGGTTGAAGGCAAAAAGGTGGCAAGTCTCCTTGAAGAAGTGGGGGAAAAAGATGAACTCATCCAAAACTTAACTTCCCAGGTAAATCAGCAGAAAGATTTAATCTCTGGTCTGAGCCAGCAGCTGAAAGAAAAGGACTCCTCTGTTACCCAGGTCATGGAATCGCTGTTTAATGAAATGCTGAATTTCTCTGAAGAGAAAAAGGCATTAAATGCCAAAGTGCAAGACCTTGAGGCTGTTCATAAGAGTTGTGTGGCAGAGCTGAAGCGAGTGGTGCAGGAACTGCAGGACTGTAGGAAAGAGCTGGAGCGTAGTCAGGGGATGTTAAACTGTAGAGAAGCTGAGGTTGAGGATTTGAGGAAGGGAAAAGAGGAGGTGCAGCTGAATCTGGAGAAGATGGGCAAGGAAAAGGAGAACCTGAAAAAGAAGCTTCAAGCGGCGTTGATTGTGAGAAGGGATCTGATGCAGAAGGTTGGAAAACTGGAAAAGAGTGGGCAGGAAGAACTAGAAAAGGAGCAAAAAAAAGCAGAGGAGCTGTTGAAGGAAGTTAATGAGTTAACAGACAAGCTGAAACTAATTGAAGGAAAACATAAAGATTCTGAGTCTCATCTTGGCACTTTGAAGCAACAGCTTTTAGAAAAAGATGCCAAAATAAGTGATTTGACCGAAATGTTGTCTTTAAAAGCTTCTTATTTAGAGGAGCTTGAGCACAATATCACAGAACTAAAAGATGCCATTGCTGAAAAACAAGATGTTTGTGAGAAGAACCTGAGATCTTTGGAGGAAAAGGACTGCAGGCTTGCTCACATGCAGGCTGTGCTTGATGAAAAGGCAAGTGCTTATGAAGAGGAACGTTCTCAGCTGCTCTTGGCTCTTGAAAAGGTGAAGTCTGAACTTAAGAAGGAGGAGTCATTGAAAAGCTCCTGTTTAGAAGAGCCTGGTTTAAGTGGCGGGGACAGGAAGGAAGGTCTGGACCCCAGCAATGACAGTGGTGTCATGAATCAACTCGAAAAAGAAGCTTTACAGAGGGAGCTTTTGGTCATGAAAGATGTGAAAACACTCGAGCAAGAACAAGAAGAGCACAGTAAATTTGGAGCAGGTTCTGATGAACAGCAAACCCACCCTGAGCAGCTCAAACAGGAACTTTCAGTGGCAGGTGAAGACACAGAGCTGAAAGAATTAAGAAGTGATTATGTGAAGCTTGAGGAGGAAACAGAAACCTTAAGGGAAGAGTTGAGAAAAATACTGGTGGAATTTGGTGATCAACGAGAAGGAGGAGCAGAGGCTTGGAGACCAGGGGGGCAATGTCAGGGCAGCCTGTTGGAGGACATAAAGCTGCTCCAGCTCAAGCTGAAGGCATATGAGGCTGAAGCTGTAGACCTTAGGACAGCGCTTGGACATGCGAATAAAGAGAAAGAAGCGCTTATGAAAAGAGTCGAGGCTTCCAGGCTGAGCCAGGAGGAACTGCAGAGGGCAAGAACTGAAGCTGAGCAGGAGCTTGCAGAAAGGACTCAGGAGATGGAAGCACTGAGGTGTTCGCTCGTGGAGTTCGAAGATAAACTTGACCTGGAGAAGGAATTATTAACCAAAGCTGTGAAGGAGCGCCAAGAAGAAGCTCACCGTTACAAAGCAGCACTGGAAGAAATGAAGAGTGAGAAAGAGGGACTTGTCAGCTCTTTAGAAAAGTCCACTTTGGAACTAATGGAGATGAAGAAGGAGGTAGAACATTTCAGCCAGGAGAACAAAGATCTGGTGACGCAGCTGCACTCAATGCGTGAGCAGGCTGAGATGAGGAGACCTGTGGTGTCTGGCAAGGAGCTTGAGGAAGGAAAGGATGCTGAGAAGGAGCTGGCAGAGGTTGGTTCAATCAGGAACTTCCTTGAAGGCAAGTTAGAAGGTAAAGGCACCGCTTTTCAACGAGCAGAGGCTGATCGCTCCAGCAAAACTAAACCAAGAGAAGCTACAGAGTGTGAAATGCAGAAACAGGTGGAAACAGTGGAAGAGCCCCTGGGAAAAGCTGCAAATGTAAACCTTTCAAAACCCCAAGAGCAAAGAACTGTGAGAGAGGAGAAGTACGGGGAGCGCCTTCAGAGGAAGCTCCAGGCGGCTTTGATATCGCGTAAAGAAGCCCTGAGGGAAAACAAGTGCCTGAAGGAGCAGCTTGATCAGCTAATGCTGGAAAGAGAGGAGCTGGTGAGCAAGGCAGGGGTGCTGCAGCACTTGCTGGAGCTTGGCAGAGAAAAGCAGAGCTCAAGGGTTGCCTCGGCCGGGGAGGAGAACCTCGCTTCCGAAAACGCCCGGCTGCTGACGGAGAACGAGAACCTCACGGCGGCCTGTGAAAGTCTGAAATCCACCATGGAGTCCATAGTGCAGGAGAAGGAGGCCTTTTCTTTCCAGCTAAATACCTTGAAAGATTCTCAGACAGTTGAATTGACAGGCTGGAAGGCTAAACATAGCGAACTGAAGCAGGAGTACGAGTCGCTGCTTCAGGCGTACGAGAACATCAGTAGTAAAGTGGCAGATATGAGAAAAGCTCTTGATCTCAGTAGGAAGGAGAAGCAGGAGGCACTTCAGAGACTCAGGGAAGGAGAATCTGAGAAGGAGGCTCTGGGGAAGCGTTTGCAGGAGCTGCTGGATGAGCATGAGGCTCTCAAGAACCAGCTGCACCAACTCGGGGAGTCCGGGAGGGCGGAGGTTGAGGAGCTGCAGAGGACGGCAGAGAGGAGGATCCACGAGCAGGAGGAGAAGGTGCAGGAGCACCAGCAGCGCCTCCACGAGCTCACTGGGCACAACCAGCAGCTCACAGAGGAGAATGAGCTGCTGAAGCAAACTTCTGAGAGCTTGAAGCAGGCCTTGGAGAAGCTTCAGAGGGAAAACGAGAGCCTTCAGAGTAACATCAGTGTAACCAAGGCGGCCCTGGGGGAGCTGCAGGGGCAGGTGGAAGTGTACCAGAATGACAGCCAGTCCAAAATCAGCGGTGCTTTATGTGAGAATGAAGCACTGTTGAAGGACATTGCTTTGTTAAAGGAGAAGCTCTCTGCAAAAGAGCAAGATGTGCTTGTCCTTGAGCAGGAGAACAAATTAATTCTGGACAAAGCGCAAGAAGCCGAAAAATCTTTGGCCCATAAAAATCAGTGTCTAACAAAGCTGGACGTGGAGTGTAAAAGCCTTGCACAGGAAATTGTTAGTCTAAATGAAAAAGTCAAGATTTTAGAGGATGATAAATGTCTGTTACAGGAAGAATTGGAAAATGTACAGGAAAGCTCTTACAAAGTAAAGAACGAGAGAGAATTCCTTGAGACAGAGCTGCTAAATCATGTGAAAAAGGTGGATCATCTTACTGAGAGAATGAAATCAGCACAGGGACAGAATAACTTGCTGTTACAGCAGCTGGAGGAATTGAAGGCAGAGAAATGTCACGTGGTTAGAGAAAAGGAAGAGCAGCAGCTCCATCTCGTGAAGATGTTTGAGGAGAAGGTGAGAAGTGCTCAGAGGGACAACAGTGGAAGTAAAAACAAAACTAAAGAATTGCAAGAACTCTTAAAGGAGAAACAGCAGGAGATCAGTCATTTGCAAAAGGATTCGATCAAGTTCCAGGAGCTGATCCTGGACTTGGAAAGGTCCGTGAAGCTGTCACAGTTGAAATGTGAGAAGTTGGAAAAGGACTTAAGTCATACGTCAGAAAAGGTGGCGAAAGCCAATGAAGAAACGCACCTTCTCAGAGGGAAGCTTTCGGCCCAGATCGACTTGTTGGGTCAGTCAAGGAGTGAGGTGGACAGGCTCACAGACGAGAACCTCAACTGGAGGAAAGAACTGCAGAAGAAAGAAGAGGAACTGCAGCTCCAAAAGAGAGAATATGAGAGACAGTTGGAGTTTCGTCTCCAGCAAGTGAAATTGCTGCACCAAAGGGAGCTTTCAAACCTGGAGGAGCGCCACGGTGCCCTCGAGAGGGAGAAGGGCCGGGCGGTGAGTGAGATCCAGGGGCTGCGGGAGGAGATCAGCACCAAGGACTCTCAGCACAAGCAGCTCCGGGCGGATCTGGACGCAGCCTTGGCACGACTGGCGGCGTTCACAAAGTGCGTGTCCTCTCTTCAGGATGACAGGGACAGGGTCGTCACTGAAATGAAGACCTGGGAGCTGCAGTTCCAAGAGGCCATCCAAAGTAAGGAGAGGCAGGTAGAGGACAGCAGTAAAAGAATAGCGGCCTTACAGGATGAACTGAAAGCCAAAACTGCTCAGATTGAAGAGCTGAGTGTCAGATGTTCTGTGGTGGAGGAGACCAAGGCTGAGCTGTTTCTGAGGCAGAAGTCTGTGGACATGCAGCGCTATGAGGAGCTCTGCAGGATAAAGCAAGAGAACACCTTCTTTTTCAACAGGCAGCAAGAGCTCGAGAGCGTTCTTCGGTCCAAAGAAGAAGCTTTGCAAGCACTCCTGAAAGAGAATAATTCTCTTAATCATCTCATAGAGAATAGTGAAAGTACAGGAAGAGAGATAAAAGCTCTGGAAAGCAACTTCACGAGACAGGAGCGAGAGCTGCAAGAGCTGCTGGCAGAGAAGGAAAAGATGGGTGCTGAACTGCAAAAGCAGGTTACCATTTGTGAGCAGATGAAGGTCATGCTAAATAATAAGGACCATGAAATTTCCTTACTCATTTCCTCAAAAGGTGCTGAAATCTCGGACTATCTGATGCAGGTCCAGACTCAGCACAGAAATCAGCTCCAGGAATATGAACTGCAGTTCAGGTCTTTGCAGGCGGAGAGACAACAAGCTGAGGAGTCCCGTCAGAGGGCGGAGAAGGAGCTGAGGACTGTTCAAGTGACAGCAGAAAAGGCAGGGCAGGAGAAGGCTGCCCTTGCCAGTGAAGTAGAAGCCTTTAGAAAATCCATGTCATCTCTTCAGAACGATCGGGATGACCTTTTCACCAAGTACAAGGAGCTGGAGCATCTTCACCAGGATGTCGTGGATCGGAGGGACAGGCTTATAGCTGGCAATGCCAGTGAGAGCAGTGCTCTGAAACAGGAGCTGAGGATACTCCTCAATAGGGTGGATGATCTGCACTCTGAAAATGCCATGCTGAGTGCACAGCTCATAAAGTACAGGGAAGATCTCAACCAGGTCTTGTCTCTGAAAGACCATCAGCTGAAGGACTTGCTGAAGCAGAAATTAGACTGTATTAAAAGCCTCGAGCAGGAGAAATACGACCTTCAAAAGCAACTAAGGGAAATGCAGCTTTCCAGTGAGCTGCAGAAGGGGACTGCTGTGTCTTTGGAACACGAAAATAAAAAGTTGGTGTCTAAAGTAAGTGATTTAGAATCTCTGATTGCCTCCTTAAACAAAGAGAAGCTTGTTTGTGAATCTGGAGAGAAACTGCTGAGCAGCGACGGTGGTCAGAAAAAAGAATCACGTGCACAGTATGGAGAAGATCTCCAGAAAAAGGGTCAAGAACTCCAGAAATCCCGAGGCAGGGATGCAGGTGAGGAATCCAGCAGGGCTCTTTTGAGGCCTGAACACGGAGATCAACCCGAGGCTTTTGCAGAGAAGACGCTGCTGGAGCTGCAGTGTCGAAACAACGAGCTGAGGTCCCAAAACGAGGCCTTTGGGAAGGCCATGACCGCTCTGCAGAACGACAGAGAGCGGGTCCTGGAGGACCTGAAGGCCCTGCAGAGCAAATACACAGCTGAGCTCAGCACTGAGAAAAGGAGAGGAGATGAACTTGCAGCACAGTTGGAGGGGTTTAAACTGCATCTCATCGGTGTCCTCCGAGAGAACCCTCTGCTGCGTCAGGGTGCCTTTGATCCTGCAGAGAAGGTGCCACTTGCCCAGATTGCTGATGAAGTTGGAAGCCTCTGTAGGGCTTTAGTCAGCCGGGACACGGAGGTGAGCAGGCTCTCAGCTGAGTGTGGCCACCAAGGGCAGCAGATTGAAGCCTTCTCCAAGGCCATGGCCAGTCTTCAGGATGACCGAGACAAACTGCTGCGGGAACTCGGCCCTCAGAAGGTAACTTCTGACACCACGCAGGGCACAGCTCTGTTTCCCATTGATTGCAGCAGCATCAATGAGAGAAATTACTCTAAGAGTAATTTGGATGTGCCTCAGAACAGTAGGGAAGCTTTGGTAAGTCTTGATTGGCCTCAGCTCCTTGTGATTTTACTCTTGGTGCAGGGAGCGCTTAGAGACGTGGGGGGTTCTGGAGCTGAGCTCTGTGTGAGTGCTGAGGTGGCACTGTGTGACCTGGGAAGGTGTGTTCGTAGTTTTGGGAGTTAATTATCCTGCTGAACGGAATAAAAAAATGGGCAAACCCAATATTCTGTAATTAGGCTTCAACCACAGAGTTGTCTCTCCAGTTCACTAATGATGGTCATTAAACGTAGGCTAAGGAAGGAGCCAGCCTTGCAGCTGTGGAAATATCCAAACTGAAGACCAAGGTGGATGATTTGGAGAAGGCACTGCATCAGACCAAAGCCTTCCAAGCAGAAACCCAGAGAGAGATCACATCATACCAGAACGAGCTGGCTGGATTGAGGTATGAAGGTGACATTTAAGTGGTTCTTAAACGTGTGGTTCTCCTTCGGGACCCACCGGTGACTTCCCAAGCCCAGTTAGAGCTGACCCCCCCAATTAAAGCTGATGGCCCCAGTTAGAGGTGGCACCCCCACTTAGCAGGAAGCAGAGGGAAGGACATTTGGGGTGTATGGCATCAGCTTGCCCAGGGTTGTCTTTGTGCACAGCTGTCCTCATGCCTTGATGTGAAGTTTCAGGCGGTCTCACTCGAGTGGTGTCTCTTCTGAGGTGACCTGGATATTTGGAGCTGCACTTGGAGAGTCTTGTGTCAGTGCTGGGTGCAGAGTGGCAGTACCCGTGTTTGAGTCTGAGGCCACAGGCAGTGTCCTGGTGCCTCACTGCTTTTTGTGGGCCACAGTGCAGGTTCAGAATCTCTGATTCAAGTTCCTGTAAGGGAATATGTCTTGCACTTGAAACTTTTGAGGTACTCATGCAGGAAATGCTCAAACCTCATTTGAACTTGTAGATCTAACCAGTGAACAGCATGAATATATTTACCTGCATATAAATACCTTTATTTATTTCAGGAATACCAGTAAGCACAGCTTTATCCTTTCCATTGGTTTGTATGTGGCATATAATTATTGACCCTATTTTCTGTTCAGAATGGAAAAAAGCCTCCTGCTCTCTGAGTCCCAGGCCCTGAGAACTCAATGTCAGGTCACAGTGGCTGAGAAGGACCGACAGATTGCAGAGCTCCAGAAGCTTCAGCAAGACATGATCGTTAAGAAAGCAGCCCCTGCTGGCAGCAATTACCCGGTGAAGGTAAAGGAATGGAATGTGGCAGGAATGTCAAGTGGAATTCAGCAGTTGAGTGTGTTACATTTGCAGCCTCAAAAGAACTGCACAACCCATGGTGGTAACAGTGCAAGTTGCTACCTTGGGCTGGTTAAATCCAGAATGTAATAGGAAGGAGTTAAAAAAGAAATGAAATGGCTTTTCTTTGCAGGTTTATTGTGGCTCCAGCCTTTTTTAGGGGCATGGTTTTGAAGAGGATCGGGAGCTTGGTAGTTCACACAACAGATGTGGTGATTTTTATTATTGATGCAAAGAAATTTCAAAGATCTACTGGAATTCATTCTTCAGAGCCTAAATCAGTGTGTAATGATTGCAGGGCCTAAACAGCAGGGGGAGGAGGGCAGATGTGCCTCATGGAGGTGTTCCTGCCCTTCCCTTGGAGCAGCTGGAATTGGCTTCTGCCAGGGACAATCTCCTGGATTCAGGGAGGCAGCAGCTGCCACCCAGCCTGGCCATTGCTGTCTGCTCTTGGAGACTGTCCTTAAAGCTTCAAGGAAAGTGTTAGTTTAGAGTAATGTTCCTATTTACCTCTTCTGTGCCAAAGGAAGGAGGCAATATTCCTTTTAATTTCATTAAAAACAACATTTTAGTGGGTCAAGCTTGGATTTCATGTGCTCTTCATTTTCTGTGACTCAAATGACAAGTAAGAGCTCCTGAACAGAAATATTGGGGAGTTATCGAGTATTTTATGTGGTAGGAATCTTTATTTCAGGTTGTGTGGCTCCACAGAGCATTAGAGATAAAGAAGGCCAAAGCTGCAGGTGTGTTTTTCATTTCAAAACGGACTTTTCCATCTTAAAATCTATATTTACAAAAGAGCTGTTCTCCAGGTCAGGAACACCATACCTTCTTAGCTCCAAAATAAGTTTTGGCAGGTGTTTTATATTTGTATGTTTCTATTTCCCAGCCATGTTTTGGTGCCTCACACGATTGGCAAGGTAAGAATGACATTAGGCTGCCTTTTCGTGGTAGTTTGGATTCATTTTTTTTAATGCAAATATTTAGGTTGAGAACACTGAGTAGGAGCTGGGGTTTTTTGAGCATTTAAAGAGTTGTTTCACGTCACGAGAGGGAAATTCCCTTGTGAAAAGGCAGTTCTGTGTGTCGAGTGGTGTGTCATTCCCAGAATTCCTGTCCTCCTCACCCCCACCATCCTCCTGCTTTTCCAGGCTGTGGAAAGAGCCTCCCTTGCAGGCAGTGGAGATGCCCCCGAGGAGCTGAGGCAGGTGCTGGCCGAGAAGAAGGAGCTGCAGCAGGCGCTGCAGCGCTGCCTCCAGGACCTCCAGCAGAAGGACCTGCACCTCCAGCAGCTGAACTCCAAGGTAACTCAGAGCTCCTCAGCACCTCCTCTCACTGGGGGCTGCCTCCACTGCTGAGCTGGTGGTGTCTTGCACAGCTGGCAGTGAGTTTTACCTTAAAACTCTTGATTCTTTCAAAGGCTCAGACTGGAAATTGCAAAGGGAATGTCAGTGTTGTCTGCCAGGCTCTTCCCCCTTCTCTGACTGAGAGGTTTATTTGACTCTGCTTTCCGAAGACATCGATGAACTTGTGCTCATAATATTTGTCCCTGTAGACAGAACTAGGCTGGAAGAAGACTTTAGGCTCAGGTGTATGGATGGATGGCAGGGGAAGTCCCTGCCCAGGTTCCATCATCTCTCACAGAACAGCTCTACTGAAAGCTCAGCCAAACTGGGAACTTGCCAGAGCATCCCTGCAATTTAGAAGCAGGAATTTTCTGGAGGAGCTGATTTGCTAGCCTGTGAATTCCTTGCAGGCTGTGCAGTCAGCAGAGGAGAAGGCTGTGCTGTCTGCCCAGCTGAGGAGCCTCTCCCAGAGCCTGAGGGACCACCAGCTCAGCTACTCGGAGCTGCACAGTCGCCACCTGAGCCTGCAGAGGGACTATCAGGCCGTGCAAGGGGCTCCTTTCCAAGGCTCTGCTCAGGTAAACAAACACACATAAATGTCTGTAGGTTTTTCTCCACCTCTCTGCTTATGCCTTTCTGCTTTCCATGCTGAAAATTGGCTTTATTTTGTTGTGCTGATCCAGCCCGTGACGTGCTGAGGGGAACTCTCCTCATTGCTGTAAAGCTGCTTTCATCTGACCTTCCTTTAAAGAAGCTGTTTAGACATGCTTTTCTTGGTGTGCATTTCATTTTTAATCGATCCACCACTGGCAGAGGTAATTGGATGATCTCTTAGCAGCAGACCAGCAAACTTAGTGATTGTTTCACATCAGTCATGATGAATTTTGCAAAATGCTGGAGGAATATTTTCAGAGCTGGGATCTGTATCACCAGTTTCTTGGTGCCCTTTGCCAACCCCTCATACACTGCAAGATTGTCATTTGGGGGTTGGAACTAGACAATCTTTAAGGTCCTTTCCAACCCTATCCTGTATGTTTCTGTCATTATGATATTTTCATTTTTAAAATGCTTTCCTGTGCTGCCTTGGCTATTCCCTAACAGGCAGTTAATGTAATACCATAAAACAGCATATGGATGCATAGAGAAAGCAACCCTTGCTCTTCCAGAAATGGGAATAAACACATACAGGGAGAAGGGAAAAGTTAAAATAAAGAAGTAGCCACTCGTTCCACTATTTTATGGTGCTTGTGGCTTCTTTAATAGAAATAATGACTTTCAGCAACTAGTAAAATGGTGACTGGCTCTTTTGTTTGTTTGTTTTCTCCCCTCCCTTACTATTTTTAGGATGAAAGCAGAGCAGAGGTTCCCCCTGGAGCACCACAGGAGAGATGTGGGATCATTGTGGAGACAGACAGCACGGAGCTGAAGGAGCTGAGGAAAAGGTCAGGGCTCAGGGCAGGCTCAGCAACACTGCTGTCAGCTGGGGACAGTGGCAAAGTGTGGCTTTTCTACCCTCCAAGGCACTGCTCTGGAGAAGGGAAAGATGTGGGTGTAGAGTGGATGAAATAACTCCTAAGTCATATTGTTGAATTGTTACCATTTGGGTTTGTACCTGGTTTTTATCTCTATATACACACACACTTAAATATCGACATGAAGTCACTAATTAAGCTAAGCGTCTCATTATAATGAAGCCTGTCACAAAAAGGAAGATCTCTTAATAAAGAAGAGCAAGAAAGGAATGCTTTAGGGGGCATAAAAGAGTGATTTCAGGTTGCATTCTGCCCTAGGCTTGCAGAGACCGAGCAGCAATACGAGTCAGTGCAACAGGCTCTGTCCCAGCTGACAGAAACACTGGCAGAGGAGAAGAGCAGGAGAGAAGCTGCAGAAGAGGCTCTTGGACTCTCTGAAGAGACAAGTCACAGGTAAAACCTAAAATGCTGGCTCAGATTATTTGCTTGCCTATCATTTTCAGTGGGATTAGTGGTAGATTTTTCTGTGGGTGTTAGATCTGTGAGCAGCTAAGAGGACTGACAGGTAATAGCACCTGGGTGTGGGTCCACAGTGCCTGAAGCAGTGGAAATCCACATGCAAAACCGAGCTGAACTCTGGATCAAGAAACTCTTACAGGCTTTGGATTTCTTAGCTTCATTGGACTCGGTGCTATTTAATTTTTTCCAAGTTAAAAATGTAAATCTCACACATGGGGCTTTAGCAGAGCCACAGGTTAGAGTTAAAATATCCATCTGTCTGCATAAAGGGTGCCTGACAGCCACCCCCTGAAAATCCCTGTTCAGTCAGGCAGTACTTGTGGGGCTTATTCTGAACTCATGGAACACCTTGGGAGCAGATTTGAGAGGCTGAAAAAGAGCTGGCACTCTAAAGTGAGTCTGATTGCTTTGTGTGGGAACCCACCCCCCAATGTAAATATGCAAAATAATACATTTCATGCAAAATAATGTCTTTTTTTTAAATGTGATTGCAGTACTTAAGGAGAGATAATTCAGCCCTCCATGTCTCCCTGTGATTTCTGCCTAGGTTTGAAGGGAGCAGTTACAGGTCTGTGCCCACTGAATATACTGTCCAGATGGAAACTGAGGAGGAGAGGGAAGCCTTAATCATCAATCCCAGTGAACATGTGGTGGTGAGAAAGGTAAGGAGATGAAAGCTTTTAAAAACCCCGAATGATCAGCTGCTTAAATTGATGCACACACAGAATGCAGAGTGAATGTGTGGTTAATTTGAGGCGCACACAGAGGATGCACTGGGAACGTGTTTGTGTTGAATTTGAGGCACACACAGACAATGCACTCAATGTGTGTGTTTAGCTTTAGGGACACAGGATGCAGTGTGAATGTGTGTTTCACTACATGCACACACAGAACGCACTGGGAATGTGTGTGTTGAATTTGAGGCACACACACAGAATGCACTCAGTGTGTGTTGAATTTGAGGCACACACACAGAATGCACTCTGTGTGTGTTGAATTTGAGGCACAGATAATGCACTTGGAATGTGTGTGTTGAATTTGAGGCACACACAAGGTGCAGTGTGAATGTGTCTGTTTAGTTTGGGGCACACACAGAATGCACTGGGAACGTGGGTGGAATTTGAGGCATACACAGAATGCAGTGTCAATCTCTGTGTTTCGCTGCATGCACACACAGAATCCAGTGTGAATGTATGTCTTTAATTTTATGCCCACAGAAAATACCCTCTGAATGTATGTGTTGAACTCCATAACACCCCCAGACCTTTCCTTCACTCCCCCTCCCCTCAATCCTCCTCCTTTCTGCCCTTCCGATCGTTGGTGCTTCTCCAGCCATGCCATGCCCCAGCTGTGTGTTGCCTCATCCCCCCAGGGTGCAGTGATCCTTGTCCCTGCTCCCGAGGTGTTTGTTGTGTCCCTCCCTGCTCCTGAGGTGTCCCCCTGGCTGTTGTGTCCCCCCCAGGTGAAAGGAGGAGCCGTGTCCCTGCGGCGCTGGCTCCGCGGCCGAAGCCTCTACTGCTCCAAGCTGTTGACCTCCCGAGCCAAGTCCCGCTACCTGGTCCTCACCTACCTGGCCACCCTGCACCTGGTGCTTCTGCTCTGCCTCTCTGGTGCCCTCTGAACACCCCCTGCCCCTCCCAGGGGGTGCTGTGCCAGGTAGGCAGGGCACCTCCTCCCTCACTGCTGCTCTGGGCACTGGAGATGCTCTTGGGACGACACCTCGTGAGGTTCTCCAGGGACGTTGGGGTGTGTCACACTCTGCTGCCAAGTTCACTCGAGGGGCTCTGTCACAGTGGAATGTTCTGTTTGCTAAGGGGAAAACTCTCTAAGGCAACTGCTGCACACAAGTTATTTAATACTGTCTGTGAGTCCATAATGATTGGGTACTACTGAGTGGGTTGTAAATGATTATCTTTTCTATATAAATTTTATTTTAAAGAGTTGAACTATGAATTTTAAAGGAATATCAAGCTATTACTGTATATTGGCTTCTTGATTATCACAAGAAGTTTTCTAGAGTGCAATAAAGGAAGAACTACTGAGTTTTTGATTTTTCTTGGATTGGTTGGGGATTTTTTGGCTGATAAATAAAAGACTTAAGAAGGCTGTTCTTTGCCATTTAGTTTGTAGGGACTGCCAGGTTGCCCAGATCTGTGTGTGGGAACGAGGTAAGCTCATGATCAAAGCCCAGTAAAGATTCAGAACTGAGACGACATGAAGAAATGTCTTTAACTTCTTCTGTTCTGTTTTTTGTATTATTTTTCCCAAAACTTGTGGGGATTTTGGTATTTTTTTAATTTACTTGCACTTCTTGTCCTGGTGGGGTTTAGTCACTGCCTGTCTGTTTGCAAAACGTTCCTCAGCTGCAGAACACATGAAATTCAATCTTACAAGGACACAGCATTACCTCTTTTACATGTTTAAGCTTCAAGGTACAAATAAATAAAGGGTATTTATTATCAATTAAGGGTATTTATTGTCAATAAATGGTATTTATTATCAATAAAGGGTAAATTGTCAACTGGTAATCTTGTGGGATAAGAAAAGCCGCTGTAGGTAAATTGTGTCAACTCCCTTCCTCTGCTGGTCTTTACTATTCCTTATTCTGGTAAAGGTCTGAGTTGTTGTATAAATCCAATGCATTCCCATCTAATTGATGATGATATTTGTTTTGTAGAGCAATGATGACTCCTCTCCTTGGACTGGCTGGCCCAGTCCCTGTTCTCAGCCCCAGGGCTGAGCGCTGGGCTAACTCAGCAGTTCCCAACTGCAGGAGCAGCTGGAACATGAGGATGGAGATGGTGACCTTGAGAGATTGTCCCAGGATCCTTGGGGCTGCAGCAGGAAATCTGCTTTGGGGAAACCTACTCAAGTGTCAGTTTCTGGGGGTGCTTTGCAAGATCAGGGGCTTCCAGCAGTGGCTTGGCTGTGTAGGTTTATTCTCTGTCCCAATTATTCCTCCTGCAGCAGTTGGCTCTCCAAAGGAGGGGGAGGCCCTCATGTCCTGTTCCAGCTGGTGAGTGTGTCCAACCTGTGAGGTGTGATGGGGCTGGACCTCCCTCGTGGGTGCCAGGGGTGCTGGGCTTGCAGGAGAAGATGCCCCAGAAGATTACCATCCATCACGGGACATCCTCGACCTCAGGTCCACTTGGCACCAAACTGAAGTGCTGTCAGGTTTGGGTGGTTGTTTTTTGGGGGAAAACCCCCACCTTTTTGGATTAATTAGTGTTTGCTGTATCAATACCAAGAAATGAGGTAGGCAGAGCAGTGCTAACAGGGGAAACCAAAGAAATGACAGTGCTGAGTTCCTTTTTTGGTCTATTAAGGAAGAGTTTGGCCCAATAAACTTCCTAAAACTTCACTGTATCAACTCAAAGAGGACTGTAAAGGATAAATGTGGCTTTTCTTGACCTTGGGAAGGGTCTTTTTGCTTTATTGGTTTTCTGACAGTTCCTTTATAAGTAGAAGATGCAAGTTTTTGTTTGTTTTGTTCATGTCTGAGCCAGATTTTAATCTTCTGGACTCTCAAAACCCTTTCCTGAAGTTCCACGTGTTGAACAATATTTTACCTGATATTTGTTCTATTATTTGGGGCAGTTGTGATAGACTTCCTAATGCAACAGTGATAAACTTAGTAAAACTATTATTTAGTGATTGGGTTTTATTTTTAGAAAAATTGTTCTCTTGAATATAAATTAATTTTTTTTCCAAATGTAAATTTTTAAAAAGCATTTCACTTCTAACAAGGGGAAATCTCACTCCTTCAAGGCAATAATGGAACAGCTTAGAGCAATCACATCAGTAAACCCAGAGGGATCATCCCTTCCCCACCTCTAATGCCTCCTCCTTAGTCCTTTGTGCAGTGACAAAGGACCCACCCCTGGTGGAGGATCAGGAGTTGGCTGATGCCCACCTTGGCTGGGCTCCTGTCAGGGCAAAACCAGCCCCAAATATGAGATATTTTGAAGCTGCCTTGCCCTTCCTGGTGGGTTTGGAGGAGGAGTGAGTCCAGAATAGGTGGTTTCCCATAAATTCACATTTCAGTTGTGTGCACGTTTTGAGGGTCCATCCTGAGAGGGCAGTGACAGGGACAGCTCTGACTTGAAAAGGGGGTTCTGTGTCTGAAGGGTCTCATGGGCTTGGAATAATGTCCTCTGCAGGCTGTTCTGCTTGGAAGGGCTTCAAAGGGCAGCAACGCAGGGCCTGAAGCACAAAGTACAAGAGGGAACCTGAAGCTGAAATACCCCCCTGAGCATGGAAACATCACAAACTCGGGGTCTCATGCAGCTTGGTTGAGGCATCACCTTGTCCAGGACATGCTTTACCATTGCCCTTCCTGCAAGGCCAAGGGGGAACCCTTGTCCCAGGAGCCCCAGGACAGTGTGCAGGCACAGGGGGCATCAATCAGGTCCTGCTGCTGCTCCTGGAGCAGCTTTTGTTTTCAGCAGCAGAAGTTCTCCTCACTCTTGGAGCTCACGCTGAGACAGGACACCTGACAGGGACAGGAGTTTAGAAATTCTGAAGTTCATTAGGTGTCAATTAGAGAAATACCAAAGATCCATTAGTGATGTTGGGAACAAAAACCCCTGTGAGGTGGAGGGAGGGGTGAATTTCCCTCTGTGGCACTTGCCCTCATCATCATGGTGATGTCCCATCTCATGTTCTGTATGACACCGTTGCTGTCACTTCAAGAGGAAAGGACAGATTTGGCTCTCCTGAGTTGCTGAGAGGGGGAGTTTTAATTTCTTCTCTTGAGGCATGTTTTTGTGTTGCCAAGTCGGGTTGGCATTGAATGTCTGGGTGGTGAGAAGGTCTTTATTCCCCCTCAAGCACAACTTCCTTGGAGCATGGCCAGAGCAATGATCCCTTTGGGAAATGCAGGAGAAGCTGTAGAGGTAAGGGGAGCCCCAGGGATGTTCTCACTCTGCTGAACATCTCTGATATTCCTTATGGCCTGGTCTCCTTGGGAAGCATCTGTGGAATACTGCACCTCCTCTTTGGAGACAGGATTGCAATTGGGTCCCTTGTCTCGAGGTGAAATGGTTTGGGAAGGAAATTCTAGAGGAGGATGCTCCTGGTGAGGTGGGGAACAAATGGTTTGGGAAGGAAATTCCACAGGGGAATGCTCCTGGTGAGGTGGGGGGCACCATGGAAGGGAAGTCTCAGTGTCAGGCTGAGGGTGGGCAGTGCCGGTCCCTGTCCCCAAAGGCACTGACTGTCCCGTCCATGGACCCAAACTGGTAAGTGCAGAGTGTTCCAGAGCACAGCCCAAAGTCCCTACGGGAGCAGTGGGAGTTCCTGAGTTCCCATCTGGAAGGGAATTGCCTTCCTCCTCCTCTAGGTGGGAGCACAGCGTTGGGATTTGGTTCCTGCCCTGCTTGCTGCCAGGACACCCTTCTGGCTGCCTCAGACATTCATGATCTTTTCCTGCCTGGCGATTTTCCTGCTCTCTGCGTCCAGCATGGAATGATATTTTCCCGTAGGAAGAAAAATAAATGGAGGTCACAGTTTTATGTCCCCTCATCTGCATCTGGAAATTGTCCCGTGCACAGCACACATCAGGGGGTGTATCCCTGCTCTGGGTGGTGCTGGATGCAAGAGCAGACTATCCAAAACATCCTCGGGAAAAAGGCTTTGCAGCAGCTTCAAAACGTGCCCTGTGCTTCCCTGTTCCCCGCTCCTGCCTGGTTTTTAGGGAGCAGTGGGATGGAGGCTGCAGGCACTGCTGGGGTCCAGACTGCTCAGGTCCCACGTGGGCTCGTGGAGCTGCAGCTGTTCTGCTCTCTGCCACTTGGGTGGGTGCAGGAATCACTCGGGGGAGTGGGTTCCTCTACCAACCTTCTCCCCTCCTGGTGGGGGAGAGGCCAGAAACAGAGCTGGGCTGTAGGATTATTGCAAAGAAGGAAAAAAAGTCTTTTCTTGTTTCTTTTGATGTGCAGGCTTCCCTGATTCAGTTGTGTTTCTCTGCCCCCCTGAAGTTCTGTAGCACACACAGAGACTCCTGTGGCTGAGAGAAGTTCTGAAACACAATTCCTGAAGTTTGGATGCTAAGGGAATACTCTTGCATGGGCTTATATCTCTCTGATAGATAGATTATCTATCTCTCTGATAATCTCTCTCTCTTTCTCTCTGAAAATCTATCTCTCTGATAATCTGATAGATAATCTCTCAATCTCTCTGATAGATTATCTCTCTCTCTCTCAATCTCTGATAGATAGATTATCTATCTATTTCCCTAGTTTTCTAAAGCAGTTGCATGATTTGGATCCAAACCACAGATTTCTTTTTCAGGCTTGGAAATCACCGCACTAAAAGCATCCTGGTGTCGAGGAATCAGCGGAATTCCTGGGGAAGGTGCCAAAAATGGGACAAAGGCACAATAGTGCAGTGCCCACCCATGCATGGGGTACCCAGTGGGGGCTGAGGGGGGGAGCAGGAGCACATTCCTCTTCTCCTGCTTCACTTCCCAATATGCAAATGGGGCCTGCTCTGTTTTCCCTGGGAATTGGGTTCCCAGGAGCTGCCCTCGCAGTGCTTGGGCTGGAGTGTTTCCTGGCCCCACTGGTTGGCAGATGGTCAGGGCAAGTGTTGGGCTCAGGAGTTCTGCTGCCCACCTTGAAGTCTCACCAGCACTGGACTCTTGGTTCCTGGAGAACATCATTCCCCCAACGTGGTCATGGTTGGGTCAAGTCTCATGGGCTCAGCAGTGCTTGCATTGGAGGGGAAAACCTGCAACTGCCCAACTACCAGCATTTATTTTATTTCTCCCATGTCTGATATGGCATTTTCTTCTTATATCTGATTTATATATATGTGTATTTCTTTAACTTTTGCATAATTACTTTCTGGTTAGTTCAACTTCTCTCCCTGAATTTGGATTCTAAACTTTCAGGCACCCCAAGCCCCAGTTCAGGAAACACCTGATTATTCTTTTTTTTTTCTTCTTTTTTTTTTTTTTTTTTAGGGGATTTATATGAATTTGAAATTTCAGGACTGACTTTTTCCTTTTTTCCTAATGAGTAATTCCAGCTGTGGACAGCTGCTGACACTGAGGTGCTTCAAAAAAAGGGGACCTTTTTTCACTGAAGTTGCTTTTGGAGCATAGTAACACTTGTTTCTGGGATAACTTTAGCCATCAAAGCCTCCTGATGTTTTGTGCCCAGAAAGAAGCTCGTTGGGTCAGGTGAAAAGAGGGTAAACCCTCAGCCTCCTGCTTTCAGTTCCAAATAGAGCTGAATTTGGCAGACCTGCACTTGCATACTTTCTGTCTATTTTCCTGTCTGTACAAATCTTAAAAATCATTGAGGAATTTTTTAATTGTATGATATACTCCTTGTATTTTAAATATATTATTAATATAATTTAATATATTCCTTACTAAAAATGATAGATTAAGAACGCACCACTCAGACTGGATTTGAAAAGCTTCCTTTGTGGTTCTGTGGGCAGAAGAAGATGCTTTCAGACACTTTTTGGAAGGAAATTTCCCTTTCTGGCTTTGGCATCATTCTTCCTCCACGAATCTTCCGTGTGAGTTTTGCACGGGTGGCACATTTCAGGTGCCCACCTCTGGCTACCAGGAGTGTTCACCTTGTAGCCCAACTCCTCAGCTCCTGCTTTTCACCCTCAACACTCCAGCAGACCTAAAGCTGCCTGTCCTGTCACAGTTGTGGGGCTTGGAAAGATCAGAACAAAGATGTTGGAGGGCCACCAAGGCTTTGTGCAGCTTCCAAGTGGAGCACCTCTTCAGGGATCAGGGGGGAGGTGTTCCAGACCTGGAATGTTTCTGTTGCCTTGGGAAAAGGAGTTGTCTGAAGCACTAAATGCTGCTTGGCTGAGTGTTCCTGCCTGTGACAAACCCAGGCTGGTTTAGCTCTAATCAGAACCAAAGGCAGACCTCTGAAGGTTGATGGATTTTGGAGTAGCTTCGTGACCAAAAGTCCCCATTCTGAGCTCGGCCAGAGATGGAAAGAGAAGTGGGACAGAAATGGAGGTGTGGAATCACCTGGGGCTGTGAGCTGTGGCTCTGCACCTCCCTTTGTGCCAGCTTTGGGCATGTCTGTCACAGGAAGGTTCTGCATCAATTTAGCAACAGTGTCAATAAATTAATTAAGTTGTGAGTGTGACAGGCTGAGTTGCTGGGAGGGAATCCAGCTGGGAGATGCCAAGCAAGGCCAGACCCTGAGAACAGGGTGGTTTTTCACAGCCACGAGGTGTGGCTCAGACAGCAGACGTGTCTGGGACTGGTCCTCTGTCATTAGGACCTGATGGGAAATCTTGCTTTCAGGATTGCTGAAAAGCTTCTTGTGGATTGCTGATTGCATTACATTCATTGCAATAATTAGGGAATATTGGTAATTTGGGTATCCTTTGATTGAAAACCTACCTGAGTGACAAGTTGACTTCATTGGCAAAGGTGTGTGAAGTTCTGAAGTCCAACACTTGAGTTAAGCCCCTGCCATCGGAGCTGTGGTGGTGCTGGCTGAGTCCCCATCCCTGGAGGCCTTGGAGAGCTGTGTGGATGTGGAATGTGAGAGGACACGGTTTGGTGGTGGCCTTGGCACTGCTGGGTCCACAGTTGGGCTCCATGGTCTAAGGGGAATGGCTGATTGTTCCTTGAGATGGGAACAGACAGATTATTCCTCAAGGCTTCTTCCAGCTGTGCTTTCTGTGCATTTCAGTATTTCTGGGTGTAAATAGACACAAACCCCTTAGATTTCTGCATTGTTGCAGTGTCCAGGTTTTGGTAGCCAGGCTCAGTTTGTCACTGGGTGGGTGTGGATTCTAAAACCCTCAGTGTCATTTTTCTCATGAACTGCTCCCCGTGGCCCATTGGCAGCAGCTGCCCAGGGCACACCCCACCCCTCAGGGTACAAACTGGGTGTTTAGGAACTTCTTTCTGTGGGATAAGGAAGTTTTCCTGCCTCCACACCCCCCTGAGGGGTCATGTCTGCTCAGGGGCCATCAGGGGTGCCAAAAATATGCCATTGTTCACCTCCCAGAGTAAATCACCCCTTGGGAAACTCCCCACCCTGGGGGAGGGACTGGGCGTTCCCACCTGAGCCCAAGTGGAGATAAGCTTGGGGTTTGGGACTGGGGGCTCTGGTCAGATCCAGAGGAGGAGCAGAGGCTCCACCAGACTGAGAATGCCACCAGACTGCCACCATCATTGTCACCAGCAGGTATCTTGTTCTCTTTATACTTTGAACTCGGGGTGAGGGCCACGTGGTGCTCAGCACAGGGGTTGGTGAGCTCCATTCTGCCCGTGCCCCACTGGGCTGGGCTGGACATCTGGTGTTGTTGTGGCACAAATTTTCTTTCTGTTTCAGTGCGTTTTTTTTTTTGGTGATCTTTTATTAAATTGTTATCCTGACTTGCAATCCCATTCTGAGCTGGATTCATTTCTCCTGCTGGTTTAACTCTAACCCAGCACAAGCAGGTCTGCATCAGTTGGAAAAAATTACCTCAGGGTGTTTTCAATTCATGTCGTCAGTAACAAGCTGACCTGGGCTAATGGAAAGGTATCCACTGGCTTTGGTGATTCCCCATTGAAATAAAATCCCAAAGGAAACAAACATGCTGGACCTGAAACAAACAGGTCCAGACAATGGAGCTGAAAGCCACCCCTGCCCTCTGTTGTGACATCTTCCAGGTCCCTGCTCCCTCCTGGGCAGGGGGATGGAGTGATCCCCCCACTTCAGCCTCTTCCCAGCTCTCCCAGCCGTGGGGTGATGCAGTTTGCCTGAAGCTGGTGCTGATGTTGAGCAGTGTCCTGCAGAGCTGGCCGTGACCTGCCTGGGCATTCTGCAGCTTTGCTCTCTGTATTGATTTCCTCTCTGGCCCAGAGGAAATGAGGTTCTTCCAGGGCTCCCAAGCCTCTAATTGAACCAGAGGAGAATTTCAGCCTGCCCAGGCCTCCACTGCTCTGTGGAACACCCACCCTGAAACAGCAGCTTGACCAAGGGAACCCTGTGCTTTGACAAGACCACTCACAGAGTTGGTGGTGGCTTTGTGCCTTCAGAGCTGCCCTCCCCTGGCAGCTTGACCTTGGAATTTAATTAAATCAAATAAAAAGAAAATTTTTAAAAAAGAAAGAAGTGAAGAATGGCCCCAGTCTGCCCAAACTTGCCAGGTTGGTGCTACTCCAATCCCAGGTGACAACCCTGTGTGCCCACTTTGTGCTGTTACAGGTGTCTCTGGGTGGATCTGCCCACTGCCCTGCTCAGAGGTGGAGAAGGATGGATCAGGTGGAGCTGTCATAATTCACCACCTATTGCCCTGCTCAGAGGTGGAGAAGGATCAAAATGAGTAGCAAAACTATAGCATCAAAATGAGTAGCAAAACTATAGATTTTTGTAGAGTATAAAGCACATCACATGAAGCTGCTCATTGAGATAGCTGTGGGGGTCTCGGGGATACAAACCCCTCACAAATGAGCAGTGAAGAAATGCAGTTTGAAACACCTCCTGAAGTCTGTACATGCTGCAGCCTTAAAGTCACCCCCCTTTTATTCTCCTGAGCCACAATTTCTGCTCCCCAAAATAAAGGAAAGCAGGCTGGTGATCCTGCTGGGATAAACACAGAGGGCAGTTTGCACATCATTTCATTGGGCTGACATTCCACTTCAGCTCCCGAGCAGGATGAATAAACCATCTCTGCTCTGAGGGCTCACAGAAGGAAGGCTTTTGGTTAATATTTCAGTGGCCCTCCTGGCAGAGGAACACTGACAAACCAGCCTGTGCTTCACTTTTGAAACAGAGCTCAGGAACTTGGATGCATCATTCATCTGCTCCAGCAGCGAGAGAAGGACGACTCGAGTCTCCCTCATCTGCCCCTTTTTCAATGATATAAAAGATTATTTTTCTGTTCTTAAAACTGCAGCCACTTGGGCTAACCATCATCATTATTTTAGGATCCTGAAGATCCACACGTTTTTTAGGCTGCAGCTTCCCAGGCACCCAAGCTGAGCTGCTATCCTGTTGCCATCAGTGATGCTTTTTCTCCCCCCTCCATCAGTTCCCCTTTCTTTTCTCCTGGTCTGTGGTGCTCAAACAAAAGGTCTCTTTTGTTCTGTGGTGTCTAATTAGCTGCCAGTTGGCTTAGTGAATGGAATTGTCTTTTGGATAGCCCTGGCAACCAGCGAGGCTGATGCCAAGCAAGGGGAGCTGAAGGGGGAATTGGCTGCCCCTTCCACTGGCAGCGTTTTCTTGCAGTGCCCTCCTGTTTCAAGGAGCTTCAGCATCAGGGGAGAGAATGTGGGGTGTGCTGAGAAACGGGAGTTCCTGCGTGGCCAGAATCCAGTAATGCCTCTTTGTGGAGTCCTGGAGCAGGACAAGGGAGAAGGCAATGCTGCAGGTCAGGTTAGGCAGGAGGGAGGCAACTTTGGGCTGCTCAGCTCCTCGGGGAGGTGATGGAGCAGCTCCTTAGGGGGATCATGGACCAGCTCCTCAGGAGGGATTGCAGACTGGGGCAGACTGGGTTTGGTTGGTGGGAAGGGGAGGGAGGTAACTGCATTGGCCTTTGGTGCTGCCCAAAGGTGGGTGGAGGGATGACGGAAACCCTTCTCAGCCTGTGACCGAAGCAACAGTCCCACACTGCAGAAAGGACTTTGCAGTGAGATTGGAGGAGAGCATCGTTACCCTGCGTGTGGATGAGCACTGACAGAGGCTGCCTGGGGTCCCGGGGGGGATCTTCACCCTTAGGGGCCTTCAAAACTTGCCTGGCCATTGCCATACACGACCTGATTCAACTTCCAAGTTGGCTCTGCTGCACGCAGGGGGGTGGACCAGGTGGTCTCTAAAGGTCTCTTCCAAGCTGATTTTCTCCTTCATCTGTGAGTGCTTTGTCTCTTTTTCAAGGGCAGGGGAACTGGTTCACTTGCCCAAGGCCAGAGAAACATTCTGACAGCTGATCACAGTGCTGGGTTTTAAGCATGGAGCTGTTCCTGTGTGAGCCTCTTTTTCCCCACCAGCACCTGGTGGACAATTGCCAAGCCATTACTCTTACTCCAAAACCACTCCTGACCAGGGATGTTTTCAGCTCTGTTGATTAGAAAACCGGAGAATTACTGGAGAAATAATAGTAAACACCTCTGATTTTATTGCTTGCTTTTAATTCATTTCTTTCCCTAGGCAAGTGTCACTGTGGAGCCCCCGTTGGGTGAAGATGTTGGTGAGGTTTATTGGAGTGAAGTCAAAGCAGAGCCCTGGGATGCTGCAGTTTATTTTGCTGCTTGCTGGACCAGTTTTCCTCTCCCCCACCTGCCAGTGGATGTCACACTTGGACAAAAAAGGAGCCAAATTTCTGCTTCTTCCATTAAAAAAGATTATTTGCAGGGAGAGAACCACA
The DNA here is from genome assembly GCA_013399695.1 of Formicarius rufipectus. Taxonomy (NCBI): domain Eukaryota; kingdom Metazoa; phylum Chordata; class Aves; order Passeriformes; family Formicariidae; genus Formicarius; species Formicarius rufipectus. The sequence goes on along the minus strand of VXAU01002658.1, from coordinate 325,709 downwards.
GGAGGGAGGGATGGGGAGAGTCTGAGCTATTTAAACCCTATATTGTTGTTATGTCTGATATAATAATTCCTCTCTCTATGCAAATGGCTTGCACTTGGAATTTGTATCAGAAAGGGTCGCGCACAGCAAGCTGTGCATATTGTGACGTTGTAAAGCATCTAAGATGATATTTTAAAATCATTTATTTACAGCATGAAACAACGCACTCAGTTGCAATATAAAGCATCTAATGAGTTCTAGCCGTTGGACATCAAAATTGGTGAGCAAAAGTATTTTTATAAGCCATGTGCTGGATTTCAGTGTCTGAGAGGAACCACCTGTTGGCAGTCACTGTCCACCATCAAGGGAAAAAGACAAGTAAGTTCCAAGTATTTCTTTTAAACTGAGTTGAACTTAAAACCAGCCCCCACCCCTCCTAATCTAGCAAGCTTGGAGGAGGTTACAGCTTCAGTTGGATATAAATCAGCCTCTGATTTCTTTGTGTTTCTTTCTTTGACCCTCAGGAAGGATAAAGCTCTCTGCTGTTTGCCTTCTCCCTCCTGCAGCCCAGCAGTGACACGGGGCTCTCCCTCCTCACTCACTCATGCAGATGTCAATTCATTAATCATCCTTGCACAGTTCCCTCTTCAATTGCTACTCGACTAAAACTCATCCTTTCTATCCCCTAAAGGTTTTTTTCCTATCAGTGAGGTCTTCTGTTAATTTTCTTTTTTCCACAGCACATTTAACCTTCTTTCTCTATCATTTAGAGGCATTAAGGCTTATTACCTCAGTTATCCTCTCTTGAACCTCCTGTGCTGTCCATTTTTTTAATTCCTTTAACCAGAACTGTGTAGCTGTCCCAGATCTTCTTCTGATTAGGTGTAAAAAAAGTCAGGGTTAAGTCTCTCAGAAGGCAGAGGGTAAAGTCATTCTCAACAATTCAGACCTGCCTTTCTGGTCCATATCAAGATGCTATTGCTTTGATATTTCTTTTTAAAATAAGATTTATGACTGTGTGTTGATTAGGCCTTTATTAGTAAATTCTGGTTTGTGTGGAGAGGAAAAATATTAAAAACTTGGCATGAGTGGGGAAAAAATTTGTAATTTCAAAAATGTGCTTAATAATGAGAAACTAAGTAAGTCCAACCTACTAAAAGATAAGGAAACTTAAAACCTCCAAACACGGGATTTTAAAGAGCTTTGAAATCAAACAAAATACAACAAAATTCAGAGTCTGGAACTGCAGACAGATTAATTCAGGAGACACTTAAGAGTCACTGCGAGTAATTAACCCTCAGAACAATTAACCTGTGGACAGAGTGAATTGCTGAAGTATTTAAATCGAGACTCAGAGTTTCTCCTGGATACGCGGTTGTCCAGCCAGGAATTCCTGGGGGAGATTCCTTGGCTCTGCATTCTGTGTGGAGTCAGGATAATTCAGCTCAGCCTCTTTCAGCCTTAAAAGTCGATGTCTGAAGCTCATATGCTCAAAACCTAATTTTGTTTTATTTTTTTCATCCATTGAGTGTTTGGGGAGGAGGGTTTGGCTGGTGAAACACAAACCTTCTCTCTTGGGATTCTTTCCCACACACATCCCCAGGTGTTTCCCTGGGAATAGTGCAGAATAAGCCTTGTCACTCAAGACCCTTTGCTCCCTTGGTGTCCTCTCAGGTAAGGTCTCTTTTCATATATTCCTGTCCTTTCCTTTTGCAGTGACTGAAGTTTCTTTGTGGTGGTCGCTCCACTATTCATGTCGAATTTCCACCTGTTTTTATTTATATATATATGTATATAAATAAAAGCATTTCCTGCAGGCCAAGTAATTATACCTGCAGATTCTCTCTGCAGTGAGTGAGTGGGAGGTTTGTTACCAGCTCTCCGTGGGTCAATCCATTGCTGCCTGACTGCAATTCAGGGCTCATTTGCAAACTGTTCCCTGCCATCTATTCCCTGCTCTCTGTGCTGTTCACATCGTGCCTGCAGAGCTGGCTGGGGGGTGGGCTCTTGTTTTGTCCTCTCTTTTTTTTCCCCCTGATATCTGTAATATCAGGGAAATATATTTCTATATAAATATTATAAAGAGATCTATAAAAATATAAATATTATAAAGAGATATATGAAAATATATCAATATTATAAGGAGATACATTTAAAAATATATCAATATTACAAAGAGATATATAAAATATATAAATATGATAGGGATATATTTAAAAATATATATCAATATTATAAATAGATATATAATATATAAATATCGTAGAGATCTATTTAAAATATATAAAATATGATATATATAAAAATATATAAATATTATAGAGATATATTTAAAAATATATATCAATATTATAAATAGATATATAATATATAAATATCGTAGAGATCTATTTAAAATATATAAAATATGATATATATAAAAATATATAAATATTATAGAGATATATTTAAAAATATATATCAATATTATAAATATAAATATCAGGGAATAATAAATGCCCTGTGGATTTCCAGCTCCTCCCTCAGCCCGCAGTCCCCCCAAGGAGCCCGGCCCTGCTGCCAGGGCGGTGTTTGGCCACACCAGCCCTTCCTTTGCCTCTGCCCCCCCGTTTTGGGTCCAGTCCCTCCTCTCTCTCTCCCTCTCCACGAAGCCAAGTGAGGGATAACCAACTTTATTCCTCTCAGGACAAGTTTCTTCCATTTCTAGTTGGTTTTTTTTGTTCTCCCCAGCCCAGTTATTGATCCCTACCCACACTACCCCAGCCTGGCAGAACATCCTGTGCCACGGGCATTCCGCAGCTCTTGGTCCTTGCCCAAGCCCCTTCTTCCTCGTGGCTTCTGCTGCCCTCGGGCATCTTTGTGGCTGAGCTTTGGCTGTTGTTTCCCAGGCTTTCCCAAGTTGGCAGCTGCCAATATCCTTGCCACAAATCAGCGTTTTGGTGCTGCTGGCAAAGCCAACCGTGCCCTCCCCAAGATGAGGTGCTTTGGCATCGAGCACCCCACTGTTTTCCTCTGCCTCTCCCAAGTGTAGCAGTCCTTCAAGGAAAGGATGTCGTACCTCTTGCTAAGGCACTGATGACCCATTTTTATCTTCTGTTCAAAGACAAAAGAAGGTGAGACCACGGGAGGGAGCTTTGCTGATTAATTGGGCTCTGCTGCCTGCCCCAGAATGCAGGTGGAATCTGGAACACGCCGGATTCACAGAAAGCAGCTGGGGGGGGGGTTCTAATAAGCAGCAGAAACACACACCTACCACTTCATATCTGTCCAAGAGGGGGTTGTTTCAGCCAGATCCAGGCACTGGTGGCTTTGCATTCAGGGATTTAAAGCCACTTGCACCCCCCGTCCCACCCTTGTTGTCTGTGACAGCCAGAGAGGGGCACTCTGAGTGAGGCATTCCTGGGTGTTGTGCTCGTGTTTCACTTGAAAGCCACGGGCAGGAGCTGATTTCTCTTGTCTGTGTCACCTCTGACAAACTGTCCCTTGGGCACATGAACGATGGAGGAGCAGGAGGGCCACAGCTCTTGTCCCCTCCTGGTGGTGCTGGAGCAACTCCCTGTCACGGGGGAGTTTGTTTGCCAGAACTCAGGCGGTGAGAAAAGTGATGTTATCCCCTTGACATCCCCAGGGAGCAGCAGAATGTGGACAGGGCAGAGCCTTCTCCCTGGAAACAGGAACACTGGGATCAGCAAACCTCCTCAGAGCGCTCACATGGAGCATTCGGGGGGGGGGGGGGTGGGAAGAAAGACG
>VXAU01002658.1:272646-321954 GCA_013399695.1 Formicarius rufipectus | reverse complement strand
GTTGGAAGAAAGCAGAGCAGGACAACTGCACTTGGAGCCCAGGCACGTTAAAATGAGCAGAACAGATGGGCAGGGGATCTCCAGAGCCACATGGCAGCTCTTCCCGAGCTCTGCAGCCAGCTGGGAGGGTGTCTCACTCCAAATGGCACTGGATGGGACAACACAGCCATGGCTGGGGGGATAATCAGCTGAGCCCAATGAAGTCTTTAAAAACAGGGTTAGTTATTTGGTCGGAAACTACTTTGGAGAGACTTAATCTGCTCTGGAAAAGAGCATGTTTATTGATCCTTGCTTAGTTGTTTGTTTTTGGGGAAGGGTGGGTAGTGCAGGGATCCTGCTGGCACTTTTTAAGGCACTTTTGCTTCAGTTTTTGTTCGCTTCAGAAGCCTCAAAGCACATAACTTGTGGTCGTGCTCCACAGGTGTCCCAAGCTTAGCAGAGGTGGTGGGCGTTGGCAGCAGATGGACTCGGGCAATGTGGGAAATGACTTCTTGCTTTTTGCTCAGCAGCTGTCCCAGGCAGACTGGAGAGGGGCTGGGAGGGCTGTCAGCCCTTGGATGGGCAGCAAAGGTGTTTCCTTAGGAGCTCAGAAGTTTTGGAACTCTCTGGGAAGGCTGTGAGATCAGGTAATGGTCAATGTGCCATGTGCCACCTTCCATTCCCTGAAGGGAGGGCTCCTGGCAAAGGGAGGGGTTTCACTCGGGCTTTATAAAGGCTGTAGGTGTGATATGATATATTTATATATATATTTATGGAATCATTTAGGTTGGAAAAGCCTTCTAAAACCAACAAGTCACTGCCAAGACCACCACTAAACCATGTCCCCGGTGCCACATCCACATTTGGAATCCCTCCAGGCACGGTGACTCCACCTGGGCAGCTGCTCCAATGCCTGGCTGTCCATGTAGATGGAAATATCTCTATAAACACACACCTGTGGCATTGAAAANACATGTGTAACAAAACATGGACAATGCAGAATGATGCACTTGCAGGTGGGCTGTGGAGCCCCTGAGGAACTTCAACCTGGGACAGCCCTTCCAGACGTTTCTGTGACATCCCCTGGAGAAACCCAACCTGGGACNAACTCTCTGGGAAGGCTGTGAGATCAGGTAATGGTCAATGTGCCATGTGCCACCTTCCATTCCCTGAAGGGAGGGCTCCTGGCAAAGGGAGGGGTTTCACTCGGGCTTTATAAAGGCTGTAGGTGTGATATGATATATTTATATATATATTTATGGAATCATTTAGGTTGGAAAAGCCTTCTAAAACCAACAAGTCACTGCCAAGACCACCACTAAACCATGTCCCCGGTGCCACATCCACATTTGGAATCCCTCCAGGCACGGTGACTCCACCTGGGCAGCTGCTCCAATGCCTGGCTGTCCATGTAGATGGAAATATCTCTATAAACACACACCTGTGGCATTGAAAAAGCTGCAGGTGGTTGGGAAGTGTGCTGGCATGTGCAGGAGGCACTTGAAACNAGAAACCCAACCTGGGACAGCCCTTCCAGAGGTTTCTGTGACATCCCTTGGAGAAACCCAACCTGGGACAGCCCTTCTAGCCACTTCTTTGCCAGTGCACAGAAACCCCCTCCCTCTCTCAAGCTGCTGGCTGGGGCTGAGCACTCTCCCCCATCCAAGGTGCACATCTCCTTGCAGAGCTGGTCCAGCCCACGGCCCGTGCCCAGCTGGCACCAGGGGTGGGTTCCACAGGCAGGGGCAGAGCTGGGCTCCTCAGTTCTGGGTCAGCAGCCCCTGAGCTGCCCTGCCCTGCAGTGCCCCCCAGACAATCTGGGCCACCAGGGCTCAGAAACAGCACCCTGGGATTTTGAGAAACGGGGACAAAGGAATTGGAACACTCTCGTTGGCTGCCTTAGGAATTGCTTCATGACAGCAGGGAGGAGTTTTAGAGAAGGGAGAAATTCTTACCCTTTTCAGCTGCAGTTTGTTTTTTAGGGCAAAAAGGCACTTTGTCAATGGTTTTTAAGAGTAAATGCAGCTATTAAAAAAAATCTAAATTGGAAAAGGTACTCTGAGCCTTCCAGCAATCAAACCATGTGATTGCAGTTCCCTTGTCAGTGTCATTTACTGCAAAGACAATGCTGATGAAATGTAGATAAGATTTTAAATTGTATGGGATATAACAGGAACTGAGGGTCTGTTGTAATGGTAACACTTCTCCCAGATTTCACTACAGAACTGGAAATCACTGGTGCTGGATCTAACACGTGTCCAACTTAACAGACGAATACAATTCAGCTTGACTTAGGGAGTGACCCCATGTCCTGCACATGAAGTTTTGAATTACAGAAACAACCAGCACTCGCTGGGAATTGTCATTCTGCTGCTTTTGCATTTAAGCCACTTTTCTGTTGTTCGCTTTTCCCACCTGATAAGCAGCACGCAAACCAAATATTCCAGGTAGACCCAAGGTGTGTCTGCAGCATCATTTGAAAAAGAAACCATTGCTTGAAAAGAGCCAGAAAACTGGAATGTGGTGGTGGTGATGATGATAAAGGCATAATAACTAACGATAAGTAAGATGAGGGTTTAGATGTGAAGTTAAGAAACCACAGCTGGTATGACCCACACTCTCCTAAGCCCTTACAGGACCTGCACAATATGCATGACGGAAGAAATTAAAATTATACTGCATTTACCTTTCATCCCATGAAAATTTGCACCTTTTTTTCCCTGGGATTTTGTGTAAAGACCTTCAAGATTAAAAACTCCTCTGCCTTCTGTGGGATTCAGACAAAAATGACCTGCTTTGCTGCCTTGTTCTTTGAGTCCCAGCACTGGCCATGCTCATCAATTCTCTCCATTAAACGCTGGATCTGCCATTTGGGGTCAAAACAAGTGCTCAGGATGTTGCCAACATCATTTGGAAAGGAATATGTATATGTATTTATATATATATGTATATATGAATGGGATGCACCACCCAGATGGATTTGTGGCCCCTCCTGGACTAGGATCTGTGACTACAAATTTCCTTTCTTCACCCCCCTCCCTTACAGATTTCAGCTGGAGATTTCAAGGCTTAAACCTTTAAGATCAATCCCAAAGGAAACAGTGAATTATTGTTACCATCATCTTTTTTTTTTTTTTAGGGGCTAAATTAGTTTTTTCTTCCACATCCCTGGGATAAGTCAAAGCACATTTTCAAGCTGTTCTCAACTGTCTGCAGGGGAATGACACAAAGAGCCCCCCAAACAATTAAAAGTGAAAAACAGGATAAAATAAAATAATAAAAAGATGTTTCTGGTCTAAAACTCAGAAAATCAAGTAGATGTGTCCATCTTAATTTTATCCAATCCCATCTGAGACATTGGTGAGTTTGTGCTGGTTTGTCTTGGAGAGTCCACAGGTGATTCTGAAGGAATATATGAAGGAATGAATATATGTTATAATGGGAAGCCAGGAACATACCAAATGTAGTATTTTTAAATTATTGTTTATAATTCTGTAATAGAAGCAGCATCCCTGTGCATCTGCATTCAATTTTAAGGCAATCCCTGAGGAGTGGAAAGCTTTCAAAAGCTGTGCATGGACTACTTATAGCTCTATACTTTTATTTCCTTGTGTGTTACTGTCCTTTCCCACGAAGATCCTGTAAGTCAGTTTTAATTAAAGCAGTGATCCCTCGGGAAGGGGCCGGGGGAAAAGGGACTTGGCACTGCTTGGAAACCTGGATCAAGGAAAAAGGCAGTTAGTTTTAAAATGATATTGAAAATACCAACCCAGAGCAATGCTGCAGTGGGGGAACTGCAACTCTAGAAGTGAGAACAGAGTATATCATTTCTCTCTGGTGAATTTTCTTCCTCTTTTTGTGCAGAACTGCTCTGAAATCGAGTATGTTATATTTATTTCAACATGAGGATTATTCATGTTGTGGCCAGCCATGAATATTCAAGGTCTGAGCTATTATTCGAATGCATTTGGGCCAGATCCAACCGTGTGCAGTGCCTGCCTCTTGATTGCAGAAAACCAGACATTTGCTCAAATATTTACATCCACACATTTTCCCACTTGTTTTTAAACAAAACTCACACATCTGACTTGTAAATATATATTTTTTTTTTTTTTGTGTGTACACTGGCTTATCAAAGGTTGGTTGCTTCGAGACCAACCAGATCCTGCAGCTTCTCACTGTGTGTGCGATTCCCAGACCTGCTCCCTGAGTTCATCTTTGAGGGGAATTTTATTTCTGACTGGGCTGGGGAAGCTGTTTAAGATCATCAAGTCCAGCACTACCAGGGCCACCACTAACCCCTGTCCCCAAGTGCCACATCCACGTGGCTTTGACGTCCCTCCAGGGATGGGGACTCCAGGTGAAGACATTCCCAACATCCTGCAAGGAGGGACCTGCAAAAGGCAAGAGCACAAAGAAGAGCAGAGCCCTGCAGGGAAGCTGGCAGGCAACTTCTCCCAGCTCCAGGGATGCCAAGGCAAGCTGAGGAAAGCCCCAAGAAATGAAGCTTGGGCTCCCCGTGTCTCTTGATTTATCTGTGTCCAGTGCTGGCCGTGCAGAGGTGGGGGCTGCTCCTCTTCTTCTTTCTTCATCAATATTGAGGATTCATGGCAGCTGTTTTGGGGCTACATTCCACCTCTCCCTGACCACCAGGCTGGTCCTTGTGATGCTTCACTCCCACTGCAGTGGCTTTTGTGGAGGGAAGCCCCTCCAGTTTGGGCCAAGGCTGCAGTTTCAGCCTGCAGGACCTGATCCCACGGCCAAGTCAGGACACTTCTCTTCCTTAGCTGTCCAACTTTGCTTTGTGGCCAAGTGCATTCCTGAAGGGAAAGAGAAACCAGTCTCCTCCACCCACTGCCACTTCTAGTGCAGCCAAGAAGTGTGCCAGGATGAGTCCTTTTTTTTTTTTGCCCTGAGAGCAATAAAAGCTGCATGAGATTGCAGAGGGTTTATGGATGTTTTATGGCAGGAACAGCCATTAGAGCAAAATGACAGCGTTTCCCTCTTCTGTGCCTCCTCTCTGCTTTCAGACCACATTGCTGTGAAGTCAAGCAGGAGGTTCCTCAGCTTCAGAAAATGACTCAGGGAAAAAAAAAATAGGAGTGAAACTATGTATTTATGCAGTGGCATTAAGCAGCTCATGAAATTATGTGTAAAAACCAATTTTCAATATGTTTTTTAGATCAGTATTCTATTTTATGCCATATCAATCCATTGATATTGCCCAAGGGGAGGCTGGGTATGTTGATGCAGCACATTTCTCATTCACATCCCCTAATCCAGCAGGAAACTCAGAGTACAGCATCTTTGACATCATTCACTCACATCAAGGGCTGATGTTCCCCTGGGTGTGCTCCACCACTCCTTCACTCCATCACATTTCCAGGACAGTGGGATTTCCAGCAGAGACAGAATAGTAGTGAAGGTTGGAAAAGACCCCCCAGATCTTCAAGTTAACCCAGCAGTGCCCTGACATGTAAAATGCTTCTTCTGAAAATGCTGAGTCTCAAGCCCAGGGATGGTCTGAAGGGACTCAAGTGGAGGTACATGTCACTGCCATTATGCACCAGAGGTGGAGAAGCAAAAGGTTTAATCATCCCTGGGAATGTGCTGGTTGTGTTTTGTTTGGTTCCTTCCTGGGAACGTTTCCAGGGAGAACTGACACAAGTTTATCTAAAGGAATGATAAAACACTTTGCAAAGTGTTGGAGCTCCTTATCCTTTTTTTTCTGCTAGATGTTGGACCAAAAGGATCCCTCAGATCAGAGTCTGCTGCTACCAAGGGTAGATACACTCTGGTAGGAGGTGATTTTCCAGTTCCCAGTTCTTGTGGGAGGCTTTGGGGGCTGAGGAATCATCTGTCAGCTGACCCTGCTGTTTGCTGGAGCCTGGATTGATTCCTGTCCCCCGCCCCTCGAAGTCAGGGTCAATGTATTGCTTTTGGAAGGAACAGGCAAAGAGAAGCATTGTTAATTAGGGAGGAGCCAGAATGTGGGACCATGTGAAACCCAGACCCCTCCAAAGCAAGCTCTCTTCTCACTGCAAACATCAGCCAATGGGGTTCTGGTAAAACAGGCAACCAAAAGCCCCCCCAAAATGGGCTGCCCCACTGACTGACAGGATTGATGTTGTTTGCTCAATCCCCAGAGGGAGCTGCAAATGTTGCTTTGCTCCACAGCAGCTGAGGACGGGGGTGACCCCAAAGTGGGGGAGGAGCAGTTTGTCCTCTGCCCGAAGGAACGTGTGTCCATCACTGCCATGCCCTGCTGTGGGGGAGTATAAAACAAACTGGAGGCCTTTCCCTATCCCTGAAACAAACTCTGTAATAATTTACCTTCACCATCCTAGTAGTTGCAATTCAGTTTAGCTACTAATTAGCACTAATTAATATCAGAGTTTATCCACCGTGAAAAGGAAAACTCTCAACCTAAAAACATCATAATGGGAAAACGCTTGTCATGAAGGAAGGGTGTTTCACATCACATGAGGAGCACAATCCCCACCACTTTTAGCCAAAGGAACAGCCACACTCTGCTCTCAGAAATGCTGCCCTAAAATGCCCCCCTGAAAAAAATTCTGAACGTGCTCCTTCTAATTTCCCTTTCAGCATCTGAAAGTGCCTTAGAAGCAAGATCCCAGTCCAGCTGGTCCTCCTGGACACAGCTGAGACCTCTTCCTTGAGCAAGGCACTGAAAGACACGTTTGCCCCCAAGGAGGAGCTTCAGTGCAGCTGTTGCCAGGTGTGTGCTGAGGAGGGGCTGCTTTGGGGAACCTGCCCTGAGGGTTGGACAAGGTGAGACCCCTGTCACAGGTTCCTGGAGCTGAATTTTGGTAGAAGGGGGGCTGCCAGGGTGGTCTCTGTTGGGAGCTGCCAGAAGCTTCCCCTGTCCTGTGGAGCCACAAGGACAGCCAGGGCCAGGAGGGACCTCCTGCTGGTGACCAAAGTGGAGACAATTCAGAATCCCAGTCCCAGCTCTGGGATAAAATATTTAAGAATTTAGCAGTGTGGGGCAGTTGGGAATTCCAGCCATGGGATAACAACACAGAGACCAAGGTGGGAGCAGGAGGAGGAGGAGAAGGAGGGACCCCACGCTGGAGCAGGGGGGGAAGGACTGAAAGCTGTGCCCCCCCTGCAGCCCCTGGAGATCCCTCGGGGTGCACAGACCCCCCTGCAGCCCATGGGGTGACCCCCAGGACAAGAGCAATGGCAGAACCACCACCTGCAAACCCCCATTCCCTGCTCCCTGGAACTGCTGGAAAGAGGGAGGAGTGGGAGGAGAAAGGGGTTCTTAAGACTCATTTATTTCTTACTTTTTAGTTCTTATCTTGTCAGTAATAAATTTAAGTATTTTAGCCACTCTGAGTTTGTTTTTCCATTATCCCTCAGCTGTGTTTTTGCCTTTTCTCCTTTTCCTTTCCCTCTGGCAAGGGGGGGCCTGAAGGTTTGGGTGGGCACGGGGTGAAAACCACAACAGGGCAGAGCATCACACACCTCAAGGAGGCTGCAGGTGGAGAGCTGGGGCTGTGCAATGGGCTGTCCCCTGTCACCTCTCCTTTAGGATGTGCATCACAAAGGACAAATTCTTCAAATGAGCGTTTCAAAGCCAGGTTTCATTTGGTTGGGCTTTCTTTTTCTTTATTCTTTTAATATTTCTTTAACTTCAGCTGAGGCTTAGAATGAAGGATTTGTTATAATTGCTGAGCGATCCCAAGAAGGCAGGGAAATATTCTAGTGACATGTTGTAGAAACATTCCAGCTTTCATGGTTCCAGAACATTAACCTGAAGAGCCTCGAGGGGAAGCTGCTACAACATAATGTGTTTCTGCAAGTCAGTGTTGAGTGCTGTGAGAAACTGAGGCTCTGCAGGGGTTGGACAAGATCATCATCTGGGACAAAACTGAGTCGAAGTAAATCCCTAAAATACCAGCATGCCAATTTTTCTTGTAATTCCAGGGAGCTGAATGACACCCAAACCATTCTGTGCTTCTCTTCTGTGGTACTTTGAGTATGTGTAGTAGGGAATTGGTGTTCTGGTAGTTTCAGGTTCATCCTGTGCTGTTTATGATCCTACGTTTGTTGTTTGGGGTTTTTTTAAACAGTAGAAAATCACTCTTTAGAGCTGTAAAATAAAGTTGAATATTTCAGCTCATTTATAGCTTGCCCTTCTGTAAATATTCTTAAACAACTCCATCACCTCACTGTATTATGGAATAAGACATGGTAATCCCCATCCTAACTTTAGTTTTGGGACTCGCTTCACCCTGAAAGCAAGTGCTGATATGTCAAATACCACAATTTATCTGAAGGACATTTCATTTTTGTTACTTCACAAAGGTGAAGTTCTTTTCTTGATGGGCTTGGATTTAATTTTAACTTTTGAAGAGATAAACAATAATTAATTTCATTGAAATCTGGCAGAAGTTTCATGGAGCCACTGTCCTGTCCAAGGCTGTTCACGTTATGTGCAAGTACATTTATTTGCAGGAGCTGCATAAAGTGCCAGTAAAAGAGTCATATTTTTTGTCTCACTTGTTTCATACAGAATTTGTTTTGACACCAAGTGGTTTTTATCTTTCTTTATGTTACTTTGGGGGGGAGGAAAACAGTCATTAGATGGTCACTGGGCTTCGATTGCTGCTTGAGTCAAGAGCTGGCAGAGGTTGTGAAGGTGTCTCCAGGAGATGGGTGGTGACATTTGGGAGGTGGGAGCTGAGTTTCAGAGGGCAGGGAGCTGTAACCTTGCTCTTTTAAACTGCCTTTTCCTGCCTTCAAGAAGTGCACTTTGGATGAAACCAAGGCAAGGCAGTGGTGGAGGAAATGGGATGTCATGGCTGTAAAAGGAAGCGAAGGAGAAAGAGGACACGCAGCCCTCGGGTGTGACTCCTCTCTGAGGAGCTGCTCTGTGATTTCCCGCTGCTGGAAAGGTTGAATCCATTAACTGCTGGTCTTCCACAGAGGACAGGGAGCTGCCAAGGCATGAAGGGGCCAGCAGAACCACAAAGCACTTGATCTCGAGGTGACTTTTGTTGTCAGCAGCACAAATGACTCGACTTTGAGATGTTCCCCCTCCGTGTGAGGAAACGAACCCCAGTTAAGAGCTGCAGTAGTTTCCTCGGGGCAAAGCCACCTAAATGATCCCAAACCCAAGAATGCTGAAGGCTGATGGCTGGGCTCTCTGACATGATGAACATCCCCAGCTGGCTGTGCAGCCCAGGGGAGGGCTGGCCTTTGAAAAGCAGGTCACAACAAGGATGTCTTCCTGCAGAGAAGCCTCTCGATTTCAGGAGCAGCGACAGGAGCTTCCAGCAGGATGACAGCCCAGTGTGCCAACAGTGAGTTCCCAAACCTTGCCAGGCTTGGAAGTGACTGCTGTGGGTGCCTCCTGAGAGGTGTCACACTGCAGGGAGGGGGCTTTTATCCCCAGGGCACCAGTGTTGGGCATTTATTCTTGTATGTGCAATACAGACTGAAGAGTCACTTGGAGGAAATGAATACCCTGTTTGGGATTTTCCATTCCCGGGTCTGAACTGCCCTTGCTGGAGTCACTGCTCCCTGGTAAAGCCAGCTGAGGTGTTCATGTCAAAGGGCTTCTCATTGCTCTGTGTCACAGGGTATTTGTGAATCTCTTACACAGGATGATTATGTTCCTGTCTCGTATTTATTGTGGGGCTTTTTTATCTGCAAGGAGAATGATTCCTGACCAACACTGCCACGTTAATTGATAATCTTCCCAGTGTATGTATTTAAGGGAAATGTTTGTTTTTTACACTGTGAGATTTGCCTTCACAGTTCATCCCTTAGGACACTGTGCTTGTGTGTTTTAATAATTCAGACGTGACCCAAAACACAGTTCTGGTGCATTTTTTCAGTTCCCTGTAAGTTATTTGCATCACTGACCCACTCGAGATACGGTGAGATAATCAAAGTGACAAATGAACAAAGTTTGGGAACCTGCTGCCTGGTGATGGTTATGTACACACAGGCTGTTTCCTACCAGCAAATAGAACAGATTAGCCACAAAATTCTAATGAAGTTATTTTAATAGATGGCTACTTGAATTTGAGTTCCCCTGCCCCTTTCCTGAGCTGTGCAAATTCCTCCACCACTGCAATGAGGCGGGAAAGGGGTTCACGTGAACTCCTGACTCTTGATGAGTCCCACTGTGCTCTCTGCTGTCAATTCACACCAACCAAAACCAACCCAGAGAGAAAATAAAAGTCGGGTTTCCCCCTTTCCTGTGTGCCCTGGGTCTCTGTAACGTGGCACCCATCACACAGTAGTCACATATTTCATGTTTGAAAATTGATTTCCAGAGAAGCAATAAAAGCTCAGCTTACCCAACACCTGGTGGCATTAACTCCAGCACAGGAACTCCTGCCTAATAGAAGGGGGAGCATCATTTGGAGTTAGCAAGAAGGAGGATTTATGAATTCTTCATTCACTGTGACTAACTCCTGCCCTTGGGAAAGTCCCTTAATCTTTGTTTTTACCAGGTCCCTGTGGAAAATGAACTCGCACCGAAGGTATTTGTGAACTGTGAAAATTCAGTGTAAATAAAACCAAGCAGACAATGATTGGTAAAGGCATTTAAATATTAACCTCAAAAAAAAAAAAAAGAAAATGATCTGCTTTTCTTTATCAAAGGTTGCTCAGACCTCCCTGGAGTGCTGGGTAGGGAGTGCTGACAGCAGAAATCCTTCGTGGCTTTGATTCACTCCTTCTATCAACAACAAACTTCAAGCCCCTCTCAGTTTTAAACACGTGGGGTCTGTGCCATCCCTGGTTTGTACAAATCACCTCTATAAAAATCTGGTGCAACTTGCAAGCCAGAACCAACCTTCCTAAATGGATACTCACAGCTCTGAGTGCTTAAACGTGGCTCAGTCCTGATGCCGAGGAATAAGTTTGGAGACAGGGAACAAAGGTTAGGAAATCTTCCTCCTGGCAGGGAAAGGAGAACATCTGCTGAAGTCACGAGTGGTTTGTTGCCTGAGTTAGCAGCAGGACAGCCCCCAGCTAATGAGCTGTGGCTCGGGAAGACATCAGGAGTGCAGAGCAGGGATCTGCCTGCCGTTGGAAGTGGCTGGAAATCACTCCAGGAGCATTAAAACCGTGATACTTCTCTTTTCAGTTCTTCCCTTGATACCCTCAGGAAGTGCTGCAATGACTGAGTGCATGTCCACTCTGAAATCTGGGGGCACCAAATGGCCTCATTTCATCTTCTCATCACTATTTAGTATTAAATTCACTGAAGCATTGAGTGTGTTCATACCCAGCAATGCACATAAGCACATGCAGAACCCTGAGGAAAATCGAGCTGCAACACGTCCTTAGATCTTCCCACACCTGCTGAGGCAACACTGAGAGCAGCCAGAATATAGAATTTCTCTTCTTTCAAGCCTCTGCTGTAGGGTCTGGTCCTGAGAGCCACCCTGAACGTGGCACCACGGGCTCCAAACAGCCCTTGCCTGCTCTTTACCCAAACTCTCTCTGTGCACAGACATCTCAGAGTTTAAGTGGGTCTGTCAATTCAAACACCTCTGGACCTCAGATGGGTTTGGGGTGAGGCTTTGGTAGTTGTGGATGCCAACATAATTAACCCTGAATGCCTGGTAAATTAATTGGTCAGGACAGGTGTGCTACTGTGTGGAAAGAGGAATGACCCGCAGGGTGTTCCAGGGGCCTCCCGAGTGCCCCAAAGGACGAGCCAGAGGAGGAGTTTTGCCTGTGGGAGCTACTGGGATGGACTGGCCACTGACTGGAGGAACACAACCTTCATGATGAGGGTGGTGATGGACAGGCTGTCCAGAGAGGTTGTGGCTGCCCCAGCCCTGGCAGCATTCAGGGTGAGTCTCTGAGCAACCTGACCTGGCTGATGTCCCTCCTGCTGACCGAGGACCTGGACAAGATAAGCCTTCAAGGTCCCTTCCAACCCAGCCCATGGTGTGATTGTGTCACTCCACTTGTCCCTGGGAGAAGGTCTGGGGGAAGGATTTTTCTCCTTTCTGAAGAGAATTCAGCTGTGGACAATCCAAGGTGATGCCTGTGGACAGGGATGGTCAGTGGCTACTCCTGCAGCAGCTGGAGCCTTTGGGCAGTGCCACAGCACGTGGTGTGAAGGTGTCACCACCCCACACGTCCCCTGCCCCTGGGCATTCTCAGCTGGGGAAGGCAGAAGAAGACCTGTTCCTCCAGGGTGACGTGCCAAGGGGGCTGGGATGACAGCTCCGCTCACAGCTGGAGCCCCTTCCTGGCTTTGCTGAAACTTTTGGACCTGGATCCACCAGGCTGGAGCTTTCTCAGCCTTGAAGCCACGTTCCTTCTGTGGCTCCAGGCTCAGCACCTTCCACGCCATGAAGATTCCCCGATGTTGCACTAAGGAGCCTATCAAAGCTCACTCTGCACTGGCTGGAGAGTCCAGAGTTTGTTATCCCTGTCACTTCTGCAGGTGCACCAGGGCAGGAGTTTTTCCTCTGATGCCATAATTCATGTTTTGTGTGCCCCGTTCATTCTGGCAGAGTCAAATGCCAAATTCCTTCGAGAGGAATACGTATTTTACAAAATATAGCTAATTTTGGAGGGAGAGAGAAACTCTTTGCAGACAGCACACGGCCTTGAACAAGACAGCACTTGTATTTGTGATTGACAAAGAGCATCTCCACACTGCAATGTGGGGGCACAAAGTGACCCATGAGAGGAGAGCACAGCGTTTGTGGTTGGCACAGACCTTGGATGAACCTGCTCAGGTCACCTGCCCTTCCTCAGCTTTGTCCCTAGACAATCATATGGTAAATGAGCTGCTCCTGTGAGGACTTCTGGAAGTCTCTGGGTGACTGCTGATGTTCACTTCAGTACCTCCCAGGTCCAGTGAGGAACAGAGGTAAGTCTTGCTTTCTCTGCAGTATTTTTGGCAGTAGAGAATGGGTGTGGTATCCAAAAAAGCCACACTGGAAAAAGAGTTGCAGGAGAGAACACTGATTTCCCCCCAGCCTGTAAGGAAGGGATTGTTAATGTGCATTTTAACACAATAATGTGTCTCTGCTCCTTTCTGCTACACTGAGATCTCGTGGCTCCAAGTTAAAAAAAAAAAAAAAAAGAACAGGAATTCAGATATAGACGGAATTACAGAAAGAATGGAGAGACTTCATGGGGAAAAAAAAAAGTAGAGTGGAATGACTTAGTTTGAAAAATAGAAGTGTGTATAAAATCAGAATTTGTGTAACCCAGCCTAGCTGGCTGTGAGACTGGGGGAACATCCAGTAAGAACCTGAGGTCCATTCAGGTTCCAGAGGCAGGACGTTCAGATGATTTTTTTTTTTTTTTGGCTATAAAATAACATTTTTTGCCTGTGTATTAATTTATAGAGGAATTGTTTTCTTCAACATGAACAGGCTTAGGAGGAGACATCAGGGAAGCCTTTTATTCTCTCTCATTTATTTATTTATTTTTAAATAGTAAGAAACTTGCAGCAAATGGCTCCAGGTCATTTATCTATAATGGAAAAGGAACAGATTTCTTTCCATGTCAGTCATTAATTTAAAAAAGTGTTTTATCTTGGAGAGCAAGGAACCTGGTAAAAATTGACACAAAGCCTTTCATATTTAAATGCCTTATTATTTTAAAGGGCACAATAATCTTACATCAGGAGACACTCATTTACTTTACACCTCTTCCAGATCTGTGTCTAACTGGTGCTTTTAATGACTTCTATTATTCCTGAGGAGCAGAAAGAACTGCTGGAGAAATTTCTTCACAGGAAAAAAAAAAATCTCTGCATTAATTTAACTTTCTATTGGTTTAATTGGCTTATTAAGTCCAGCTGATAAACCAGTTCTGAATAAAAGGGGGAAAACAGTTACTGAAGGGGTGTGGGAGCGAAGTGCAATAATGGGATAGGGATGTCAGAATATCCCACCCAAAAAGAGCTTAGGAAGGCAGAGCTTGGGAGAACTGAGCAGAGCATGGAAAAGGATTGGCAACTCAGTGTGAGGATCGTCTGGCAGGACCATGGAAGTGGTCCTTGAGAGTGAGGGGGTTGAGATCTTGTCTTGGAAGCAAATGCATTCTTCAAAATGACTTAGATGACTGAATTTGGCCAGGAAAGTAGTTTTTATGGGTATTTAACAAAAAAAAAAAAAAAAAGCTAAATAAAATTCCTAGCTAATTTATACAACTAGATCGTTCTGGGAATTTATAAAATGCCAAGGAATATGTAGGAGTTTGAATTTTTTTAAACAAAGTATTTAACTTTTTACCTCTTGTAAAGAAATCAAGTTTGGAGCCTGTCGTATCATTGCTTTAGTCCTACCCTAATTTTTTGTAATTCAGATGCATGCAGGTTCTGTTTGACAGGGTTTTAAAAACCCAGTGCAGGACTTGCATTCAGAGGGCCCTGAAACCAGGTCATTAATCTGAAACCAAGAGAGCTTAAAAAGCCCTTGAAATTTCCTTTGCTGTGACTAAGAACCGTGGGTTTCAACCCTGCACAGTGTCCATTCTCCAGGTGTGTCCAGGGAACAGATGTTCCCCTGGAAGGGCATTCCCTGGAGCTGCACAGCTGGGCAACATCTGGGAAACACAGAGATTCCCTCTTGCTGAACCTCCTTTTCTTACAGGATAAAATATCACAGGCAAAACTTCCCAATAAACCATCTCAAGGTTTTCAGGCAACCGGTTCCAGTTGGGAGAAGCTGCTTTGTTTTGGTTTTCTTTGCTGTGGCTCAGCTGAAGCCCCTGAAGGTCATGATAATGTTTGTTAAAGGATGAACCCAAAACATCTAGAAACTGAAGATGTGTTTAATCACAGACGAAGCTTTGGAAGGACTTATGAATGGAAGCTTTTAGACGCCACAGTTAAAAAGTTGGGTGATTTCAATTTGTGCTTCACTGTTGTCCCTGCAGTGCCTGGAACATATTTGAAGGATCTCAGACACGACAAATTCATGTGCTCTTTAATGTGGTCCTACTTCGGGATGTTCCCGTGAAATTTGAGGAGGATTGTGTGTGTTAATGAGATGGCAGTAAAAACCTGGATGTAGACCTGAGCAACCCTCAGCTCCTGCCACTGATGTGTCATTTCCATTTCCCTTCTCTGTGCCATGGGACACAACACTGAGTTTGGAATGGAAGGGTAAAAATGAAGGAAGTAGTTGGTTTGCTCTGTTGGGCTGGTGTTTTTCCCGTTGTTGCTGTTCACTGTTTGCAAGTTTTTAATTGTAAAAGATGCTGTAGATGGAGTTTTTCTCCCCAGCCCTGCTGTCCTATTTTCCCCGTGATATCCCCAGGGGATCTAACAGGAGTTTAACTAAGTCCATTTTTTTCTCGACTGACAGAACAAATGTTCAGATGCTTTAAAATTTAAAGAGCAAAATGTAGGGATGGGCAAATTAGCTCAGAAGAGGTAAGAAATTCCATTCAAACCAAACAGCCTTCTTTGGGTTTGTTTGCTTGCTTAATTCTGGTTGCTTTTGTTTGCTTTTAATTTCCCCTACGGATGATACATTTTGAGAGCTTGGCTTTCCCAGTATCCTTCACTGCATCTAAAAGGAAAGACCTCCACGTGTCACAAGTGTGAAATTTGCCCATGGATCCACTTATGGGCACAAGACCTTTTGCATGAAAATCATTTTCATGGCACATGGTTTAATATTTATTAATATTCATGAGGTAACATAGTTGCTTTGTGTGTATTAAAGATTATTCCCCTTTTCCAGGACGCTTCTTGTTGCAAAAGAGCTGTTTGAGAGCTAACGCAGTGAAAAGTTTGGTAGGTGTATAAAGGAGTTCAGAAAGTCCCAAAGTGAGCTACTAAAGATGTTTATGTGCCTTTTCTGTGCTGCCGAGTTTGAAATAGCTTATACAGAAAAATACAGTGAGGGGGGACATGGGGGTGCGTGGGGGNGGGGTGGGATGTGGGTGCGTGGGGTGTGGGGGGAGATGCGGGAGCGGCCCCAGCAGCAGCCCCGGGGTGGGCTGTGAGCTCCGCAGCCCAGCCGGGACTGTCCCCCCCGCCTGGTGATCCGTGATCCCCGCGCGTGGATCGCCTCCCACCTTGAGCCTGGCGCTTTCCACGCCTCGGGGAAATCAGTGGGAAAGGGATTCGGGAGAAGTTCCTGCCTCCTCCCCGCGGGGTGCGGCCGGAGCCCCCGGGCATCCTCCCTCTCCTGGGTGCGCCCCCCTTGCCGAGGGTCGCACGGGGAGGGGCGGCAGGACTAAAAAACACGACAAACCCCCCCAAAAAAATTAACGGAGTCCGCGGGGAGCGGCGAGGGCTCAGGGTGCCGAGCTGCGGGGGCCGACCGGAGGCAGGTATCGCCCCGTCCCCGTCGGGAGCGGCCGGGGAGCGCTGCGGGCACAGGGGGCGGCCCGGGGGGCGGCTCCACGGCCCGGCCCCCTCCCGGGAAGGCGGCGGAGGAGGCGGCGGAGCCTGTCGGTGTCGCCCCGGCGAGCCCCGTGCGAGGGAGCGGCGCGGGGGCTGCGCCTCCCGGCAGGTGATTCGGGGATGGAAGGGCACGGGAAGGGTCGGCCGTGGGTTGGGGAAGCCCCCCGAGCGCTCCTCGGAGCTGGGCGGAGGAGTTCGGGGGGCTCGGAGCATCCCGAGCGCATCCCGGGCGCGGAGGAGCGCCCGCCCCGGCCGGGGATGGAGCGCAGCGGAGGATGAGGAGGGTGGGGATGAAGGGAGGGCGCGCCGTGGGCTGGACTGGCCGGGGCAGGTGGACCCCACCCCAGGGGGTGGGGGGCTGGAAGATTTGGGGGGGTGCAAGGGCATCCTGAGAAGAGGGCAGGAAGCAAGCGAGGACGTAGGGAATGCTGAATCCTCGCTCAGAGCGGAGCGACCTTCGCTTCCTCTGTGCGACTGCGAGCGGCAGGATGGGGTAGGAGAGGGGAGCGGGATCGGAGGATGCATCGCGGGGAAGCGCTTCCAGAGGGCCCCGTGGAGGAGTGAAAGCAGTGGGAAACACAGTCGGCTGCTGGCACGTTTGCTCCCAAACCCCTGTCTAAGTAGGCCTGGCTCTTTAACTCGGTCGAAGTCACAAACCCTCTCTGCAAGTAGCTGAATGTGCAGGTGAATTTATTCTTTCCCTGGAAGTTTTCACGTCCTTTCCTTTTTTATACCTTCCCTTTCACCTTTCCCGTGCTCTTGGCTCTGTTTAAGTCCTCTCAGAATAACCTGCCTTGTTGAAGGGACTCTCTGTCAAGGGAGGGGGGAAAAAAAGTCCTCGAAAACAAACACTATCTTTGTTTAAAGCTATTTGTGGATCAAGGTTGTGACTTCCCTGTGCAGTGGAGTGGCCCTCCTTTGCTTATACTGAAAGCACAATAACACATTCAAGCAGTCGAAGGCTTGGGAGGTAACCAGGCTGAAATGCAGTTCAGCAGTGGGAACTTTAATGTAGGTTTTACAGTATCTCATCTCTCTTGGGAATGAAAATATAATTAGTGGTAGGGCTTTTTTTTCCAGCTTTTCTTTTTGTGTGTTATTTGAAGAAGTTCTTCAGGGTAGAGGCTGTAATTGATAATACTTTGAATCTTTCCCCCTTTCCTCCCGAGGTCTGCAGCTGTGTCTTTAGGTGTGCTGTGCTACTTTATTGCTACCAAATGTCATTTTAAGAGGGGTTGTGTGTCGCTGAGTGCATCATACCTCCTGTGGACCTGTCTGAATACGACTTGTGATTGCCTAATGACCCTTGATGGTGAAGAATGAGAGTCAGTAGCCCTCTCCTTCCGGCCCCACGGTTCTGTTGGAGCACATTTGTATCACCCAGCCCAGCCTGGCCTTAATCTGCTTGTCACTGGGGAACAAATAACAGGGCCTGGCACCGCTCCACCCGAGGGAATATGTGGGTGAGGCAGATGTGGCTCCTGCCTGCTCTACCTGGAGCGTGGTCTGCAGCCCCAGTAAGGTGCTGATGTACCTGCAAACTGGGAGAACTGGGAGAGCTTCCACATCCAGCAAGACCAGGCTGGATGGTGCTCTGAGCAAGCTGCTCTGGTGGAAGGTGTCCCTGCCCATGGCAGGGGGTTGGAAGAGGATGATCTTCAAGGTCCCTTCCGACCCAAACCATTCTGGAATTTTACGATGCACGGCTTAGATAACAAGACCCTTTCCAGGTTTCTGTCCTGTTCAAAAGTTGCAGCTACAGTTAAGTGAGCTGGAGTACCTGCTCAGGAATTTTTGGATCTGTTGCTGGATAGGCTTGGTTATGGCTGTGGGTGGAAGCTGACAGGTCCTCAGCCTCTCTGAAAGGCAGGGGTGTTTAAACAGGCACCTCTGTGCATTTCATAGCTCCAAGGCACTCAAGTCCCAACTGTCCTCCTGGGTGGCACAGGACATTAACTTTGCCCATATCTTCTATATGAAAAATTCAAGGACTCCTTTTGGACCAATTCTAGGAATCCTCCAGAAATCAAATGAGAGCTCAGGCACAGTGCAGGGAAGCAGATGTTGTGGGTGGCAGGAGGGGGTCAGCAGCTTAGCCAGGCCCCAGCTAAGGAGAAACACTCCTGGGCTTTGAGGAGGAGGCAAAACAACCTCAAAAAACTCTTGCTGATTAGTGATAGTGCTTTTCCCAGTCCCAAATCTGATGGCCTACATGATCTCACATATGTTGGGGATAAGCACTCCCCAGGCATTTGCAATGATTTTCTGCAGCGCCTCCAAACTACAGCACAGCTCTGGGCTTTCTTCTCCAGCCACAGCTGGCTGCTTTGGAAGAATTCAACTGGAAAAAGCAGCAGCTGAATGTAGGTAGGCAGGCTTGAAGACTGGCCATATGCAGTGTTATTCCTGCACCCCTTTTCCAGGTGTCTTGCTGTAAAGCAGAATTAAAAGCTGATGAAGGCACGGCTGAGAGTCAGGGCCATGTGACAGCTTCTTTCATGGACTGGGTTATTTGGTGGCTCCCGTTTCATCCTACAGCACTCATGCTCTTCCACTGCTGGTAGGTCCAGAAAATACCATTTTTAATTTCCTGAGGTTGATTACCCTCTGTCTCTGCCCCAGCTTTTCTCTTCCCCCCCCCGCAACATTTGTGCTTCTCTGTCTCAGCTGAGGTTATCCAAGCTTTCTGTTTAGCCCACAGCTGCTGCAGCCCCTGTGGTACCTTTTGGGCATTCCCCTCAGAAATACCCCTCTTTCTCACTGTGGGCCGCCTGCAGGGTGGCCACAGCACCTCCTGAGTAGTTTCCACCTGGGAAATAGTCCTTGCCCTCCTTGCCCTGTGCTCCTGGAGCGAGGGGGTCCGGCAGCTTCAACCTTTAGGGCGCGTCTCAGGTGAGGCATCCCCAGGCAATGCAGGGAGCAAGGAAGGCAGAGGGCTGGGGGATGTGCTGCTCCTGCTCAGCCCAAAGGGGAGAGAGTGAATTATGCAAGAGACTTGATCAAATGTCTTTCTTGAGTTTCACTGGCAGGCTGGAGTTTCATGGCTCCCGAGGTCAGCCTGTTCTGGGGGGGGGAGCTGGAACAGAACTCGGAGTTTCTAGGGGAGCCCCTCAGAGCCCCACTCTGACGTAGGTTTTCCCATCAAACTAGTTCTTCATTAATTAAAAAAGCCTGCACCCTACATAGCGTGAACTCTTGGATAAGGATAGTGGAGGCAAGTTCTTTATCTCCAGCCTTCAATCCCTCTTTTTTTCGACCTTTCCTCCACGTTAGTTATTCATGTCTCTGGCGTATCTGAAACATCTTTGCTGGAACCTACAGGAGGATCATGGCTCTATTTTCTAACTTCCCAATCTTGTCCTAATCAAAAATGTAAATACATGCATAATGATTTGCATGTCATTAACTCTGTCATGCTGAAATCAATGTTTTTTGGAATCTAATTTTCCTGCCTGCCTGAGAAGCAGCACCTGGAATTCAGCAGCCAGGAGTTCTGACACTGTGAACTGCTTTCAGCACTGCTGTTTACCTTCTGCCTATTTTTTTCCCCTTGTTGATCCAGGAAAGAACAATAATTTTAAAATCCTTTCTTCAGTCTTCATTCTTCAACAGAAAGATTCATGGCTTTTTTTTCAGTTTAAAAATTAACCAAGTTAAGATGGTATATAGTCATTGTACACTAACTGTGGCAGCACTGAACTCCCTGTGATCATTTAGGTGATTCATACTTGGAAAAGCCCTTGGCTTCCTGTGCTGGGACATACTTAGCTGTGTGATGGCTGAGATATGGCAGCTGTATTTCACACCCAGCATTGTTCCTAGTGAATTTCTGTGTTAAAAGTGGAAGGTGTGTGCTCTCTCACTCAAACAAAGCCCACCTCTGCAGAACCCATCCAGGCCTTTAGGGAACAGCCCTGTCTCTGCTGGGAGGAAGCACAGCATGTTCACTCTTGGGCTTGTGGGGAGTGTGCCCTGGGAGCATCCTGGAAGGATCTGACCAGACTGGCTCCTTCCCAAAAGGAATGGCAGTGACCAGACTGGCTCCTTCCCAAAAGGAATGGCAGTGACCAGACTGGCTCCTTCCCAAAAGGAATGGCAGTGACCAGAGCGGCTCCTTTCAAAAGCAGTGGCAGTGACCAGAGTGGCAGTGGGGGTGCAGCCTGGGGTCTCTGAGTTGTCTCCATCCACTCACTCTCTGACATCCTGGCATGAACCAAAGCATTCCAGTGAGGTTGCAGGCACTTGAACCCCACAAAATGTCTCTGAGCTGGTCTGTTCCCTGGTGAACCTGTGATGTTCAGGACCTTTGGCATCCTTCTTCTGCAGTGGCTACTGCACTTGCATGTAGAAGAGGTTGTCATATCTGATTGGCTTCAACCATTTCACTCCCGTGTTTGGATTCTGAAGGTTGCTGATTTAGGTTTTGGTGACACCCTCACACTTTCACCTTGTGCACCAGCTCCTCGCTGCAGCTGCAGACTCACAGCGCACGAATGCTTTTGTTTAATTAGACTTTCCTGACAGAACACCTTTGCCAAACCACGGGAGCTGCAATGAGGGTGCAGTTGTTGTGGCCATGCAGCTCTGGGACTGCCACCCTCCCAGTCACGGACTGGGGCATTTGGAAAGTGAACCTCAGGAAAACTGTTAGTTAACCAGGATTTTTTATGTTCCACACAGAAACCGGTTAGTGAAGTGGGGGTTTGATGTTCAGCACTGAGCTTGTGAAGCTGCGAAAGCAGCAGGTTACGTTTTGCATTTAGTCACCAGTCTGGAACAGAGAATACCTTCAATAGTCTTTAATCTAAATGATTATCAAGATGCTCCTCTTTTAACTTGTATTATCACTTCACTATAAATATTTCAAATCATCCAGCAGTCCCACTGAATTTCACCTGGGGATGTGAGAAGAGGTTTTGTATCTCGAGCAGCTTGTGACTTCTGCAGCTCATCCTTCCACGTTGTTGTATCTCAGGGGTTCAGTTTCTTCACGAGGCTGTAAATCTGCAGCCAGTCAGTTTTGCAGCTGAAGATCTGTAGGGTTGACTTAAGTGTGAAAAATTCTCCCCTTCCTGAGAGACATTTCAAAGGGCTTGTCTCAGAATTTGTTAGTGAGAAGTCTGGGCCAGTCCTCTGGGTAGTCTGGGCTGTCACTGGTGGTGTGTTACACACCAGCTCCTGTCTCATTTTTTAACCATCATGAAGCCTTCAGTGAAACAAGGCACATAGAATTTGAGATGAGACTTCTCTGGGTACAGAAAGATGCTTTTGTAAGGAGCAAAGCCTGTGCTCAGCTCCCACGAGCCCCTGTTACATGAGGGCTGGTGGCAGCAACTGTGATGTGCAGTGTTCTGGGGGTGAATCATGTCGATGTCCCTCACAGAGACAGTTTGAAAGCAGCTTTGGCAGCCAAAGAGAGGGATGTGACCAGGGTGTGTCACCGGAAACCAGGTTGGATTTTGGTTGGAATTATCATGCATGGACATTTCTCTATTTCCCTGCTGTTTGCAAATGTTTTTGCAAACTCGCACAGGTAACATATGGAGATGTTTGAAAATTCATCACCCCCAGTGCGCTGAGCTCCTCCACCATATCCCCTCCCATGGCATTATGCAGCTGGAGGGGTTCCCACCCGAGTCCTTCCCCACTTCCACAGCATTTTCTGAACCATATTTTAGCCTGAAAACATAAGTAAGATGATCCCTGTTCCTCCTCCTGCTCCTCACATATCCTTTGTTACCCGCTGTCTCTTCCCAGGAGTAATAAAAAAAGAACTGTGACTGTTGGCCAAGTGATTTTTTTCACCTTGATTCTTGGGGCTTCCAGGATATTTTTTTTTTCTTGGAATAGGAATATTGGATCAAGTCCCAGAAGTTGGAATTTCTGTGGGAGAAGCAGAGTTGCTGTGCATCCAAAGGCCTTATCTGAGTTCCTTGTCCCTCTGCTGTCATGAACCGACACTGTTCAGAGCTGGAGAAGATGAAAAGCTTCAAATGAAATGGTTTTTGGGTTTTTTTTTTGGTAGAAAAGCTCATCCACCTGTCTGCTGCAGGCAGTGACAGGTTCTAAGCATGTCCCCTGAGCCTGGAGCCTGCCTGGCACTGCCCCTGCTGCTGCCACTCCCTGTCCCCCACCTTAGGGCTCGTCCTCTGCTGTGTGCCAGCTGCCCACCCCGGGGCTCAGGGCTTGGCTGGGGCACCCCTGTGCCACCTGAGGGGTTACCAGGGGCACCCTGTGCCTTCTGAGGGGTTACCAGGGGCACCCTGTGCCACCTGAGGTGTTACCTGGAGCACCCTGTGCCATCTGAGCTGTTACTTGTGGCCACCTGAGGTGTCATCTATGGCAAATGCCACAAGCACCACCTCCAAATCCCAACTGAACCCACCGTTTTCACGGGCTGGAAAAGTGTTCCAGGAGACAAACATTTAAATTTTTAAAATTGAAATTAACATTTAAATTCAAATTAATTTAAATGTAACATTTTAAATTTTTTTCTGAGTCCTGCTGCATGAACCAGACCCGTGGGCATCACCTCACCCTCAGCACAGCGTTCACCTGGTGGGGAAGATACAAACCAAAGCTGGACTGAGGGTTGCTTGGAAACTTCCCTCCCATGGGGCATCAGATTGACAGAGAATGCTCAAAACTTCCTGCAATTAAACTAATCCAACTAAATATTGATTCCTTTTGCCCTGCCACACCAGGTGGGACAGAAGTGCAGCGCCAGCCACTCTGAGAGCAGGACTTGAGCTCTTGGCAGGACACTTCTCAACAAGACACTTTTAGGAGGAAATGCATTTGACTTTTGTTGGTGGGGTTTGCTCAGGCTTTGTGTTTTTATTCACAGTGACAATGTTGTGCTGTACAAAATGACACGTGTCCTGATAGATTAATTACAGTGGTACTTGGTGATACCCAAGAGTGTAGAAATTTTAATGTAACTTGGAATCTGCTCCTCAGATACCACCATGTCCTTGGTGCTCATCTAGGGGTGTGGAATGGTTCCTGTGGAGTGCAGTTTCCTTGGGGGATGTTTGTAATTTCTCTTGGGGATGACGTGAGAGCAGGAAGCCAAGCCTTGCTCCACGGGGTTGGTGCAGTTGTTGGCTTTATTTGTTTCTCTCTCAGCACTTGGCTCCGGCTGAATTGTTTATAAAATTACTGTTCAGGATTTGAGCTTCTCTCCAGTCTGTCAACTCTTATGTTGAAAATTGCTTTTTCATCTCTCTCATTCTTTTTTAATTAAAAACCTGCCCCAACCAGATGGTAGTTTTAGCTTTTCAGTTTGGAACTTGGATTTTGTTTTTCCTTTTTTTTTTTTTCTTTTCTTATTTCCCCCCCGCCCCCAACAGTTTATTCCATTGCCATCTCTTGGTAAGCAAATTGTAATATTTAAAAAAGTTAGTAGGATGAGAAGCACCACATATCATTCAACTGGAGGCCCCACAAGTGAACGAGATGACTTGTTTTCTGACCCTCCGGGTGACTGAGACAAGGACTTCACATTTCCATGACATCTTCCCCTGAGCAATAAAGACATTGTGCAGTGGTGGAATCAGACTCACAGATTCCAACCAACAAGAGGATGAGCTAAACATGCAAATGGAGAGGCATTAATTTAATTCCTGCTTCAGACTTCCTTTCCACTGGGTCAGGTGGGACACTTTGGGTCCCTTTGGGCCCTTGTGGCTGATGGGAGTTCCTGATTTCCCGAACCTCTCCCGTTTCAAAGTGCTTGGATCACACTGATCAATATTATCCCAAACTGCAGACAAATACTGCCCTGAGAGTTGCAAATCCACAAAGAAACAATTGTGATGTTCTGTCAGAGCACCTGGAGGTGTTCCAGACTGGGTCTGCCTCGAGACCCTGCCTGCCTTGGATGGCACGGAAAGGTGGACTGTGACAAACCCACCCCAGCTTTGGAGCTGGAGGAAGTGATCCCTGTCCCCAGCCCTGCTGTGCTCAACCATGGGCATCCTTCTGCTGCTTCAAACCATGCTGATGTTCTTTTTAGAGCAATGAATTCTTTATTAACTTGAATACTTTATTAAAAGTCATAGAAAGCCCTGCAGGGAGTTGATTAGGGTGACCACGAATATTGGCTGCAGCTGGGTGAGGGCAGAGCCAGCCCTGGCACATTTGTGGGTGATGCAAAACACCTGGGGGCATTTACCTGAGGTTATTTAACCCTGACACCTGGGGGCATTTACCTGAGGTTATTTAAGCTCTCTGAGGGGCAGGGAGGGTGCTGAAGACCTGGTTGCTGTGTGTCTGGTCCGGTTTTCCTGCTCAGCTGCAATCCTGGAGGTAAGTCATTTATAAAGCTAGCAAAGTGTCTTTGAATTCATTTTTCCTGAAGAAATTTCTTGAATGTTATGTTTGACTTATGATAATTATTTAGTGGGTTCTCCAGAGTTTCTTCATTGCTTTATTGGGGTTTGGGGAGGACCAAAAATCACTTGTTTCTTAGGGCAAGGCATTTTGCCCAAAGAACATGTAGTCCTGTGGCTTCCTGCTCTAATTTCTGGATGTGGATCATTTAATTAATGGGCTGTCTGATAATGAGGACACACCTTTAATTCAGGCTTGCTTAGGAAGGGCAGAGTGTGACCAAGTCCTGGTGGCCTCTCTGAGTTATAACACCTTGAGAAGAGTCACTGAGCCTGGTAAGAAGGACCCGAGGTGTACTGAGCAGGAGTTGAGTCAGTGCTGAGAGGCTGGTGGGGCTGTCACCTCTTGGCAATATCTAAAGCTCCCTGGAGTGTTGGGAATTACCTTCCCATGAGCTTCCCTTCCCCGGTGAAAGTCACCCTGGTTTCTTAGCTCGTGGTGGAATGTGTTGCCCCAAGGCTTTGTTTGGTGAGGTCTCTGTCATCATTAAGGTCTCCTGGACACCATCCTTCTCATCTGCAAAGAGAAGAGAGTGTGGTGGCCTGAGAACAGTGGCGAGAAAGTTGAGATTTGTGTCAACCCCAGTGAGAATAAAATTGTGGATAAGCAGTTAAGATCATTTTGAAACCCTTCCCTGTCACAGTGAGGCATTAGTGAGGGTCTGAGGGTTTTGTGCAGTCCATTAGAACTCCTCATGAGAGCAGGATGCAGCTGAGCTGGCTTTTAGCTCCCCCAGAGTAAATGCTATTTTAGTTCTTCTGGCACCCTCCTGAAAAAAAGCTGCAAGGGGAAAAAGCAAAACCAGTTCTCCCACTTGAACTACTCTGTTTCCTTTTCTCATTCTTGGCTTGCCTTCCAGAGTGTCTGTGGAGATTGCTGTTGGAAATGTCACTGGTGGCCATGTGATAAGGGAAGGGTAACCAAACAGAGCCTCTGGTAGAAATTGTTCTCTTTTTCTGCACAGAAATGGGACAGGCAGTGAAAAGCAGAGGCTGGGAAACCCTTCAGGCCAGGGAAGGGGCAAGGCAGGGCAGTTGTCCCTCAAAGTGGGTGTGGGTGGAAGGAGCAGGGCTGGTTCCCCGGCAGCAGGAGCCAAAGAGTTGGGAGGCTGCAAGTCAAACATGGTCACCCTTCAGTCGTTTTGGGCTCCCTGTGACTTGAGCTGTGCAAGGAGAAGGGGTGGTGTGAGCTGCAGGTCACTTGGAGGTCATCTGTTAATAGGGGTGGTCACAACCCTGTGGCTTAATAATGGACACGTCAAGGATGCTGGAGGTGGAAGGTTGAACAGGGCGGTGGGTGCTGTGATGGGGGAGCAGTTCGGGTGGGCTGGAGATGGTAAGGAAAAGAATTTACTTGATGTTTGGGGGAAGTACAGACAAAACTGTGGAAGTCTCATCAGAATGATCAAATGGCATGGTTCTCATGTGAGGGTGTGGTCCCTCTGCAGCAGAAGGTCATGCCGGGTGGGGGGGTGTCAGTGTTTGAAGCAGTTTATAAAGGGCAGTCAAGGTGAGTGAAAGCTGTTCTACTTTTTGCCAAAATCTGTATTGGCTGAATGCCAAAAAATCCATCTTGGGTGAGTGCCTGATGCTTGAGGGGAGACTGCCAACGTGCCCCGTTCTGGCCTCTGGGTGTTGGAGTTCCTGGGGGTTTATTGGAGGCTCAGTTGTGCCCCCCGTGTGCAGGACACTCACCTGCTGAGCTCAGGCTGGGGCATGGCTTGTTTTTGTAGGGTCTCTGGTGACTGCTCACCAGCACCTGCTGCTGCCAGGTGTGCAGGTGGGGTTGGGAAGGGTGCTGGGCTTCGTTAGTGGAGGTCCACGTTGTGTCAGGCATGGACAGAACTGGGCTGAGGGCAGGGTTGGACTCGTGTGGCACAACGGGGGACACAATTCCAAATGTGGCTCCTGCTCAGGGAGGGTCTGGGCGAGGGGGGTGGGACACCAAGGGAGGACAAACTGAGTTTGGAGGGGGGAAGGTTGAGTGGAAAAAGAGCTGAGCTTTGCAAAATGTGGAAGGTGGTGGGTTGAGTTGGGAACTCCACTGAGTCCTGTGACCTGAGAGCTAAAAATGTGCGGGTTTTTTTGGTGNTTTGGGGGTTGGTTTCGGGTGTTTTGGGGGTTGGTTTTTTTTGGTGGGTGTTTTTTTTTGTTTGGTGGTTAACCAGATCAAGTACATTTTTGTCCTGTATGGGCTCTGTAGAATGTGACTATATCAAGATCAAACTTCCAAAGAGGGTGAGAGTCTTCTTGGGACGATGCAGAAAGATTTCCACTAGTGAGCAGGGCTGGGTTAAACCCATAGCACTGCACCTTGAATATTCCCCACCTGAACTGGGGAGTGGGACACCCTCAGCCCTGCAGTTCTCTGTGCAGTGCGGTAAGAAAACCTAACCAGCAGAATGCTGCCGAGTGTGGTGGTGGTTGGAAGGCACTTTGGAAATGTTCTTTATTTGGGGAGAACAGAAATTGGCTTTTTTTTTTTTGTCTCTCTGTGGTTAACAGGGTTTCAGACCCCCCAGGACCTCCCAAAGTAAACCTTAGTGCATTACGGAGAGACTTCAGTAACCTTTTAATTGAGAACATTGCATTTCACATGGGACTTGGACTGACAGTGTTGTGTTTTAATCTATTCAAAAGATTGTTTGCAAATTGAATGATAGATAATAAGCATGAATATCCAATTTGCTAATTACCTTGCTAATAGGTTATTAGCAACTGATTCTGTTTGCAGTCAGTGATGGTTCCTATTTGGGGTTGGTTGCTATTGTCAGGATTAATGAGGCCCAGCAGACACTGGTGTTACCTGTCCTCTGAGGGCTCTTCCAGTTTGGGTCTGATCTGTGAGGTCAGAATATTCCTAACTCCAATAACAAGTGTCATGGTGTGACTCGCTGGAGCTGAGCTGCTGCGTGGATGACACCACTCTGCTGTCCACGAGGGTGGAGGTGGGACTCACACACACAGACAAGACTTGCAGAGGAAGACTGGGAGAGAGTAGGGCCAGGACCTGCATTTCACATATTTGACAGCATTTAATATCTTGGATTTTGTCCTTTATTTCTTTCCTAATGTTCTTGTGTAAACCCCACATTTGCAAGCTACTGTCTCTCTTGAATGGCTTTAATTAGCTCAGCTTCCACTGCTGTGTGTTTAGAACTGCTGTCACTTCATGTTAATCAGCTTTCTCTTCTCTCTGCTGTTTCCTTCCCCTTTCTCCTGCTGCTCCCCTTGGGTGTTTCCTGGATCTTGCTGAAATTTAAGCTGAAAACAGAGTGGTGGAGTTTTGCTGTTTGCTCCAGGCGGCCCGTGCTTCCTTCCCTGGAGGAAGGAGGGCCCAGAGCTTCTGGCAATTCCCAAGCCCAGAATGGTCAAACCTCAGCCTGGGGATTATTGCCACGAGTGGCTTTTCCAGCGGTTTTGTGCTTTCTTGCCTCTCCTTTCTTTCCAATACCCAGAAGATCCTCCTCTGCCAGCAGGAGATTCAAGCCTGGCTTAGTGGAGACAACAGGGTGCTGCTGTATTTCCTACTCACACCCCTGCTCTTCTCACTTCCAACTACTTT
This sequence comes from Formicarius rufipectus, assembly GCA_013399695.1. Taxonomy (NCBI): domain Eukaryota; kingdom Metazoa; phylum Chordata; class Aves; order Passeriformes; family Formicariidae; genus Formicarius; species Formicarius rufipectus. The sequence continues at coordinate 293,636 of VXAU01002658.1, read as the reverse complement.
TTCTTCCTCTTTTCTCCTTGTGCTGCCCCTTGGAATTGTCTCAGCTCAGGGTGACTGGGCACTGTTAGCTTGGTTTAATTCCAGCCATCCACCCCTTTGTAGGGCTGCTTTAGTGGGCTCTGGTAGATCTGTTTTTCATAGGTACCTATGACTTTTTTTCCCTATCTTGTTTTTGTGGCATGAATATTCTTAATAAGATCTCTTCCTAGTGCAGACGGTGTGAAGCAAACAGCTCTGTGGGTAACAAAAGTGGGTCACATGGACAAGAGGGACTAACCTGTTTATTGGCTGACAAAACCGGGGAAGGGAACAAACTGTGAGCAGAAGAAACTCGGGACAAAGGGCAGCATGACCCTTATTTGAAAGGTGGAGACACATATATGTGCTTTCTTTAATTGTATTGACACTTTGCATGTTCTACACAGAGCCAAGTTTGAAAAAAATTGGACACCTTAAATTGCATTGATACAGTGAGTAGGGGTAAGTGCTGAATAAATCCCCTGGAGGGGGAATAGTTGATGTTGTGTGCAGTAGATCTTCACTGGAAAAATCCAAATAAATTGATGGGTGGTGTAACTTTGCTTACTGCAGCGTGAAAGGAATTTATATCCTTGGCCCAGATGCTTTTTTTTGGTCTCAATAAATGAAGTTCCACTCATGTGCTAAGCATCTTTGTGGTGGTTCAGTGAAGGGACAGCAAATTTTTCTTCTTTTTATATCAATTGTGTTCAAACTCCAAGTTTATACTTTTTTTAAACTCAGATTGTGGTCTTAATGCACTGCTTACGTGTGCAAGAGGGTTTGTGAATGTCTCAGTTGTGGAAGCTTTGGTGTTCCTTCACTTGAGGGATGAATTCCACTGACCCCAGGTTGTTGCCATAAGGGAAAGAAGAGGAGCCTGTCTGAACTGGTCATTTCAAAGACCATGCATCGTTGGTGCAAATGCCTAAAATCTGCTCCCACTCTCCATAGTAGCTGTGGTAAAGCACTTAACTGTGTTGTAATGTGAGTCTGATCTTGTGGAATGCTGTCCAAGGGATGTGGGGATAACCCCATTGAGCTCCAAAATCCATGGGAAGGTGTTGGTCCTTGCTGTGCCTGCTGGGGGTTTCTGTGAACTGTGTCCATAACACCTTAAGCTCCTGCTTCCCTGGGTTTTTATTTCCTCCCTGGCTCCCTCCCAGTTTATCACATGTCCCAAGTGAATCCAAGGCTGCATTAGGGCTCTGTGTCCCACATCCTGCAGGAGGACCCGAAATCTGCTGCAAGGAAAGGCTCCCACCCTGCTCATGGCAAGGGCATCTTTCCCTGTCCTTAATGGAATAAGGGAAATGTGCCCCTGCTGACCTGGGAGCAGCTCAGCACTTGGTATTTTAACGGGCAACATACCCAGTTTTTAAGTCGTGTATAATTTTCACTCTTTGTTGCTTGTTTTGCTTGTGATTCTCTCCATGAAGAGCTTGTGCCCTACCAGACTAAACTGATGAGTTTCTTGAGGTCACGTGGCTGCAGCTCTTGACCTTTGGGGCTTGTTGTGTGCGGGGTGATTTAATTGCTGACCGAGGTTCTAACTCAGCACAAATGTTTTCTTGTTGAGATGGCCGTGGTGGTATTTTTAGTAAGAACAGTTTTAAGCTCCTACAACAGGTTGATATAATTATTTGAAAACTATTTGACATCCACTTTTCCCTTTATCTTGCATTTCTATTTCCTTTAAGTGCTGCTAGGGTGATAGAAACTGGTTTATTCTCTTTGATAATGGTGAATGGTTTTCTTGAACCAATTTTTAACCCAACCCTCTCCAAATACAATCCTGTGTGCCTGGACTGCCCCAGATGTGGTGCCAATGGACTGGGCAGACTGGGAAGGGGGTGGCCTGTGTGCTCACAGGGGCAGGGGGTATCTAAGCTTCAAAATCCAGCTACAGGGTGGGTAGAGAAGAGGCACAAATCTCCCTGTGAACCAGTTTCAAAGTTCTCCACCTTTTCCTAGAACAAAAGACGAGGAAATCTGCAGCACAAAACTTGGGGTTGAATTCCACGAGTTGGACAGATGTGAGGAGTTGCAGGAACCAATGACCCCCGGGGTGAGCACCTCCTGGCTCTTTGCCAAGCTCTTATTACTCAGTAGTTGTCTTGAGTTTTTTGCAGTATTTGAGAAATGAAATAATTATGAGCCGTGAACTGAGGATGGCACATTTTTCCTTTCCTCACTGATTGCTGATAATTTGCAGTAGTACTCATTACTGGAATTATTTTGTCATTTTCTGTTTAGATAAGCTTAGGAAGGAGGTATTTTTCTTTCCATATTTGAACTTTTTTTTTAACCTTGTATGATCAGGCAACCAGAATGGAAGGTCTGATGCCAGACCTATTTGGAATTGTATCATTCTTTGTGTTGTGGCTCCACATGTTTTATGTTTTGGAGTGGAAATGTTTAATTTTAGACACGGAATCAGTTGCACATAAACCCTGAGCAAGACACCCAGATGATTTTATCCAGGCTGCATGACCAACCTGCAGGTGTCCCCCATGGGCAGTCTCCACCCTGGCTGTCACAAGGAGGACAAGCAGGAGGTCCTGGTCATCACCAACTCTGTCCCTTGTCTTCCCTCCTCCTCCCAAGCCAGGGAATGGGCAGAAGCTGTTTGGTGCTGGGTGGGAGGTGGGAGCTGAGGGCTGTCTCCCGCACCTCTGTGGGGCATTTCTGAGGGCACCTCCCTGCCTTTGTGCTGACTTGTGTCCTTTGGGTATGTTGTGCAGCCCAAATTCTTGGTGCTGCTTTTTTGGTGGGTTGTATTTTTCGTGGTTGCTTTTTTTTGTTGTGGTTGTATTGTTGGTTTTTTGTCTTTATTTTTTTTTTGTGTTGGTTTTTTGTCCGGTTGTGTTGGTGGTTTTTTGTCCGGTTGTGTTGTGTTGGTGGTTTTTTTGGTTGCTTTTTTAAGCAGTGAATAATCTGAAGCGCCAAAGCATCTGGCATTTCTGAAGACCGTTCTCTGCTCCCACACAATGTACAAGCGTCAGAGCCATTATGTCGAGGCTGCTGAGGGGGAAAAGATGAGAGCAGTCGAGCACAGCAAAAATTCAAGAGAGTCCCAAACATGTGAATTCATTGCAGGAAGTGTTTGAGCAGCTGTAGATTTAATATTTTGCTCTGAAAAGGTCCATGTGGAGTTGTCTCTGTTCTGAATTTTAAATATATGCCCAAATATGGTGTCTGCTGATGTATAAAATAACTACTTTTCCCCTTTCTTGAACCGTTTCCCTGACTCTGTTCACATTTCCTGACCAGCCTTTATATAAAGCCAGAGCAGATAATGGCAGGGTTAGCTGAGAGTAGTCCCCCTCCAAAATCTCAGCCAGCTCTTCCCTTGCTACACTGATTTTTCAGCTCGTTGCTGTGTCCTGTGCTGGACTGGAATCAAACCAGGTTGGCTTGTTGTGTGTCTCGGGCAGGATTTGAATCCATCCCATGCTGGAAACAGTGCTGGAGCTCTCAGATGAACTTGGGCAGCATTCGGAGTGTGTGTTTGGAGTCTGTTAGAATTAAAGCCATGTGGGAGTCTGAGTGTCACTGCCCTAATGGAGCCCTGCAGTGGGTGGTTCCTGTTGACTTCTGTTCCTGCAAATCAGAATAAATTCATGTTTGTATACACACAGCTTACCTATTCAATAGATGAGTTTACTTGAGCTTTGCTCTTTTAAGGAAGTGTTTTTTACTTCTATTTTTTACTTTCCTAAGTGTGCCCCTTGCCACAGAGAAACACCCAGGAGAAAAGGTTACACCCCTCTGCAGAAAATCCCTTAAATCCCTACATTGCCATGAAGAAAAGGAAGGTAGAAAACCTCGATGTTTTCACTCCACTTGTTCAAACTCCTGCAAATACCACAACATCTGTTGTTTTAGCAGCTCTGGGGGACAAGAGTCAGGTTTTCCCTCTGCCAACCAGGGTGTGTTTCTCCCCTGTGTGCACTCATCAAGAAGCCAGGATTGGCACCATTTATTTCTTTTCTGTGAATTTGCCATGTAAAAATGCTCTTAAGGGCTTTTCCCTGCTCTTGGCAAGCCACGGGTTTTTCAAGTTGTTTTTCTTATCTTTAGTGTTGGCTCTGAAGAGCACAGTGAAAAATCAATTCACATCCAAACCGGGTTATTTTTGTAAATAGGAAGATGTGACTTCCATGCAGAACAATCTGCTGGCATTCTCCTTCCGTCCACAATGAAATGGGGTAATCCCCTGCAATGAATTCTAGTAGCTTTTTATTTATGTGGGGTTTCTAGTAGCTGGACGTTTAACCTTTATGTTGCTTTGGTTCTTTTCGTTGTTTGCAAACAAAACCCAACAATATTTGCTTTAGGTTCAAGCTGCTGTTGTGGTCACACCTTTAGTTGAGTTTAGCAATCCGAACTGCCCAAGTTGTCAACCTTTCCTAAAGCAAACAGAGTCTGGTTTTGGGGTAGGTTGAGCTGATGTGTCAGCATCTGAGAGCAGTTTGGGCAGGTTTGGTCTGTGATTGGCATATCCAGCCTCAGGGAATTCCTCCGATGTCTCTGGATGCACTCAGAGCTGGTGCCTGGAAAAGCGATGGTTCCAAAGTGGAAGCAGCACTCAGACTAAGAAATTGGTTAGATGAGATTATTTTGCTTTACTTGGGATCTACTGCCTTCTCTCCTTGTATGGAGTGTGGTTTCTGCCTTGGGGAAAAAACAGCTAATGAACTCTCTTACCTCCCTTTGCTTAGTGATGCTGGAGAGGACATGTGTGTCTCCTGCTCTAAGAATGCAAACCCTGCCAGGGTTAATCTGGGATGCAGCTGGAATGCAAACCCTGCCAGGGTTAATCTGGGAGGCAGGTGACTGTGCTGCCAGATATAGGAGGTCAGTGTGGGAAACGGCCTTCAACAGGGAGTTGTGCAGAAGGATGCAGGTGCTGGAGTCAGATCTGCAAGGATTCTCTGCCTCCTCCAAACCTTCTGCATGGCTGTGTTTCTTTTTAGTGAAACAGCTCAAAGTCCAGCTTGATTTAAAACACAGAATGGGCTTAAATACATTGAAAGTATATTTAAATCTTGAGTTATTCATGTGCATATTAACATTAGCTATTACTTGAACGTGCTCAGCAAGGAGGGTCTAATCCAGCATAGAGTAAGGAGTGAATTTGAGGTGAATTCAGTTTTCATCTGTCCAGGAGTAAATGTTGTGGTGCCATTCACACAATTAGCCTTGAGTAATTCCAGTTTCACTTGGGGTCACATCCTGCACTTTTTCTGGAGCTGAACAACTGCTTTGCACCTGTGCCTGCTCAGACCTCTCACTGTGCTTAGAAATAGCTTTTTTAGCACAATCTAGTGGTGTTTTTTGATGGGGTATCATATGCCAGAGCACACCAAAAAGGACAGTCGAATATGTTTTGCAATGGAAATATCTCTATTTCCCTTTCCATTTACATCTGTAAAAGGAGGAAATGCACAGGAAGGAAGAATTTTCCAGCATGAGCTTCTACCCATCAGAGAAGGCATTAAAATTTGGATCAAGCCATGCCCTTCAGAGGCATCAGTCACCTGGCTGGACACTATCCCTGCAGTGCCAAGAGCTGTCTGATGACTCGGGGAATCCCTTTGGCATCCTGGGAGCAGGTGACCCCAATTTCTGCATCTCAGCTGGACTTGGGAGGGGCGAAAAGACCCAGCATCTTGCTGTTGCCCAGACACACGTTGTTGGGATGCTCAGTGTTTTGGCAGGGCTTAAATTGAGGAGGATGTCAGTGGGGAAACAGCAGAGCAGCATCTTTCACCTCCTGTCAGATCTGGCTTGAAATGATGTCTTTGCTGATAAGCACAAGAGCCTATTTTTGTCTGGGTGGTGACTTCATGCTGCCAGAAGCACTCTGGGGTGAGTGAAGGCACTTCAGGCTCTGCCCCTGCACAGCTGTGCATGGCATTTATGTTCCAGAGTGAGGACTATCTTGGGCATTTACAATATAATAAACTGCCCCCCTCTCCTCTATCAAAATCTTCATGCCCTGAGCATTTCTGCTGTATGGGTTTTAAATAGGGTGGCCTTTAGGTCGCTTGATTTCTTGCTCCGAAGGTAAATCATCTTTAAATCTTCCTTTATTTCTTAGAGGAATCTGAGATGGGAGAGGGCTAGACCCCAGTGATCACGCTGATGCTGTTGCTGTCCCTTGTACTCACAGACCAGTTGTCATGCCTTGATCAGTAACTTAGTGTAAAGACCCTGTGATACACCAGTCGTGGTCATTTTGATATTTTGGGGTTTTTGTCTCCCTTATCTGCTGCATTTTCAGTGTTTTCTATTCAAAAAGGCTTCCTGTCTCTAAATTTATTATGTATTTTCTTTTCATCTTGTCTTTTACGTGGTTCTTTCAAAGCACAATTTAAAATGTTTTGGGCGTACTCTGGAGACAACTTAGAGCCTTTTGTGCAAACCAACGATTTCGTAAAGTAACATTATTTTCTTGGCTTCCAGTTCAGTTGTCACAAAATAAACAGAAACATTAAACTCAGAAATCAGAAAACTAGAACAAAAAGGACACTGATTTGGAATTAGATTTCCTTTGGTAAAGCTTGATGCTTCTCTATGATCTGAAGACTAAAAAACTCATTTTCTGTGATAAAAGAAACTGAAGGTGTCTTTTGGTGCACTGGCTGGTGCAGGGTCTGTGTTAATGCACTTTGTGGGCACAGATCAAAGGTCAGACAGTGAATCCCAACAGTACCTTTGGCTGAGCACTGGAAGGAGAGGGAAAACATGAAAATGATGCCAAATGTGTGGGATCGATTGATGTCAAGTGTGTGGTGACACCAAATGTTATAATCTGGAGCAGAGAAATGGGAAAAGGTGCAGAAGATGAATAAAATATTTGCACCTCAAAGGCCACTCCAGCAAAAGTTCCTGGTTTATCAGGGCATGGAATAAGTGAGTGTTGGCTGCTGTGGCAGGGCCAGGACTAAAGACAAACACACCAGGTGAAAGAGAGAGGGGCAGGAAGAGGTGTAAAAATAGGCAATATTGTGTTTGCCGGGGGGTTGAGCTGATGGCAGCACTTGTGTTTGGTTGGCTGAGATGTTGGAGTTTGCAGTTGTGGTCAGGAGCTTTTTCAGGGGTCAGGTGGCCCTTTGGCTGTGGCATGACTGAGATAACCCAGCAGGCACTCCCTGGTAGGGGGGTGTTTATATCAGAAGAGGACACAGAAGTGAGAAAGTGTGGCTTGTGAAGGAAATATGTGAAATAATTCTCGACCAGGACAAAACAAATCTCAAGGGATGAATTTTGAATGGCTGTAGTCAGTGTGTGTGGCTGAGCACATCTCGGTGAGGTCTGAAGGATAAGGGGCAGCAGTTAACCAGAACTGCCCTGGAAGAGGGAGAAACACCGAGGCAGAGTTTAAAATAGAGATGTGGTTGTGCCAGGCCTTTGTTTACCTTTTCAGTCTTGTTCTTTAGTTTTTTAATGTCCTTGTTCCCCACTTACATTCCCAGCAGTCCCAGGCACTGCAGGCATTGGTGACTGAGCTCAGGGAGTGCCACAGTGCCAGGGGTGTTTGAACACTCCTCTGTGCTCCACGTGCCTGGAGCAGGTTCTCAACTGGGACTTCCATCCCAGGTCTGTGCTTTCCTGGAAAATCTCATCATTACATGTCTTTGTTGCGTGGTTTGGAGTCTTCAGGTTGGGTGGTTTGGCTATTTAGTTTTTTTCTTCCCTCCTAATACCGATATATATTTAACAGCCTTCATTACAATACAAAAATTATTGTGATTATATGTGCATAGAATTATGGAATGGTTTGAGTTGGAAGGGAGCTGGGAGGTCATCTAATTCCAACCCCCTGCCACGGGCAGGGACACCTTCCACCAGCCCAGGTTGCTCCAAGTCCCATCCAACCTGGCCTTGGACACTCCAGGGATGGGGCAGCCACAGCTGCTCTGGGCACGCTGCGCCAGGGCTGCCCACTTCCTCTCTAAAGGATTTCTTCCTGTTGTGAATATCTCCTCTTTTTTAGTTTTAAACCATCTCCCCTGCCCTGTCACTGTCTAAGAAGTTGCTCTCTCTTTTGTTTAAGCCCCTTTTAAGAAGCATGTAAGAAAATTTGATTCTGATATGCAGAAATGGTCACTCTGTGTGTGTGACTGAAGATCTGTGTGGGGAAGAGCAGGTTAGATTGATTTAGATTTATTTAGAATTGGAGAAAACTTTTAAGGTGAGGCAGCCAGTGATGGCAAGTGTAAAAGGGGAAAAAAGACCCCACCCAACCCTGGTCCAGACTAAACAAAATCCGTGGGAGAACTTTAAGCAGACATAAAACCCCTGTGGCAAATCTGGGTTTAATTCTTCTTTCCTCCAGGAGTGTGAATTGAACAGAATGCATTTCTAATTTCATGTTAATGCTGAAAAGCAGGGCTTTTCTTGTCCCCTCCCTGCCTGTCTCCTTCCTGCAAACAGCAGAGAGGGGGAGTAGGTTTTAAATCTCATTAATGGGTTTGTCCTGGAGGATTTGGTTCACATGATGGGCTTAATGATTTCCTTGCCTGCACAGCTGCACGCCAGGGTGAGCAGAGCTGGCTGCTCTTGCTCTCCTCCAACAAGGAGCAGGGATCCAAAGCTCTGGCAGCAGAGCTGGGAGCTTTCCATGGGAATTCCCAGCTTGGCACTGCTCACAGGGCAGGAATTAAGTGAGGGGTGGGTGGTGCACCCCATGGGGTCAGTCCAGCCTGTTGGGATGGCAAACCTGGAGCCCTTTGACGCATGACCCTCCTGGGCATCACTGCTGCTTGTGGTCCCTCTGGGGTGGCCTGTCCAGGGTTGTCTCAGCAGCTCCTCGTTGCCTACAGGACATGGAGTAAGAGCTTTGGCCAAATTCTTTCTCCGTGGCAGGAACTGATAGGAGTGTGCCTGGAGGTCAAGGGATACTGGTTTGTTTTTTTTTTTTTTATTAGGAATATTTTGTATTCGGATTGAATCAAGTTTGGTTTAGTTAGGGGGTTTTTTTAAGTGCTTTTATATTCAGTTTGCATGTCTTGATTAGACTGGGATAATTTCCATGGCTGGAATCTCCAATGTATGCTGTCATAAAATTATAGATGGTAATGAGTTCACTTAATCAGGTCTTCCAGGGGCACAATCAACATGAAATCTAGTCAATTAGAAATAAATCTGTTTAAAGTATTTCTGGTTCTCCAACAACCTCGTTTGAGGGCTTGCGTTACCTGTCTGAACTAGAGACGGACCCAAACAGACAGAACCTGCACTTGGTACAGAAATCACTGTGATAGAAATAAATCCAGAACTTTGGGGGATGCTGAAGTTCACCTGAATTTCTGTGACAAACTTTGTCACAAATCTGCATTTGCAAACCATGATACTCTAATTTTTTTGTTTCTCTACGTTTGTGTAATAGTCACAAACACATCTCTCATTCTGTTTTCTTCTTGCCTAAGATGTTTTTATTTCTCAAGCTGTTTTCTGAAGGCAACAATTAAGCATTGGTGGTCAGTGAGCAAACTGGATCTTTTCATCAGTTTTGTTGTGCCTTGTTTGCCTAAACTGTGGCTAGCTAGAATTTGGCAAAAAAGAGAGTTTCTTATCTACATAATGAATTGAATCAGAATCTCAAAGGCCTAGAAAAGAATGTGTCTCTCAGTCCCTCTGCAGAGCCTCAGTGCTGCCTGGGTCCCCTTGGCAGGTCACCCCACCCCTCATCAGTCACCTACAGAACCCTACAGGATGTCCCTCCTTGTGCCCTGAGCACACGATGCTGTGGAAGTTCAAATGGGGCAGAATAATAAGAATAATAATGATGGGGCAGAATAATAAGAATAATAATGATGGGGCAGAATAATAAGAATAATAATGATAGAGCAGAACAATACAAATACNTAATGATGGGGCAGAATAATAAGAATAATAATGATGGGGCAGAATAATAAGAATAATAATGATGGGGCAGAATAATAAGAATAATAATGATGGGGCAGAATAATAAGAATAATAATGATGGGGCAGAATAATAAGAATAATAATGATGGGGCAGAATAATAAGAATAATAATGATGGGGCAGAATAATAAGAATAATAATGATGGGGCAGAATAATAAGAATAATAATGATGGGGCAGAATAATAAGAATAATAATGATGGGGCAGAATAATAAGAATAATAATGATGGGGCAGAATAATAAGAATAATAATGATGGGGCAGAATAATAAGAATAATAATGATGGGGCAGAATAATAAGAATAATAATGATGGGGCAGAATAATAAGAATAATAATGATGGGGCAGAATAATAAGAATAATAATGATGGGGCAGAATAATAAGAATAATAATGATGGGGCAGAATAATAAGAATAATAATGATGGGGCAGAATAATAAGAATAATAATGATGGGGCAGAATAATAAGAATAATAATGATGGGGCAGAATAATAAGAATAATAATGATGGGGCAGAATAATAAGAATAATAATGATGGGGCAGAATAATAAGAATAATAATGATGGGGCAGAATAATAATCAGGCAAGATGCAGATAAGGTCAGCACAGTTCCCTTTTCCAAAATTTCCCCTGGCAAATAAGGCAGGTAAGTTTTTGTGCAATTAGGGTGAGAGAAGGCTGAGCCCATCTGCCCTGGGGAGCTTTGCTGCAGAGACACACAGATGGGCTCGGGGCAGGGAGCACAAGGCACGTGGCTGGGCTGCCCCTGGAGCTGGGCTGGTCCCCTGCCCTGCTGCTCCTGCAGGGTGTGTAGCCCTTCTGGGGCACCCTCTGCTTGCTGCCTCCCTCCTCACCGAGGGAAGGGATGAGGGATGGGAAGGCCAGGTGGTTGTGCCTCTTCCCTCTCTGTCTGAGGTGGTTTGATGGTCCTGAGGTCAACATTTGCTGCTGATCTGAAATGTGGGCAGCAGGGGAACAGACTTCATTTGTTGAATCTGTACTGCTTCATGTATGGCCAGTGTGCAATTAACGGGGTGAGAAATAATGGTCACAACCTCACCCATGTCTGTCCAACTGCTCCTGGCCTCAGGTCCCTGGGCTTTGTCTCAATAATTCAAGTGAACCCGAGCTGGTCAGTGCAAGTGGCCTTTGACAGCTTGGGAATGGCCATCCCAGGGCGCTTGGGGAGGGACTGCCCTGGGTTTGCAGAACTGGAGGGTCTTTGTGCCCCCAACCCCACCCAGCAGGCTCCTCAAGTCACTGGGGACCTGCTGTGTCCTCTACAGACTTCAAGGGGCTGTTTCCCCTCAGGCTGGAATAAAATGCATTTGTTGAAGCTAAACAAGAAAGAAAACCTCAATACACAAAAAGGAGTAAGAGTAATTGAATTTATTTTCCCAGGCAGCTCTGAAAGACAGCTCGTGGTTTTATGGGGAAAACAGAGCAGCTATTTGGAGCTTTGGGTTTTTTTAACTGTCATGTTATTTCTTTGATTAAACTAATGCAAACAGTGAGACTGCTCTTGGCAACACAGCAAATAAAATGGCACGGTAGCCCCCAACAGCACCACATTCGAAGGAAATTCAGATTAAACTTCATAGCAAACTCTAAATGTTAATCCATGTGTAAGGGGAAGAGGGAATCTGCTTTATCTACTCTCAGGGCTTGACCTAATCTACGTAACAAGACACCAACAGTGCTTCTCTGTTAACATTTAATTCCATTTGTATTTGAATTAACCAGAAAATTGTTTCCTTTATGGATAAAGAGGCAAGAGGTTGATAAGCATAAAATGCAAATTAATAAGCAACAAAGCTGTTTTGTCCACCGGGGACATGAAACTGAGGGAAACACATTCAACAAGCTTTGATTTTCTGCCCGGCTCCTGTTGTAAATATTTTTAAATTCTCTGATGTCCTTTCCCTTCCAACATACTATAATCTTTCTGATATTTATGTAGTGAAGTGCAAGCAGAGCCTGCAGGCAGAAAATAAAAGTGCTTCTGTTGGGTAAGGAAATTTGGTGGGAGACCCCAAAAGGACCATTTTATCCATCTTCTATAAATAGGCAGTGACTTTTAAAAATAGAAGTGGTGGAAGAGCTCGACATGACTTAGGGCAGAAGTCCTTGGACTCCCACTGTACATTCCTGGTTTAGATGAAGTGAGGGGGAGATTTTTTCCTTCAGTCGGAGCAGCAGCTGCATCTGTAGCAGGTTTTGTCATAGAACACCTCCAGGGGTGGGGCATCCACAGCTGCTCTGGGTGAAATATCAAGATTATATAACAGCTGCAGCTCTACTGGCTTAGAAATGGGTATTGCCTTGAATTTATGGGTCCAAGTAGGTTTGTCTCAGATTGGAGATGCAAGTGAATTTTGGTATCTGGGATAATACAATCAGTGCATTTTATTCAAAAGTATTGCTGTGTTTCATCCTATTTGATTCAGTTATTTAATTGCTGCTTAATTAGCTTTTTCTGTTTGACATCTGTGTAAAGTGTTTTAGGGCTCTGGTTGATACATCCTGAACAGAGGAATTACCATCCTGGAAGCTGTTTGTCCAGTTCAGTGCATGCCATTGCTGCAGGGTCCAGTGTCCTGTTTGGTCCTTCCAAGTGCATCCTGATTGTGCTGTAGGTGAACTGTGGCATTAATTTCAAGCAGTATTTGAGTGGCTCAGGAGCACAAACAACACCAAACCTCTCTGCTGGGAAGCTGCAGTTGTAATAAATGTAAAAAGGGGGGGCCGTGTTAAAACCAGCTCTAGAAATGAGCAGAGCCAGGGGTCTCCTGCCTTGGGGCTCTTGGGGCTGGATGTAATTCCTTGTCTGGAAGAATGACCTTTAAATAAAGGTCGGGCAGAACTGCACTGAAAATCTTGGAGGGGCTTAAAAGAAGCCACTTAAGAACTTATATTGCCTCTGGGAGTTGGCCTTTACAGTAAACTTCACTGTGCTGGTTAACATTTATAAAGACTTGCTATGTTTCCCCTATTAATATGTTTGAATTAAAAAAAGCCTTTTAACCACTTCAGCCAACTTTCCTCTTCTAAATCTCTATGCCTGGTGTCCCTTTCTGCCAGCAGGTTCTGTTTTCTCCTGTCAAAATCCTACCTCAAATGCTTTCCACGTTGAACTTCAGGCACTCAAAAGCTGTTTCTCCATGTGCTTCTCTCTCTCCCAGCCTTCCCCATTCCCCCCAAGAAGTGGCTAGTCTCCTGTGTTCTTATTTCTCCTTCCCCAAAATGTCTCTTCACACCTGCCTGGTTGAACTTCAGCCTTTCCAAGGAGGTATCATGACCAGCTGAACCGTTTACAAGGGAAATAAATCCCAAGCAGAAGAGACAGAACAAAGGAGAAATTTAGCATCCAAAGATACAAAAGATAACCAAAGACATCAAAGTATCTTTAGCATACAAAGATAAATCCAAAGAAACACTTAAAAACCATCCAGGATTTAGAGAAATAAGCTCTGTGTGTGGGTTTTGTATGGGCACAGCAGTGATAATGGTGAAGTACGTACGTTTAAAAGCATAAAATATAATTCATTCTTAGAGTGTGAGCTTAAAACCCACTTTGATCTTGTGATGTTGGTATTTAAGCCTCTGAATACCAGAAGTTAATGGGCCTTAACCTCTTCTTGGCAAGTGTGTGCTGTGCAAATACACGTGAGGGGATAACAAGCTGCCTGAGAAATAACAGGCAGGTGCAACAATTCCCTCCCTCAGTGTTCTGCTTTTTCCTTTAAGGAACAAAGCTTGTGGTGAAGTCTCACTCTTGAGCCCTTTTGCAAAACAATTTGCCACTTGTGCAGATGACCCAGCAAAGAAATCAAGGACTGCACAGCATCTCCCCTGAAACAGGGCAGTGAGAAGGATCTTGTGTGCTGGACGTGACCACTGGTTGTCAGTTCTGATTTCAGGTCAGTTCTTACTGAGCAGCAGCTTCAGAGACAAGCACAGGAACAATTTCCCCTGTCATACCAATGCTTATGTGTCAGCACACAGCTTCTAAAATATTCATTTGGATGTTGCAGTTAGTTAACAGAGACCAAAAATACATACCCATCCAGTGCAGCCCGAGTGGATTGAAGTACGGGGAATAGAGCTGCAATTATGGGGTTGGTGGAGCTGGGAGGAGAGGGGGAGCTCCTGTCCCCCCTCAGGGGTTGCTGTGGGCTGGTTATCACTCCTTGGGCAGGTTCTGGGCTCCTTCTCATGGGTGTCCTTTCAGGTTTTTGCATTTGCCTGGGTGAGCTTTGTGTCAGTGGATGTTTGGGTGCCAATAACATCTTTCCACCAGGGTTAATCAGAGGGCCCTGTTCATGCAGGTTGCTGTCCTGTCACTCAGGCTGTGGGGTCTCCCACTCATGGGGTGCTGGCAAACATGAATTCTGCCTTTAGATGAAGGGGCTCTGCCCTTGTCAGGCCCTGGCTGTTCCTTTCTGGCCCTGTGCCATCCTCCTGCTGCTGCTTCTGCAAACATTTGCACAGGGATCCAGTTCAGAGGGGTTGATGGATGTTGAAATGGAGCTCCCCAAACACAGGAGAGCTGCAGTTCAGCTCTGGCAGGTTTTACACAGACAGAAATGCCTTTCCCGACTAGATTTTTTTTTTTTTCCAGAGTTAATGGTTAAATACCTCTTTCTAGCAGCAACTGTTCCTCTAGCAGCAAGCTTTTCTCCCAGCCTGGTTAATGGCATTCCTCAGCCTGTAACAATGCTGCCTCTGTACCCCAAATATTCCCCCAGGTAGGTTTGGAGCTCTCCTGGCAATAGCAGCCTGGAGGCTTCCCATGCTGACTCTGTATCCCAAATATTCCCAGGTTTGGAGCTCTCCTGGCGATAGCAGCCTGGAGGTTTCCCCTACAGCCAATATTGTGTAGATGAGTGTTTGTATAAAAATAGGCTGTTTTTATCGTGCCCGAGGGCCAGTGCCTCTTGAATTTGAAGCCTTGCTCTGCCACCTTGTTGGCCTCGTGCATTTGGTTTGTATCTCAGCTGCATTTTGGTGAGAGGGGAACTGCTGACTGCTGTGGGTTGTCTGGGTTTCCACTGCTGTGGGACCCCACCTACGTTCACAGGAACAAAGCCAAGATGTGACAGGCTGGGGAAGGAAGGGTTGTGTCCTTCAGAGCCCCTTGTTGTGGTTTCCCTACTGAAAGTTAGTCTTGGTCTTAGGGCTACATAAAATAGATGACCTTTGCATGGACCAGATCTTTTAGAGCAGCTTTTTGTGTCTGTAATTATATGTATGTTCCGTGTTTACCAATGTGACACAGGACAGGAGGGTTTGCTGCTTTGCAGGACCAACAAAATTGCACGTGGCCATAATGAAGGTGAAGCCTTGAAATGATGATTTTTGTAGTGGGTGAGTGTTTATAATACATGTGGGTTTAGTGAAGATCCCCTGTGCAGTGTGCGTCCCCATCAATGATGATTTAAACTCTATCATGTCAAGTTTGTAGCACTTAAGCTAGTTAAAAATCAATTTTGGTGTGTGTTTAGAGCCACAAGGCTCCAAATAGCAGATCAGTCTCACTGCTCTTGCATTTTTTCCCCCTTGATCAGTTTGTGTAACTGCAGAACACCTTTCAGAGAGAGTGAGGCAGCTCTGGGAGCTGAATTTCTTGTTAATTTCAGCCTTTTTAAATGTTATTTTACCTTTTTTTTTGTTTTAAAAAACAAGGTGGTTTGATGGTCAGACCACTCAGCCATGGTTTAGACTGTTCCAAACCTTCCTTAACAGTGGGGTGGTGACAAACAGCAGGGTTAGAAATCTCTGGAGAACCTTGGGAAAGAGAGACTGGGGATGGGACCTGTGCTGGTGTAGTTCCCCCTGTGCTGGAATTGTCCTGTTTAAACAATGGTCTTTAAATGATGTGCTTCTCTGTAGCTGGTGAGGTTCTGTTCTTTTTCCCTCTGTGGGGATACAGGTTCTCCTTGTCCTTTCCATGGCTACCTGGGGGTTACGTGATTTTGACATGCATTTCAGAAACTAGGTGATTTGTGACTTGCTGAAGAGTCTCCACAGGGTTGTTTGTCCCCCTCTTTATTAAACTTAAGGGCTTGATCCCTGGGACCTGGTCCTTCAGCTAGTGATTTCCTTGTCTTATTCTATAATGAGA
The DNA here is from genome assembly GCA_013399695.1 of Formicarius rufipectus. Lineage (NCBI taxonomy): Eukaryota > Metazoa > Chordata > Aves > Passeriformes > Formicariidae > Formicarius > Formicarius rufipectus. Next base: position 277,556 of record VXAU01002658.1, on the reverse strand, counting down.
CAATTCTGGGTGGTGTTTGCATGGAAATCCACTCACCAGAGCCTTGGGATGTTTTTTCCCCAAGCTCAACTCTTTATTTGTGTGCTGTATCATTGCAGTTGACTGCTCTCTGTTGAATCCCTTGCCCTGGAATGTGTTGCCCTCACAAATGGCTTGAGGGAGAGACAAACCACGTGATGGTCTTTGTGTCTCTTTGCTCACACTCAGTGGCTTCTCATGCCCTCAAACACTGTGTATGGCCCTGCTGTGCTTTGGCTTCACGGGGCTCAACTGTCCCAGCCCTTGGTAAAGGCTGTTCCCTCACTCCTGCTGTCCTTGGGCTTGGGTGGCCTCTGGGGATGTGGCTGTGGGACCATCCTGGCAAACACGTGTTTGGGTAGCCCAGTCCAGGCACCGGGAGTAGGAGGGACCTTGGTCAAGTTGGGTCACCCTTGTGGGCTTTCTTTTGGCTCTAATGTCTCTTTCTAGAGATGAGGTGGCAGTGGAGTTGCTTGGTGGGTTGGGGTTTGTCTTGGGGAGGTGGGTTGGGTTTCATTTGTTTTCCCTTGGAACGGGGGGGTGTTTTTTTTTTTTTTTTTTTTTTTTTTTTAAATCAAAAAAGCAGAGGGGAAGAAACCGAGTCTTGGGAGGTTTCTCAAGGGGAAAAAAAAATTGTATTTTTCTCTGGGCTCTTAGAAATTGAACAAGTATGTAGTTATCAAGCACTGTGATGCTTAATTTTTTTCCCCAGTGTAATTTTTATCATTTTTTCCATAGAATGATAACTTTAATTTCCTGGAGAAGCTTTGAGTTTGTGGGACAAGGAAAATACCTTTGGTGTTGCAGCTGGAGTAACCCAGAAGGCAAATATTCTGCTCTTCTTACCGTGACAACTTAAAATGCAAATGCCTTTAAAATGCCTTTAGTTTGGACTAAAACTGCTTTCATTTCAGCCTGATCTGTATGGTAGATAGAAAATGCTTCTGAAGATGTCTCTGAGTACATTTCATGGACAGGTTTGGGTGGAGCTGACACAGAAGGGTGTTGTGTGAGCCCAGGGCACAGAGCAGCACCTCTGTCTGCCTGTCTCCCTGGAGAGCTTCAGTTTGGGATTAATTCACCCTCTGGATGAGCTGACTTGTGGTGAAGCTGTTTCTGGTGTGAAGGTGTTTCTGGTGGTGTCAGTTCAGCACTTCCAGTGGTGTCCTGGAATGTCTCTGCACGGGGAGGAGGCTCCAAAGCCACACCTGGGTCTGTGTTGACAAGGGTGCTAATTAGGACTGGGTAATCAAGCTGTTGTTTCTGCATCCTCTGGGAGGTTGGGAGTGCCTGGGAAGAAAGGTCATCTTCCTTTTGATTTCTCTTTTTCCCTTCTCCTGTCCTTCCTCTTCTGGAGTAAGTTGGTAGCCAGATCTATTTCCTTGCCACTCTGCCTGCCCACATAATTGGCAGAAAGATGTAAAAGGAGGATAAACCATAAAACTTCCTTGTTAAAGGAGTGTTGTTTCCAAGAAAGCAAAACTTGGAGCTGATTCATTTTTAAGACTCGAACTAAAACTTTTTTCTTTCTCCTTTGTATTGGCAGGATAAAAAAACCTGAACATGCCTCGTAGCCCGACATCAAGTGAAGATGAAATGGCACAAAGCTTTTCTGACTACTCTGTGGAATCTGAATCGGACAGCTCCAAAGAAGAAACTATTTATGACACAATTAGAGCAACTGCAGAAAAGCCAAGCAGCAGAATGGAAGACAGTCAGAGCAACACCTTAGTGATTCGGATTATAATACCTGACCTGCAGCAAACAGTAAGGCAGATGGCATGACAATGCAAAGTGTGCAACTTAATTATTAGCTTTGCTGGCTTCAGTCTGCAGATCTGTTCTCTTTTCTTACTTTTTTTTTTGAGGTATTACAGGCAAAATTTAGGTTGTTTGCTTTGTCTCTACACGTTGTACTCCAGTGGTTTATGTGACCCATTGCCTGCCCCATCCCTTCCAAGGGAGCAGATTGTGTCGGTGGGATCACACAGCAAAACAGCTGCACTCAGAGGCATTTGGGCAGGGGAGAGAGAATCAGAAGATGCAGGTTGAACCCAAAGGTCAGGTGTTATCTCTGTGAAAGCCTCCCACAGACATAACCCCCCCCCTGCCTTCTCTCCTCCCATAGGGTGGTTACTGACACTCCACTGGGGTCTGGGAAGAGATCATCAAATTCTCTCTCTCCCTTTACCATATTTGTTGCCTTTCTCTGCCACCCTCCCTCAAAAAGACATCCTTGTTAGACAGCTGGTGGCTTTTGGAGCTGAAAGATGAGGAAAGAGAAGCACAAATGAGTCTGTCCTTCCTCCTTTGTGGTGTGCTTTGCTCCTCCCTGTCGTTTCTCAACCTTCCACCCAGAGAAATCCACACACTCAGCATAGAGGAAGAATAAGGGTGGCATCAAACTGTTCTGCAGTTTTCACCATGGCATGAAATCGTTCTTTTATTCTTTCCCACCTCCTGGCTACTCATACTGGAAACATCAGAGGGGATAAAATGACCCTTTGCTGTTTTGCCCTAGGGAGCTGACTTGTGGATCTGTGGCTGTATCTCACATCTCTAAGATGAAAATAGGGATTTTTCAACCTGATCTCTCACCTTCTCAGAATTGACAAGACTTTGTTTGCTAAAAAGTGTCTGACTAATTTGGTAAAAGAAACTGAAAGTTACTTTTCTAATTTTTAAGTTGCTTTAAGTATCTTGGATGTTCCTTAAGTATTAGACATTTACAGCCCAACTATCTCACAAAGAACTAATAAGTTGTGTTTCTTTTGTGGTTGAATGTGTAAACTTCCATGTCTGGAATGTTAGGAGGATGAAGTTGGAGAAGTTCGTTGCAACTTTGCAGGTAAAGAAATCCTTGTCCTCCGCGAGTGGATGGGAATGACATGGCAGTGAAAGGAATAACAATGTTATCCTGGAAAGGGTGTTGGCAGTTAGAGATTCTGTGAGAGGATAGGAATGATGTGGGAATGAGAGGACTAAGAGGAATTTTGGAAAAGGTTTTGGCAGTTACAGATGTTGAGTGGACAGGAGTGGCATGGGAATGAGGGCAATAGGAGAGTAATCCTGGCAAAGGTCTGGGCAGATATAGATTCTGTGACTTGATAGGAATGACATGGGAATGAGGGGAATAACAGTTATCCTAGAAAAGGTCTTGGCAGCTACAGATTGTGTGAGTGGATAGGAATGACATGGGAATAAAATAATCATCCTGGAAAGAGTCTTGGCACTTAGTGTTTCTGTGAGTGGATGGGAGTGACATGGGAATGAGATGAATAGGAGAGTAGTCCTGGAAAAGGTCTTGGCAGTTACAGGTTCTGTGAGTGGATAGGAATGACATAGGAGTGAGAGGAATAAGTAATCCTGGGAAGGGTCTTGGCAGTCACAGATGGTGAGTGGATAGGAATAGCATGGGAATGAGGGGAATAACAGTTATCCTAGAAAAGGTCTTGGCAGCTACAGATTGTGTGAGTGGATAGGAATGACATGGGAATAAAATAATCATCCTGGAAAGAGTCTTGGCAGTTACTGATTTTGTGAATGGATAGGAATGACATGGGAATGAGGGGAACAGGAGAGTAATCCTGGAAAAGGTCTTGGCAGATAAAGGTTCTGTGAGTGGATAGGAGTGATGCGGGAATGAGAGGAATAAGAGTCATCTTGGAAATGGTCTTGAATTTACAGATTCTGTGAGGGGATGGGAATGACATGGGAATGAGAGGAATAACCGAGTTATCCTGGGAAGGCTGTCTTGGCAGTTAGAGGTTCTGTCTGGAACCCTGACTTGACCAAGTGTATGATTAATTACCTGAATTACCTGGGTCTCCTTGGATGCTGGTAGGCGTCAGACTGTTTTACTGTCAGTGCTGATTATGCAAGCACATGGGATTTATGGATGTGTGCCCCGTGCTGCCGCTGAAGATCTGGCTCAGAAGAAACTATTCCTTTGGTTTTCATTAAGTTCATCTCCGGAGTGACAGGGACGGGCTGCCTGCAGGCTGCCAGCCGGGAGCTGCTTCCGCAGCGTGCCCCCAGGAGGGGGTTGAACGCTTTTTTTAAAACTGAGGGAAATCCCTGTTGTATTGGTTCTGGTATTTAGTTCGCTGTTGAATCTGTTCTTGTACTTAGAAAACACCTTTTCGGTGGGGATTGTGGTGGGAATTGCAGGTGCTGTCCGTGAGTTTGTGTGGTTTGAGAGTAGGCTCTGTGAGGAGGAAGGGCTGGATGGAGCGGAGCAGCACTGAGGTTGCAGTGAGCCCCGCATTAGAACCCCCCTTGTGTGGGACCCTGAACGGAGCCCCCGCCCCGTGCGCGGACCCTCGTCAGAGCCCCCCGGACGGAGCGACCCCCGTGTGGGATCCCGGCCGAAGCCCCTCGTGTGGGGACCCTCGTGGCATCCTCAACAAAGCCACAGGTGCGGGACCTCTGTTGAAACCACCCCAGTGTGGGACCTTCCATCAAGCCCCCCCGTGTGGGATCCTGGATGGAGCCCCTGCCCCATGCGAGACCCTCGTCAGAGCCCCCCGTGTGGGACCCTCGAAAAGCCAGAGGTGTGGGGGACCCTTGATGAAAGCCCCTCCCGTGTGGGATCCTGGACAGGGACCCTCGTGTTGGACTGTGGTCGGAGCGACCCCCGTGTGGGACCCTCGACGAAGCCCTGTGGGGGATCCTGGATGGAACCCCCCCTCTCCTGTCGGAGACCCCCGGACAGAGCCCCCCAGTGCGGGACCCTCGACAAAGCCACAGGTGCAGGACCCTTGTTGAAGCCCCTCCCGTGTGAGACCCTGGGCGGACACTCCCCCCCAGTGTGGGACCCTCGTCGGAGGCCCACGGACAAAGCCCCCCGTGTGGGACTCCGGTCGGAGTGACCCCTCGTGTGGGACCCTCAG